>PVLA01001511.1:10606-350155 GCA_004027455.1 Hydrochoerus hydrochaeris | reverse complement strand
CAGGCCCATGACGGGTAAGGCCTGGTTGGGTTCATATGAAGAGTCCTTGACCTAAGACAGGCGCTGTCCTCACAGGGACTGCCACTCCCATAAGTGATAAGGGAAACAATGTAGGGAGCGGCATGATAGTCTCACACATCTCTTCCTCCTGCAGGCATCCAGGTGCATCGGCTTACATTTCCCAAGCTAACTAAGTAACGAGATTGAGATGTTAATTGATACCTATTGCCCTGAGCCTGGGGCGCTTCCTGCTTGGAGTTGAGGTCAATTAAAACCTATTGTTTAGGATTGTCCCTGCCTGGCCCTAAGCCTGGGGCGCTTCCTGCTTGGGGCTGGGGGTTGCTGCCAAGGTTAGCAAATATATATTCCAGCTTCTAAAAAATAAAAGGGAATTCAGATTCACTCACAGACTGGTGTGCAGTGTCTTCTGTCTCTCACTCGCCGACTCCCTGTCCACCTTTGGGAAACCCTAGCCCTGCCGCAGCTGGACTCCGGCAAGGGGGAACGTGCAGCCCACCCCTCAGGATGCTGATTAGGAGGGCTTGGGTGTGGCCCAGGCACCTGGGTATGTTTTTTTTCCAGTACTGGGAACTAAATTCAGGGCATTTCCACTGAACTGCACATCTCCAACCCTTTTATAGTTTTTATTTAGAGATAGTGTCTCACTGAGTCATTCAGTTGCCCAGGCTGGTCTCAAACTTCTGCCTCAGCCTCCCAGACATCCCTCATTGCAACCAGCTACATCTGGATTTCTAATCAGCAGTCCAGCTGCCTGCAGTTTGTGGCCAGGTTCAGGATCTGTTGTTTGGGCTGTCACCCAAGGAAACTTGTCCTCTCTCATGCTTTGAATCTACTCTGATGGCCCTATGAGCTGACTCTTCTGGGATGAAGCATGGGTCCTGGGTGTGGATTCAGAGCTCATTGCCCCTGGCAGTTACTTATAATCTTTCCTGCCTAAGGGTACAGAACCCCACTCCTTCTGCTCCCCTCTCAGCCCAGGTAAGAAAACTCACTGGTCTGGCCAAGATCTGGTGTATCTATAGGACTAAGCCCCTGTTGGCTGGATAGCCCATTACTCTTGTCACTCCTGCCCCAAGACTGGCACAAAGTAGAAGCTTGCTGAGACTGAATGTTGTTAGGCCATAGGAGAATAAATTTCAATAGCTATTGTGGAGGGCACTTAGAAAATATCTGTTAAAATGAAGGGAAAGAAGGAAGGAAGAAGGCAAGGAGGAAAGAAGAAAAGAATAAAGGAAGAGAAGGAAGGAAGGGAAAACTAACTTTGTAATTTTCACAGTTTAGAGTAAAAGTACTCCATGGAGTGCATGGAGAGGCAGACAGAAACCAGACCACTTGTGGTTGCAGGGTTACTTGTGATAGTGAGAAACTGGAGGCAGTGCGCCTGCCGGCCCATTGATAAATAAATTCCTATCTACTCAGGCACAGGAGCATGCTGGGGCCAATGCAAAGCCATGCTGTAGTTCTAAAGAAACAAGAATCTCAGGCATGGTGATACAGATCTGTAAGCCTATCACTCAGGGAGGCTGAGGCAGGAGGATCACTATGTGTTCAAGGCCAACCTAGGCTACATGGTGAGAGTTCAAAGTCAACCTGAACTAAATTAAATTCTGTCTCAAAGAAAAGAAAAGAGAGAGAGAATGTTACCAACGTACAGTGTTTACTGTTATGCTATTATGCATGCAAACCCTTACACAAGAAGCCAGGCATAGTGGTACATGCCTGTAATCCCAACATCCTGGGAGACTGAGGTAAGAGGACCGCAAGTTCAAGCCCAGATTGAGCAATTTAGCAACTTTGTGAGACTGTCTCAAAATATAAAATAAAAAAGCAGCTATATATATATATGTATCGATGTAAAGGACCTAGGTTCCACTTTCACTACCACAAACAAACAAAATCCCAACATAAGAGACCAATCCAGAAATCTTCCACAGACACGTGCTTTTATGTGCAAAAGCACTTCAAATGTCTGGAAGAAAGTAAGCCAAAGCAGTGTCTCCAAGGAAGCAGGGCTCAGTCGGTTTGCATATTGAAGGAAAAGGCCTGGCTCTTTATGGGGATCCTAGACAGGATTCTGCATGGCTGGTGCTAGAGTCTAGTTGGGGGCCCCCAGGTTGATGCTATTTTGTCTGATGGGCCTCAGAGCCTGTATACCCAATCCTGCCTCCCACCCTGCCCCCATACCTCTGCCTGTCTGGCTTGCAGCCCTGCCTCCCAAACTCCTCCTCCACTACAGATCCAATTTCCTGGCCCAGAGCTTCTCCTTTCCACCCCAGATCCCTTAACCCTGATTCCCACCTCCACCACCCCAACCACCACCAGGACCCCAAGTCTCCTGAGCCCCATCTCCCACCTCTTCCCCTACTCTGATCTTTGCTCCTAACTAGGGCCTGCTAACTCCCCATGAAGAGCTAGACTTCCGCTGCCTATTCCCATGGCCCCCAGGGAGAGACAGGAGCCTGGTATTTTGGTGAAGTGGCCTCCATTGAGAGAGAAAATGGTACTTTAGGCTTTTATTCTGTTAGGAAGAGAATATCTTCCCTCCCCCTCCCCAGGATCTGCAAGAGGGTGCTCGGCCCCCTCCTCCTTCCTGGTTTTCTGCCTCCTTGGTTTCCATGGATTCAGAGATTTGCTCTCTGCACCTGAGCCCCAAGGGAGTGGAAGGGAGGGAGAGGAGTGGCTGGGGGAGGGGAAGGGGAAGCTACTCCAGGACAGTCCCCAGGTATCCACCTGCCTTTTCCCCTTTCTGCAGAGACCCTAGGGCTTGGAAGCACAAAAGCCTTGCTGCAGATGGACTGTCTGGAGCCAACTTGTCTCATCCTCCTTTGGAATAAACATGGCAGGAAGGAGCACTTCAGGATAAAAGATCCTTCCCAAATAACCCTGAAACAAACCCACTGAGGGATTGCCATTACAGTCAGGGCATGCTCACAGTGACCCACTGTGAAAAGGATGATGTACAAACTGCTTAGTCAGGGTCACACTGCTGGTAAGAAGAACTGCCCCAAATCCTGCTCCTTGCTTCTGACCTCAGCCCTACTATGCCTCAAATCCTAAGACCTAAGTGCAGAACAGTGCTTTGGGTTCTGACATCCCCTAGAATATGGAGATAATTTAAAGAAGAGGCCAGGGATAATCACTACATCAGTCTCCACCCTGCTGAGAGATCACTTGGTGTCTGGTTCTGGCTATAGATCAAGACCACTGGTGAGAGGGTGAGAAAGTGACCACTGTTTACTTGGAGGTATCCAATGTGCCTAGAGGAGCCCCTTCTGGAGCAGATGCAGGGTGTCTCTACATCCTCCCACTCTGCCTGTGTCCCTGAGAATGTGTGGTGAGAGGGAAGGCTGTGGGCACTGCCATCATGGCTTTTTCTGTTGAGGGCTATTGGGGTACAGACCCAAGCTTAGCCTGGTCAGTGCCCTGCCCAGGGTCCAGCTCAGCCAGAAGACAGTCACCATGGCTGTGATGGGACCAGAGTCAGAGCCAAGGGCCAGGGTAGCAGAGAAGACAAACAGTCGAGCAAGTACCCCAAGGTGGTTTCAGCCCAGGTTGAGGCTTTGCTTGGGGCTTGTTTCCTCGCCCAGGGCTCAGTGGGGTCAGAGGCCTGCCAACATCTCATCATCTCTCTATCCAAATTCAGTCTTTCTATTGACAATCAAGATCCCTGACACACTCAAGGCCTGCACTAGTGAGTGGTCTTCACTAGGCAGTTAGATTCTTGGAGACCACCTGTAACTCCAGAAACTGCTACTACAAGTGGGCCAGTGGTCCCCTGCCCTGGCTTGCAGTGGAATCTCCAGAGAATCTCTAAAAGCTACTTGTGCCCCAGCCTTGCCCCAGACCAAATAAATTAGGATTCCCAAATGAAAAGGCAAAACATTGGGATTTTTTGAAAACTCCCTGATTCAGTCTCCCGGTTGTGAAGGCTTTGGGGCAGCCTTCCTCAGGACTAATGCCAGAGATATTTGGCCTTGGGAACAAGGTAGGGGTGGAAGAGTCCCACAGGGAAAGGTAGGGGTAGACCCCAAGCAAGATCTCCTCTCCTCCACCCAACTTCATGCCTAATCCCTCAGCAAGTCCACACCCCTCTGCTGCTTCTGTCTCCTGAGGGCTGCCCGTGGCTCCCTGCTCCCTTGTCCCCTTCATCCCTGCACCACTTAGGGCTCGTGAAACCCCCAAAGGAAACCATCCATTTACAACCTGAACACAGCACTCCCTGACTCAGCAACTCCACTCCTGGAGTAAATCCAACAGAAGTGTGCGCATCTCTCCACCAAGACAGGAGCAAGAGCCACACTGTCATTCAAAGGAGTCCCAAACTGAAAACTGCCCAAAGGCCTATCAGTCAGAACAGTCAGCTATTTACTAAAGTATATGTTGCATCGATTGATTAACTGACTATTTTTGTGATACTGGAGATCGGACTCAGGGGCACCATACCACTAAGCTACTCCTCCATCCCTTTTTTGTTCTTTATTTTGAATCAGGGTCTTGCTAAGTTGCCCAGGCTGAGCTAGAACTTGTGACCTTCTTGCCTCAGCCTTCCAGAGTGTTCTAATTCTACAGACATGCATTCGTATTCTAGCTATGGTTCTATTTATTTAAAATTTGAAGGAACACAGGGGACAACTATCTGAACTACCAAAAGTCAAAAGAATGGCTCTTCTTGGTGAGTAGTGGCTGGAAGGGGGCACAGAGAGACTTCAGGGACTGGTAATGGTGAGTTTAACTCATCCTGGTGATTACATATTATGTTGGTTTTGTAAAAGTGCACAGAGCTCTACACTTACCACATGGGTACATTCCAGTACATGTGTCATACTTAGGAAAAGTTGTCATAATTAATCCAGCTCTCCTCTTGGAGAAGGACCCAGGAGATGAGGGAAACACTTGTGTGTTCTCCTTCTCAAACAGGAAAGGAGAGGAAAACCTAAGCTGTTAGGTTTCCACAAGGTGAACCTTGGCAGCCTTCTGAGTTGGTCCCTCAAACCACCTTTCACCCTTACGCTTCCAAGAGAAAACCTCAGCCAGGGTCCTGGAGGTGGAGAGAGGGAGAAAAGACTCCACTCAGCCCACACCCATTGTGCTTGTCCCTTGGACTCACTGAGCAACTTGCACCTTGTCCTATTTGGTCTCTTGGCAGCTAAGGTGCTAGGAGCCATTCTTTCCTTCCTGATACTGTCTCTGGCTTTGCCTATCTGTTATCTTTCCTTGCTACCTTCTTCCTTCTTTCTTTCCATCCATCCATACCCTTCCTTCCTCCCCTCCTTCCCTTTTGACCTGCCCTTTTCCAACTGCTGAAACTCAGCCCATCTCTTCAGTAAAGTGGTCCTAGTCATTTGTTTCAGAATTTCCATTCTCTAACCTCTGTTCAAGCACAGGCAACTCCAGAAGCTTGACGCCCAGGTCAGATTCTTCCCTTGACTCCTTTCCATATTTCCCAATGGATCTTCTTTGGTGTCACCAGGCAAGACAGAGCATTAAACAGTTATTACTTAAGTTATTACTTAAGCAGTTACTACTTAGACAGTTATTACTTAAGTTATTACTTAAACAGTTATTACTTGTTCCCCACCCCTTGTCACCACCTCAGCGACCATGCAGCCAGCTTCCCACACCAGAATCTGGGTTTTAACTCATCATCACAGGTACATCCCATCCATCACCAAATGTTTCCAGGCCAAATATCTCTGGAGCTCCTCCTAGGTCCATGGCCCCAACCCAGGAATCCTTTTTTCTCATCCTGGATTATCACTAGAACCTTCAACAAGGCCTTCCTAGCTTCTACCAGGTGATTCTTTAAATACAAGAGATTTTGTCTGGTCCTTGCAGACCACTGAAAAATATCCAGGCATCATCCAAATGGGGTTGCATCTTAGCATCATCCAGAGAGCTTTAAACAATAAGATGCCTGGGTCCTACCCCAATTTACCTTGTCCCCTGGTCCTGGGACCCAAAGACTGTCACCAATTGACCTGACTCTACCCTATCTCTCACTGTTCCATAGCCCAGTAGGTCTTCAGCTCCCACACATCAAGAGCACTGTTTCCTCCAGCCTCTGACACTTGTCCTTTATGCTACCTCTTGTCCAGGGAACTCTTGGGCTTCTTGTCTGTTCACTCTACCTCCTGACTGCTTGGCTACCTCTGTATATTAATCACCTTTTCATTATCATAACAAAATTCCAGAGGCAAGGTATTTTTTTAAAGAAGAGATTTATTTAGCTCACAGTTTAGAGACATAGAATCCCACATGGTGTGGTGCAGGCTCTGGAGAGGACCCCAACTCCAGCTGCATCATATCATGGCAGAAATATGTATGTCTCTCTGTGTCTGTGTGGTCTCTTGCCCTCTCCATATAAAGCACCAGGGGGCTTAATCTTGATGATCTACTCTAATCTCATCTAATCTAATCATCTAATGTAATCTAATCTAAGCATTTATCAAATGCCTTACTTCTAAACCATATAGTCAGGTACATGCATTTGATGGGTAATCTGTATTGTACCCCCCACCCTATCATGCTCTTGTGAGGCTCCTTAATACCTTGATACATGGGCTTCTTGATACACAGGTCAAGCATTCCTAGACCAACTCAGCCTCCTGAGGGCCTATCAAGACTACAGACTCTAAGTTCAAACAATTTCATCCCTCCCATATATGCTAAGACACTTGAATAAATTCTGGCATGTTTTCAATCAGCTAAAGTCAGTGCCCAGCAGGTGAGTGACCCAGACCTCTCTATCTCTTCATTTCCTGTTCAGGAAACCTCAAGATTGTCCCTGAAATTTATAGCCAACATCCAGAGACAGTATCCTGTCAGTAAGTCTCTGGGATAGTAGGAGTCTAATCTTAAACTGTCAGTTAGCAAACCCAGATGACCTAATCCTGATCAATTTCCCTATACCTACCTTTTAGATGTTATACTTCCCTGGCTCTGCCCAATCCCTACCTGTTACACCATCCTCCCTTTAAACCACCCTGTCATCTCCCTTTACCTGAATCAGAGTTAGGCTTTGGTCTACACTGAAGATTCTCTTACTACGGTAGTGAATCAAACCTGTCTTTATCAATTTTAACCAGCATCTGGCTTTTGATCTTATTATGGTTTGGGTAGTATGTGGTGTGTGTGGGGGGTATTGGTGAGAGAGGTGAGAGGCTTTGTATTGAACTACATCTAGTCCTTTTTAAATTTTCTTTTTTAAATTTAAGTCTTACTAGGTCACTAAGTTGACTGCGCTCAAACTTGCAATCCCCCCAGATAGGCACGTGCCACTGTACCTGGCTATGGTTAAATGCTTCATCAAAGCTCATGTGTTAAAGGCTTGCTCCACAGCTGATGTCACTACAGGAGGTACTGGAAATCATAGGAAATGAGTCTAGTTGGAAGAATGTGTGAAAGAGATATGGGGACTTAACCCCCTTCCTCTCTTGTCCCCATCTGCTTCCTGGCAGATTGGAGTTTAGCAGCTTTCCTCTACCATATGCTCTCACCATGATGAACTTCTTCATGATAGGCCCAAAGTAACAAAGCCAAGAGACCATGGACTGAAATCTCTGAAATCATCAGCCAAAATAAACCTTTCCTTCTTATAAGTTGAGTTTCTCAGGTCTTTTGTCACAGTGATAGAAAGCTAACTAATGCAAGTCCCTTTGATATTCTTTGGTAGTGACTGAATGCTTGAGTGAAAGGCAGACAGGATTCAAGCCATTCCTTTTCCACCTTTGGGAGGGGGATCTGAAGCCCTGTGCCTGCTGCCTTTGACCAAGACCATGCAGGTCCATGACTGACCCACATCCTTGTCCCTAAGTGAGCTCCTAGATATACTGACTTCCTGGGGCTGCTGTAACAAATTACATGCCAGGTGCCTTAAACAACATGAATGTATTCTCTCAGTCTTGGAGACTATTATCCAAGTCAAGGTGTCAGCAGGGTACTGGTATAGAAGAGGGTAGTGGTAGAGAGTCTGTTCCCTGTCTCTCTCCTAGTCTTGGGGACTCCTGGCAATCCTTAACATTGCTTGGTCCATGGTAGCATAACTCCCACCCTGCCCCCATCTTTATGTGATTTTTCCCCCCTGGTTTGTCTCTTTTTCTGTCATGGAATTTGGCTTCATCTTAATCCAAGATGATCTTTATCTTGTGCTCCTTGTCAAAGGAACATCAGTGAAAGGCAGACAGGATTCTATTTCAAATGCAGTTCCATACATTCTGAGGCTTCAGGTGGACATATGTTTAGGGGACCATCATTCAACCTACTACCCCAGGCCTCAGAGGGTGGGCACTACCCTTCTTCCTGGTGTGCAAGCTGGCACGTCCAGGATGATAAGACAGATCCATGGAGAAGGGACAGGCAAGGAAGATCTCAAGCGTGCTGAAGCACTTGGGGTAGAGAAGCTGAGACTCCCCCACATTCTGGTATTCATACCCTCGTGGCCTCTGCCAAGCCCTCTGCAAAGACCAGCTGTCAGCTTAAAGTCAGAAGACCCGGGTTTGAGGACTGGCTCCACATCTACATCTCACTGTGGGATCACTGGTGAGCAGGTCCTTTCTCTGGATAGAGATGACTCCCCTACACCTCTCCTGCAGCCCTGGATCTAGGACTTTGAGCCTGTGCTACACACTCTTCTAGCAAGGAGGATCTGGATCTCAGGGAACCTTACGTCTGTCACATAGCTTAGCTTCCACAGGTGTTGATTGAATGAATGACAGAGCAGTGGCTAGTATCTGCCTAGGAACAGACATGCCTGAACATGCCATGCCGTGAGCTCTGAGGAGCTCTGAACTTTCCAGACAGTCATATCCTCACTGTGGATGTGTGCATGTCACTTCTTCAAGCATCAGTTGAATTCTCTGAAGACAATGAAGAATGACACGTGGTGGCCAGGCAAATATAGGGCCAGGCCCTGCAAATACAGGGCTGGTGTATAACATGAAAAGTAGAGGAGGAAGCAGAAGGCAGGGTCCAAGATGCTCACATTGGTCCCAGACCTGTCCTAAGGTGTGTGGAGAGAGTGATACATGTCCGGCCCCACTCCAAACCACCTGGTCTGTTCTGTGTGGAAGTGATGCTCCTGTCAGTACATCACTGGTGGACACTTGTTCTGTCACTGGAAGATTTAGGACATAGGATCCAGCTAAGTCAGGAGTCTGGCTGTGCTTGGGCCATGGCTAAGGCAGCAGCATGTGGAAAGGACTAATACCTGCCCTGTTCCATCTTAGTCCAATCCTGCAACATGTTGGCAAAACAGGTATCATTATTATCTCCATTTATGGATGGGGAACTGAGGTTCAGAGAGGCTGGGGAACTTGCCCAAGGTCACACAGTTGTTAAGTGATACAGCAGGATTCCACCTGGCAGATCTGTCCTCAGTTACTGTTTATCGTCTTACCCTCACCTCTGGGGCCAGGTCCTCAGTGAGCCAAGAATCAAACAATGAACACATCACAGGCTCACCAAGCACAGCAAAGGGTGTCCTATTTTCAAAATAACATTCACAACAGTGGTCGTGTCAGGGTTGTGGGATTTAAAGGATATTTTTCTCTGTTTCTGAATATTTGTTAATGCGCTTATGTTATCTTCATTATTAAAAAGCTAAACACTTAAAAATCACTTCCCAAGTTGCTTCTGTGAAGAGCACAGCTAGGATCATTCTCTTTCAGGAGAGGCTGCGCAGAGGACAAGCCAACCATTCTGAGATTCTCCAAGCCCTTTTACTGCTGTTTCAACTCAGACTGCCAGGAAGGCACACACACTAGCACTACATTTCTCTGCTTTCACACAGAGCTGTTTTTACCAAACCATATCTTAACACTGTACTCTCGGTTTCTGCCGAGGATCAATAGACAAAAATGTGCACGTGTAGTTTATCTCTGCACTTCTCATAAAATTGCACACCATCTGTTGTGTTCTTCACATCCCTTGCAAAAGATTCAATTGACAAAGTTCTGTTAGATTTATGACTGGGGTAAATGCTCTCTTGATCAACCTGCAAACTTCTGAAGAGCTCGACCATATCTGTTTTGCTCATGTTGCTTTCACAGTGTGGTAGAGAGTACTGGGAATTTTCTACATGATCAAATGTTATTTGTTGAGTGAAAGAAGAGGAATGTATTGACTTACACAAAGGAGAAGTCCAAAGAAGGTCTTGCTTCAGGATGGCCTCATTGAGGAGTCTAGGTCATCAGGACTCCACTGTCCCTCTTTTGCCTCTTTTCTTGTTTCATTTGGCTTTATTCTCAGGCAGACTGACTTTCTGTGACAGCCAAAACAGCCACATGCATTTCTAAAGTAACTATCACACATCAGTTTGTGATTCCAGGGAAAAGAATTTCATCCTCCAAAGCACTTCCCAGGTGGGTTGGGTCATATGTCTGTCATAGTGGCAAGGGAAATAAGGTCTTTTCATTGTCTGGCTCAAGTCCCACCCTTGAAACCAGGCTTTGGCTACTGTCACTCAAGGACATTGAGCTGGTTCTACCCAGCAAGAAAAGGTTCCACACTAGAAAAAGCCAAGGAATTGTGCTGAGCAGAAACTTAACACTGCTGAGCTCCCTACATCCAGCCTAGAGTCCTGATTCCTTTTTTTTTTTTTTTTTTTTGTTAAAGATAGAGTCTCATTATATAGTTCAGGTTCACCTTGAACTTATGGTGATTCTTCTGCCTCACCCTCTCTAGTGCTGGGATTACAGGTATACAACACCATGCCCAGCTTGACTCCTGATTTTACCCTCTCTAACATATACTTGATAAATGGGACAGTCACCAACTCTCCTGACCCTAGAACCAGAAAACTATAGATAGCTATTTTTTCCCTTCTTACCCTGTGGACCAGTGGAAATGTGTGCCACGTGACTACTACAATGCAGCCCTAGCCCAGTAGTTGATTGACTCCAGCCTTCAAGGTCCTCATCACAGCTTTGAGCACCGTGGAGCAGAAAAGGCATTATACCCATTTTATGGGTGAATATGCCAAGGCCAAGCTGAAAAGCCATGTCTTCCTAAGGTGGTATGGAAAGTTGGCAGCAGGAGATAGGCAGAGTCCAGAATAAACGGTTTGGAAGCACAGCCACTGCCACACTAAAGGGCAGAGAGGTCTGACAAAATTGTAGCCAACCTCCTGGAGGAAGTGTCACAATCCAAGGTGCCACTACAGATGCCTGTACTGGGCACAAGCAGCTGGATCCTAGCTGCCTCTGGTTACAGGGTGCTTGGAAAGAATCCAGCTCTGCTGGAAAGATCCCTGCAGCTCATTCTTGCATTTATTCTTATTTATTTATTTTTGTGGAAGGCTGTCACTCCTTATTTTCATTGATTTATTTTTAATTCGTGGTCCTAGGGATTGAATCCAGGGCCTTTACACATCTCTAGCTGCTTTTATTTTAAATCAGGATCTTGCTAAGTCTCTAAATTGCTCAGGTTAGGCTTGAACTTGTGAACTTCCTGCCTCAGCCTCCAAGAGTACTGGGATTATGAGGATTATGAGCCTGTGCTACCACATCTGGCTCTCATTTTTTAATATAAAATGATTGTATTGTGCTCACTTCAGCAGCACATATGCTAAAATTGAAATGATACAGAGAAGACCAGCATGGCTCCTGAGCAAGGGTGACATGTGAAATGATTGTATTAATTGTCCCAATTAATACCTTTCAATGTGACATTCACATACATAGTTCGAATAGTATCTACTCTCCCTACTACCCTCTCTTGTTCCCTGCCTCTGGTCTCCTGTCTTCTGTTTTCTGGTCATATTTTTATTTTTAAATTTAAGTTTCTACATATGTGAGAAAACATGCAATATGTACCTAAATGATAACATCCAGTTGCATCCATTTCCATGCAAACGATATGATTTCATTTTTCTATGGCTGAATAAAACTCCCTCGTGTGTATACAGCATTTTTAAAAATTCCATCTATCTTCAACAGCAATGTCAGAAGGGAGATTCAGACTCTCCACAGGGGCCTCATGACCCAGCTCACAGATGCAGACTCCAGGGCCTGGAGGGTCAGTGTTTCCCCCAGCACAGGAATCTGACTCTGTTCTCTGCTCATGTCACTCAAATGTCACCTGACTCTCAGCTGCTGAGATGCAATTGTCTCCTGGGTGGTCAGGATTCTGGGATTCCTCTCTCATTCTCCAGGGAGAAGGACAAGTAGCTGCCCAAGATGATGGCCTGGCAGGGTGCCTAGGTCCATGTTGAGCCTGGACGGAAGCTCTTGTCCCCGGGAAATGAGAGCAGGGACAGCTATGCCACACTTCAGTCTGTATGAGTATTGAAAGGCTTTTGTTGCTTAGCGAGAAGCCACTTTGATGTGGCAGCTCCAATATGATCAGAGATTCATCAAAATCCGGGGGTTCCCACCCTTTCCATCTGGGCTGCCTCTGGCACCACATGCTGTGCTTTCTCATTCCCAAACAGCTCAAGCCACCTGCCCTTGTGCCCATGAGACAGTTTTAAGAGGTGACTCAGTGGTTGCCCTTTCCATAGCACTTTTCTGTTTATCGTCTCCCTTATTTTCCAGAAAGTATTCCAGTTTGAGTTTTCTGCTTATTTGTTTGCTTGGTTTGTTTGTTTTGAGACAGGGTATTGCTATGTAGTGCAAGTAGGCTTTGAACTCACTATGCAGCACAGGGAGGCCTCAAACTCATGGCAATCCTCCTGCCTCAACCTTCTGAGTTCTGAGATTACAGGTGTGCATTATCATCTCTGACTTTCCAGTTTGGGTTTTAAGAATGGGAGAAGTCAAAACACTTGGTTCCAAATTCTATCCTGGAAACGGCAAGCTGATTCCTTTAGGAAAATGAGCTGAAACTCCTGAAAGTCATGACTTCCCATCCCCGGACCGTCTCTATCCCCAGGCTCTCCCTTTTCTATGAAGATACCGTCCTCCCACCATTGCTCCTTCAGACACCAGTACTAACTCCCTACCTCCCTTCCCTGGACCCCATCAGATGCACCACAAACCCTGTGACCCCCATGGCAAGCCCGGTGAGGGGCTCAGAGCCTCCCAAGTACTTCTTATCTGCTCTTCTTTCTGGTATGCCTGGACTCTTAGCACCTGTGTGGCCACTCTCCACCCCAAAACTGATGAGGACAGACACATGCTGTATTTCTACATCAAGTTGCCTTCTGCTTAATTCCTAGTAGCTTCCACAATACTAGATAAAAGCAAACCTGTGTCAGTGGTGCTCAACTCTGGATACACATTTTTAAATCCATAATCCCCTTGAACTCATCCCTATGAGTAGGATCCAGGTATTGGATTTCATCAAAGGTTTTTTCTGCATCTATTGAGATGATCATGTGCTTTTTGTCTTTGCTTCTGTTTATGTGATGAATTACATTTACTGATTTGGGTGTGTTGAACTATCCTTGCATCCCTGGAATGAAGCCTACTCAGTCATGGTGTCTGATCTTTTTGATGATTTGGTGACTTGTCATATTTTGTTTTGTATCTATGTTCTTAGAGAAATTGGCCTATAATTCTCTTTCTTGGAGTCTTATCTGGTTGGGGATTAGGATGTTAACTTCCAAGAATGATGTTGAGAGTACTCCTTCTCTCTCAATTTCATTAAAAAGTTTGAGGAGTATTGGTTTTAGAGCTTCTGTGAAGTTCTTGTAGAATTCGGTTGTGAACCCATCAAGTTCTGAGCTTTCCTTATTGGTGCCCAGGCACTGGGAGACTCTAAAGCCCTCCCTCCAGGAAGGGGTTGTTTTGGGGGGGCAGTAAACCAGTGCAGAAACACTAAATCAATGATCGCCCTCCCAAAGTAAATCATATTGCAGGGGCATTCCATTTCTTGAATGCCAAACCCAAAGTCCCCAGCCTTCTTACCAAGCCATGCCCACCTGTGCTCAGATCAGGACTGGGGCTACACTAGGAGTTTAAGGCTCTGAGGTCACTGCTTTGAAATTCTGAATAATTTCTATCTTTGAACTTGTGTTTAGTAAATGAAATCCAGGAGGACAAGTGGCACATGTGGTGGAGGTCAGGGTTCCCTGGATTCCACTAATTTCCTACCTCTGCCCTGTGACTGTGGTCACTGTTCACTCCCTTTAGGCTCCCTCCCCTGGAGTCCTCAGCACAGACACTGGGAGCCTTGGAATGGCACCCACTTTCTGTGCACTGAGTTGCAGGGTGGAGCCCCAGGAGCTTGTGAGAGCCTGCATTCACCCCACATGTATTCTCACGTCTGAGGGAGTGTGGCATTAAATAACAAATAAAAGCACCCTGTCTTGTGGGGGAGAGAATATGGAAGAAAGGAAGAAGTTTCTCCTTTTTCTTCTCCTTCTCTTCTTCCTCCCCTACTTCCTCCTCATTCTCCTTGTTCTGCAACACTAGGGATTGAGCCAGGGCCTTTGTGCTGAGCTACAGCTATTTACATTTTTTAAAAAATTTGAGATAGGGTCTCACTAAGTCACTAGGTTGCCCAGGCTGAGCTCAAACTTGGAGTTACGCCTCAGCCTCTCGAAGTACTAGGATTATAGGTTGATACAACCATGTCTGGCTTCTTCTTCCATTTTGAACAAGGACCCCTGCATTCTATTTTGTACTGGGCACTGGTTCTCAGGGTAGCCAAATGTGCTGTGGCCCTACAGCTCATGTCTTCTGAAGTCACATCCAGGGCTTTCTTCAGATGCCACAGAGATTCCCCTGTCCAATGGCATCTGTCAATCTCTCTGAGCCCCAGTCATTCTTCCCTCATGCCCAAGTGTCAGTCCCTTGGCCTTCTTCCCATCTTCTCCATTCCCTCCTAAATGCATGGGGTCTTTGTGCCTGTTGTGTCTTTTGCTTGAACTTGGCTTCCTGTCCTTTTCTATAATGGCTCCTGAAGCTCTCACCTCCAGGACTGAAGCCTCCAAACCTCTGTAATTGTTGATACATTGTGTCAACTTGAGTGTAGAAGTTTAACTAAGGGACTCTGCAGGGAGTCAGGGTTCTTACTTTGTAAACAGCCTGAGCCTGTGCAAGAGGAGGGCAGGGAGATGATGTGTTACACCGGCCCTAGGGTGTGGCACCTGGTTTACAATATAAGGGAGGAAAAGAGGCTTGTTCCCTGCCCCCCGCCCCACTTTTGCTCTTGCTGCTTTTGCTGTCTTTTGCCACCTTGAAGTGTTGCCCTGTGCTGTGCCACCCTGCCTTGGAGCCAACCGATTACAGATTGAAACCTCCACAAACTGTGAGTTAAATAAACCTTTTTTTCATAAATTTGTGTGTCAGGTATTTTGTTCCAGCAACAAAAGAAAAGTGACCAAGACAGCCCCTCACTCAAGCAGTGCCCCTGGCTATTCTTAGCTCTATTGCATTTATTTTGTAGTCTCTCTCTCTCCCTCTCCTTCTCCCTGTCTTTCTCTTAAGTGACATTTTTCTTTTTACTTTTTTTTTTTTTTGTCTTTTTGAGACAGGGCCTCTCTATGCAGTTCAGGCTGGCCTTGAGCTCCCTTTGTAGCCTAGGCTGGTCTTGAACTTGCAACAATCCTTCTGCCTCAGCCTCCTGAGTGCTGGGATTACAGGCCTGAGTCACCATGCCTGGCTTTTCTCTTTATTATATCATGGACATTTTGCCCCTCCACTCTCTCACCACACATCCCTGAGTACAGGCCCTTTCTCTTCTGTTCACCCAGGCGTCCCTCCAACAGAACTCAATGTTGGAGCCAGTGACTTTGGTAGAGAACATCCAGAGGTCAGGTTTAGCATTTGGGTTGTGAGTATATGAGATAACTTGCAAGTGCTGGGGCCAAGACTCGCCTGGACAGAACCCTTTGGGTCTGGCCACATTGTGCTTTATGACTGTGAAACACCTGTCTTGTTCCTGGCTGGATGGCAGTGCACACACATGGCCCAGAGGGGAAACATCACTGCTTGAACAACTAGGGAGGAGGTGAGGTGTTGCATTTACTCAATTATCATGCCAAACCCTATCATCACTCGTAATCTGCCTAAGATAAATCACAGGCAAGTAATTATTATGTTAGACCAGGTAGCAGAGAGAAGTTTTAAAATAGCAATAAAAGAACTTTCTGCTGAATTCAAATCCATCCTAACTTCCTCCAGGGTCCGAAAGTACTGGGCTATAGAATTGACCAGGCAGAGAGAAATGCAATTCCTCCATGCAAAATGAGTACCACTGGACTTAATGTTTCTCTTTGTCAAGTTCTAGAATAGTACACCTGTCAGAAACCTTAAATCAATGATCACCTGCTGAAGACAAGCTTGATGCAGTGCAGGGCAGGCAGTGATTGATATTAATAAATTGGCATAAAGTAAATTGAGAGTCTGTCCTAGACCTAGGTGACTTGTGGCGAGACCCGTGGCTGGCTTGCAGATGAGGTTAATTCCTAAGCTATTGGCCAGGGTTGAAACCAGCAAATGGTCTGTGAAGTCCTAGCACCATGCAAAAGCAAAATAACAATCACAACTGAGGACTTTGACTCTCTTCTCTCAGCTCAGTAACTGCAGTTAGCAGGTAAACAGGTTACTAGTTAACCATGACCTATTCCTGTGTGCTTTTTTGCAAAAACACTTCAAGCCTCAATCCTTGAGCCCTGTCTCCAACAGTGGTTCACCTTCGTCATTTTCTGCAGCCTTACCGGCACACCCCTTAATTAGGCTGTACACCTAATAAATACAAAAGACACCAGTTCCTCAGGGTCCTAGTCCTTCTTGTGGTTCTGACCATCCTTGTTCCCCTTTGCAACTAAAATATAGTCTGTGTCTTATTATTGTACTCCTGAGCAGGAGATTGGTGATCCTAGGCCAGGGCCTTGGTAATCACCTATCCAAATTAATCATATTACAGGAACGTCCTGTGGTAGTACTGAGGACCAGTCTGGCACAGTACAAACAGGTAATAGTTAATATTAATAAATTGACACTAAATAAATTGAAAGCTTATCGTAGGCCTACATAACTTGTGGTGACAAAGTGGCTGGCTTAAGAACAGATTACTCTTTAAGCCAATGGCCAGAACTAAGACTGGTAAATAGTCTGTGAAGTTTTGGAATCTCAAACAAGATAACATGGCAGCTGAGGACTTTGACTCATGAAAATTCCTTCTAGCTCAGTAATCATAGATAGCAGACAATCAGGTTACTAGTTAACCCTGATCTGTTTCTGTGTGCTGTTTCAAAAAAGATGGAGACTAGTGAAGGAAGAGGGCACAGAGATGCCAAAACCCTTTGGACAAAGCAAAATACAAAAAAATATTGCTTATAGGTAAAAGGTTTCTATTCTTTCTAATTTTATTATAAAAGATCTTTATTAATTGACCTACAAAAACTTCTGAGTAGTCTATTTATAGTTTCAAAATGGGGGTGCAAGGGCCAGAATACACAGTTCCCTTGGGGTCAAAAAGTCTCTTGTCCAGGGTAGGCTGTCCTCAAGTGGGGCCAGATCCTGCCACAATTTCTGAGTTCTGACTGATTCTGTTGCTGATGTTTCTGGACTCTACATGGTGATGTACTGCTTATTCATACCTGGGTCCATTAGAATATGGCAGGTACATCTTATACACTGCTCAGACTCCAGCTGTGGGGTAAGCTCTAATAAGACCTGACCATTTGGCCAGGCAAGAGCCAATCACTGTGGACACAAGAGAGCAGTATTCTGGTGGGTACAGATTCTGAGTCCCATGCTGCTTCTTTGTTTAGGAGTACAGCTTTGTGTACAGCACATAGAGGGAGAACGCATGAGTGGAGAATCTATCTGGTGAGTCAAGACCCCAAGAAGAGGGAATGGGTACTGGGTAGCTCCCGCCAACACACACACACACACACACACACACACACACTCTCTCTCTCTCTCTCTCTCTCTCTCTCTCACAATAAGAGAGGGCTGAATAAAACTAAGGAGTCCTGAAGGTATGGGGCTGGAGATATGCATCTCCCTCTCCCCAGGGCTGGCCACATACAGGGCACTGAGCTCTACCACTTCTGGTGCCTGAGAAAGAGAATCCACCTGGCTAGCTACGAGTCATAGGCATGGCTGGCAGAGTCTGACCAGGGCCTGGGGCCCTTCCAGAGAAAGGAAAAGGGCTTCCAGCAAAGGGAGACATCCTATTGGCAGCTGCTCCAGGTTAGACTTGGGAACTCAGGTGGATTTTTTTTGTACCTTTGGCTGGAATTTTGTCTGCTGTTCACCTGGCATGTTTTTCCCATCTTGTTTACCAGGTAATCCCTATGTATCTGCTCCTCACATTGCTTCCCCCATTGCTCATGAGTCTTTTCTTCTAGGTTCATCTGGTTTTCCTGTGGTCCCAGTGATGTGGCAGGTGGTAAGTGCTCAGTGAACTCATGGGGAATGGAGAACTGGAGAACACCACTGGGAGGAGGAACCGTAGTTCCTCCTGGCCCTTGCTAGGATCTTGTCAAGAAGTAGTGGACATCTTTGTGGCCAATATTGCAGTACATAGGGTTTGGAGGTCCTGAAGAGGGGGCACATGGAAAATTTGAGAAAGGGCCAGGAGGATCTATGCTGGAGGCCCCTGTGCAAGGAGTCATTTAATATGCAGACTTGGCTGCCTCCCCTGTCCTAACACATTCCTGAGTTACAGCCTGGCCCCAGAGGCCTCCTCAAGAAGGAAGACAGTCCTGGGAAATGTATAATGCATCTAGAATTATGGATGTGCTAAAGACAGGAGCTTCCAGCCGATTGGAAATTGCTGCAGCAGGAGTCTTAGCAAATGGGCACAGAGAATCTTGGGGCTCATCTCTGGAGCCTCACCAGGAAGGTGAAGATGACTCTTTCACCCATGAGTTTCAAGCAAGGGCTCTCAGCCACAATAAGACTGGAATAAACAAAAAGAAAAACAGTGCAAAGGTTAGAAAGGAAGGGAAAATATTAGCATTCTTGGAGGGATAATATGTTTATATTTACCTAGAAAATCCAAGACAATTAATACCAAACATGGCTACAAAGAAATCAAGGAAAAGTGTTTTGATAGAAGGTACATAGAGAAAGATCCAGCACTTCAGTGAAGAGCTGACTAGACAACCAAAGGAAACTCCTCTTCAAACATCAGTAAAGCTATAAACTATATAAATTTAACATGAAACATGCGAGACTCATATAAAGAAAATGACAAAACATTAAAAAGGACAAAAAGACAAGTCTCATTAAAAAGAGACTGTCCTTTCCCAGATGGGAAGACTTAACTATTGTAAAGCTTCTAGTTCTTTACAAATGCATTTGTTTGTATTGTCTTTTCAATTTTTTTAATTCCAAAAACATTTTTATTGATGTTTGAAGGAAGAATTTAAAGTTCATCTGAAAGAGCAGATGCTCTTAGTAGAGGGGAGCTCAGGAATTGCTACCTGCTGCTGTGTGTGCATGAGGGCCAGAGAGGGGGATCCTGTCCTACCCTAGCCATGAAGAAACACTGTAGCCAGTGCTCCTTGCATGGTCACAGGGCCACATGGGCACCAAAGTTAGCCAGCTCTAATACTCCAGCCTTGGAACTCTTTCCCACATGGGTGGGCCAGTCCAGCTGGGGTCTCTAGGAGTCTGTTGTCCTGCTGCAGCTGAGGGTCTTGCAGATATCTGATAGCCCAGGTAGGCAGCACTAGAGAGCAGGGGGTGGCAGTGTACCTGGGGCGGGGGTGCAACTCTGGCTTAATAAAAGGCTGCTATAATAAAATAATAAAATACTTTAAACTGGGAGGATTATAAACAACAGAAGTTTGTTTTTCTGGTTCAGGAGACTGGAACATGCATCATAAAGGCTTGGCATCTGGTTCTTGGTTTGTGATGGCAGTAGTGCCTTCTCTGTGTTTTCTTACATGGTGGAGACAGGGCAACCTTCTCTTTTATAAGGTCACTCATCTAAGTCACCTCCCAAACCTCTATGCTCTGATATCACTTGGGTGATTTGGTTTCAAAATATGAATTATGGGGAAGGATATAAAACTTTAGACCATGCCAGGATCTGAGGGCTGAGCCCAGCTCACAACTAAATTGTGAGATGGCCATCTGGTGAGGGCTTCTTGGCTCTGACTGGCGGAGAGGGCTAAGGTGAAATTTCAGGTACCTCAGTACTATGGAGATGTCCAGGGGGAAAAGAAGACAATAGGGAAAGGTAGGGAGGACTATGAGGGTTTGGGTCAGCCAGAGATGAGAGATCCTACCTCTCCTGGCTCTTTCTTGACCTGGATGTCCAAGTGGCTGGCAGGACCAGGCAAACCAGATCAGAGCTAAAAGCCCAAAACAGGAAAAGAGAAAGAGATTCCATCCCATATAGAACTCTGAGGAGTCTGGCTACTGATTCCACCACAGACAGACAGACAGACAGACAGACAGACAGACAGACAATCAGGCTGCAGAAAGGGGGCACAAAACTGTAAATGGGTCAGAGTCTTTGACCCAAGGGATTTTCCTTTTCTGCCCCTCCCTGCCTGCTGCCTCTGTGCTGGATCTGAGGCCATTTTGCTGCAGGATTCATGGTAGGCTGGTGGGAAGTTGCAGGCTGTTCCGCCTCACAGCTGAAGTTACTCTCAGATTCATGGGAGCCATAAACCCGTGCCCTATTTCTACTCTAATTGAGGCTATTTGTATTGTGACTAAAATAATCAGAGACAATTTTATGGGTATATTTTTAAAAATAATTGCATTCCATATATTTAAGTTACATAACTGCAGTGGCAATTTGACTGGTCTCCCAGGGCCCTGGCTATAAGGGCCTGTGCTGGAGGACCTCTATCCTAGTTCCCAGAACCAGTGCCTCCCCAAAATCTCAAGAATATATGATGTCAGTTGATATGGTTCCCTGAGGCCAGAGGCATAGTCAGGGCCCTTGCCAGGAATAGGCTGTAAAGATGTAGGGGCAGACATGCCATCCCAGGGACCCTAGAACACTGTAAAGCAGAAGGTCTCTGGGGCCTGCCCAGACCCTGACTAAGTACTGATCTTTGTGGTGGGTGTCTATATTTTGCCACCCAGCACAGAATCACTCATCTTCTGTTGACCCTGTTATTATTTGGGTATTGCCTTCCCTCAACTCTTTGTCCTCCTGCTTCTATAGCAGGTGGCTATCTCACAAGCTTTGGGATAGGCCAATCAGAGCATCACATTTCCCAGCCATGGTGATTGGTTCAAGGCTAAGTAAGTGACTCAACCTGAGCCAATGAAATGGTGGGAACTCTTCCCAGTGGGTGGACTCCTGAGATGGTGAGGATCTGGAACTACTGCACACTGTCTTGCCCCTATTAGAGCTGGAGAATGGTGCCAATGGAGAACTAGCCAGAAAGATGTGAAAGAGAGAAGGTCTCAGGGATTTGGAGCTCAGGCTACCCCTCAGATTTTCGATATGTGAACCATCATATCCCATTTTTGCTAAGCCTGCTTAAGCTGGGCTTTTGTCATGAATGCCAAAAAGGTTCTATTGTTATAACTTGTGCAAGCCTCGATTTCCTCATCTGTAAAGAGGAAAAGGAGGTCTAGCTCCTGTGGGTTTGTTGTGGCCATGCACAAAGATTATCTGTGTATAGCACCAAGCACAATACATGGCCCACAGAAGCCACTCAGTAAATAGTGACTGTGTTGGTTAGTTTGCTTTTGTTGCTGGGACAAAATATCTGACATCCAAAATTAAGGAAGAAAAGGTTTATTTAACTCACAGTTTGTTGAAGTTTCAGTTCATACTCATCAGGCTCCAAGGTAGGGTGGGGTGGCAGAAGGCAATAGCTCATGGCTGTGGAAGACAGCAAAAACAAGAGCAAAAAGGGAGAAGAGCCCAGAGAAAATTCTTTCCATACCTTCTATTATATGTAGGCTACCTACCCTAGGGTAGATATATCACTCACATCTATCATCCCAGCATTGGACCATGAATCAATCACAAATTCTATAAACCTGCCCCCAAGACTGTATGAGGCTTTGGGGGGACATCCAGACCCAAACCATAACAGTGATTATGTTTTTAGACAGGTTGTGGAGGACTGAATATTTGTCACAAGTTTAAAATGTGGAAAAAGGAGACAGAAAGAGACCGCAGAAGATGTTCCAGTCCATGAGGAGGTCCTGTGCACATATTTGTGGGTGACAGAAGCATTCTTTCTGCTGGCTGGCAGTGTGTTCTTGTCTTCTCCATTGGGGTGCCTCCTGCTCAGGCCTGCCATGATAAATTGTGCTCCTCCATGGTCCCTCACTGAGCCCAGGTCAATTCTGCATTAATCTTCCTCACTCAGCACAGGTTGAAAGAATGGAGCCAGTGGGATGGGAGGGAGAAAACAGTTCACAGGCCAAGAGGGGACAGGCATGCCAGTGGCCACACACCCCCCCCCCAGGGGTGATCAAGGCTCTGGTACCAGAGGCGAGATGTCCCACTTGACCCCTGAGCCTCCTTCTTCCTCAACAATCTCTCTGCTATCTGTCAGCTGCCAGAGGCCTCAGGAGTCCCCACACAGCAAATGCCTTGCAGTTCCACATTTGAAGCAGAGCAGCATCTGGCCTGGGTACTTTTTTGCCACACCAGCACCAGCACTGATGGTGCCTAAGTAAATCTAAACTCCCATCAATCAGCAGGTTTCTTTCCTACAGCAGCTCTTGCCTGGAAAACCACATCCATCAAAGATGCAAACAGTGTTTGGAGCCTTGTACTGTTCTCAAGAAAGCTGTCTCTTTGCTGGTTTCCAACCTTCTTGGTCTTAAATAGCAATGAAGGCCTAAGGTTCAAGCAACCCTGTGAGAGTGACATCTTCTATCCCCAGAGGCTCATCCGAATGTGTCCACTACTGAAGGAAAGACTGGAAGGAGGTTGGGCCTGGAACATTTATCTGTGTCCAGGATCCTAGGCACTCTTGACTGCATGACTTACAGGAGCCACAACAATTTGCACACACACACACACACACACACTCACCTATCTGTGCACACCCACATTTGTCCACATGAACACTCACATTTGCACACATGTGAGTGCACATGCATACACACTCATACACACTCAGAGATGCATACTTGCACATTCTCACATGCCTACACACATGTACAGTCACCTACCTATGTACACGCATGCACACTCTTACATTTGCCTATGAACACACACATTCACACACATGTGCACCCTCACACATGCACTCTCTCACATGTATACATACACACCCCCACATGTGTATACTTGCACACATACATACTTTCATGAATCCCAAAGTATCTGCTTTTTCTGCCTGTATCTGCCTATAGCAGAGCAGAGAAACCCCTGTATGTGTCCCTTCATGGCATTCTGCAGGATATTCACATGCCAGGCACTCTGTGTTGATGGCCTGGGAGACCACCTGTTGCTGTATATCCGTGTCCTTGTCAGTCTTCAGACTCCCCTAACAGGGCATATCCAGCATTCATTGGTCCTTGTACATATCGGCCTCCCCACCCCATGGGCTATTCTCTGCCCCATCCCTGTAACCGCTCCACGAGTCCTCTGATTTTGAATTTTTTCTGCCATCAGACCTTATGTTCCACAGATGGCTTTGGAAGTTTAGCTGCCCTCACAGGCCCAGACATAAAGGTACACAGGACAGTAGGTACAGCAGGACATAAAACCTTCACAGTGGCCAGATATGGTGGTACTTGCCTGTAATCTCAGCACCATGAGAGGCCGATGCAGGATGACTATAAGTTTGAGCCCAGACTAGGCCACTTTGTGACTTAGTGAGGCCCCCTCTCAAAATAAAAAAGAGAACTAGGGGGTGGTATGTAGTTCACTGCAAGGGTTCTGAGTTCAATCCCCAGTTATAGAGGGTTCTAAGTTCAATCCCCAGTTCTAGAAAATAAGGCCAAGCAACCATCACCAACACTAGCAAAAACCCCTCATAGTACAGTATAGGAGAAGATCAGATCCAGGGAACTCATTGGGATAGCCAGGCCCCTGTCTTCCCCAGTGTGTATGTGGTGGTGGCATGTGATGACAATGCCCTTGTCTCTGGGTCTAAGCATTAGAGAACACAACCTGACAGTCGGCCACCCTCCTTCCCCTAGCAATGAGTTACCAGGACCCTCCCCTCCATGATGGCCTCAGGAATTGCCTGCCATCACTTCTCACCTAGCTTTCCCCAAAGCCACAATTGACACAGGCCCCAGCCCTTTCCCTCACCTCTGCCCACCTAGGACAGGCAGTATGCCATCCATGGCACTGCAGAGGGAAGGTCTGTCCTCCTCTCCTTTTGCCACTGGATACAAGACATAGGTCTGTCTTTTCCTGACACCACAGTTGGTACCTGCCAGTCCATTTCTAGAATATCTCCCCTTCCTACCTAGGGTCATGGGCTGGATCCCTCCATCAAAGCTCCCACTGAGGGACCCTTGTATTTTCTGCCCCTGTCCTGACTGGCCAAGTCTGCTCGACTTATTCCCTGAGCCCAGTGTGGGAAAAGGTACTTACCTGAGGGCCAGGCAAGCCAAGAAGTCCTCTTCCTTCAGCCTCCATTCAGCAGGAAGCCTGGATCAAGGTAGAGGGTTCTCTAACAGGGATACTCTCAGGATGGATGGAGAGCTGGGTCTGCAGGAATCAGAGCCCAAGGTCTTGCCTTTGGGCCCCTGATATGGGTTTCTTGGGGCTCTGGGTGATATCATTCTTGTTTTCCACCGTGGCTGCTAGGTTGGTACTTAGGACCTATAAATGCCTAGGGGAAGAAGGAGGAGGGAGAAATAGTTCCTGAGAGTCACCCTACCAGGACCTCTGAGCCCTAAAGAGCCCTCCCCCTTGTTTGGAGGAGGACATTGAGGTCCAGAGGCAGCAGTATCTGCTCAAGGTTGCTCTGTAGGCTGTAATGTTTCTAAGGGAATGCCTGCTTGCTTGTTAACATATTTCAAACAGCACAAAAAAATACAAGGTAGAAACTGGAATTGCCCCCCACCCTCCCGAGCCTACCTCTGCTAGGGCCCACACCGCCTCCAGGAAATGTGTACATGTTCGGGCAAATTCCTCCTGTCTCTCTCAATCCCTGTGCAGTGTCTTCTCCTCTTTCCACAGAATAAAGAAAGAGAGTCTGGCATGAGTGAGGCAGGGACAGCTCAGATCCTAAACCATGCCAGTCCCCACCTGTATCAGCCCAGTCCCTGCAACAGGGGCCAGTCGATGCCAGCCCCCTACTGCCAAGCCCATCGATAAAGATCCTAAACCATGCCAGTCCCCACCTGTACCAGCCTAGTCCCTGCACCAGGGGCTCGTCGATGCCAGCCCCCTACTGCCGAGCCCATCGATAAAGGCTCATTATTCCATCCTGTCTGCCTAGGATGCTGCCGAGTGACAGCTGTTCCTTGTTTAATTACTGATGGGCCAAGGCTATGCCAACCCATGAATAAAATTACAGTTGTTCTGCAATGCAAATATGCTGGTATATGGCAGAGGGTCTGTGAGGTGCTTATTTTGATTGGCTGGCTTATTTTAATGAGGAAAGTTGTATTACATTTTAAAGAACATTAGTAACGATGAAATTTGCACACCTAAAGATTTATATAGTATCACAAACAAGTAGTAGGGAGAAAGGAAGTTATTTATAACTTTAAATATGCTCCTGCCTTCTGATGGCATTGTTTTAGGGAAGGGAGCATTTTTACCCAATAATTGCTTTAATGATAAATGTGGAAACTTACTACCAAAATATCTGAAATATCTTTAAAAGGCAAAAGCCTCAGATTAGAATGAGTTGACCTTATGAGGGGTGGGGAGGAGAAAATCAGTTTGCTCTCTCCAAGGCTCCTGGGACAAGAATAAATGACAAATGTTCAGTGTTGGCAGAGGCTTGCTATCTGTGGGTGCCCACTGGGCACAGGTTCAGTTTCTGAGAACAGACCTGGAGATGTAATATGTTTCACTGGTGCCTCTACCATGGGAATATTTCTCCTCTTGTCCCTCAGCTTTCACGGCAGTGTGATGCATATGTGCCCTGTAAGAATAGAAAAGCTCATTGGAACCACAGCTGGATGATCATGAAAAGTTTCCACTTAATTATCTGAAATCCATATAGATTTGAATACAGAACATTTGACTTGATTTCTCCTTTTACTTAGAAAGTGGAGCTTCCCAGGGTAGAAGGGCACTTTCTGATGAATGCAGCTGAGAGGTGGCATTTCCCTTGCTGAGTCCTCTCTGCAGATCCTTCTCTCTGGTTGGCCTAAGTCCTAGTCTCCAATCAACAGGACTAACAGCAACTTGCCATCAGCACATGCACTAGGTTTTTTGTTCTACAACATCTAGGGGCAGGGTGGGGGGGAGGTTGTGGCATATTCAAAGAGGGAGGATAAAGTCTGTGTCCTCCAAAAGCAGGTAAGGCAGAGACAAGCAAGCCGTACTCAGTTGCCACGGTGATAAGGACACAATGAAAGTATGGATGCCCAGCTAGGGGATGGCAGACAAGGGAGATCCAGCTGTTCCCAGGGTGGAGAGGTCACAGGCCATCCAAGCCAGCCTGGAAGGATGCATAGGAGTCCAGAGCAGGCAGACACTTGGCAGGGCAGAAGGTGACCGTCAAAGGCATCCACCACCTCCTGGTCTGTGGAAGAAGAGGAATTTAGGGTTCCTGGAGCAGGGGGTGGTGTCTATGTTGGGGACAGGTGGGGAGAAGTGAAGCGTCAGGAACAGCCTAGGCTCCTCCCTGAGGCTGTCTCTGCAGCTCTGAGCTGGGGTCAGAGTGCTCTGGAAGCTGCTCTGAGCTCAGACAGATGGTGGGGGAAGAGGAGAGCCTGGAAGGGGGGGGCAGCAGGCAGATGGACAAAAACAACTTGAAGGTGAAATCAGTGTTTTCTGTTCCCTTTCTCTTGGAGGTCAGCCAAGGCATCCAGTGAAGGGCCCTTCCTGGAATAAGGGTGCTGAGGAAGACGGCAGGATTCCCCAGCCAGCTGCAGGGTTCTCCCAGCACCCTACCCTGTTTTGGCATGGGTGCACATGTGTGCTTGCTTCAGCACGGGTGTTTACAGATGCATGTGTTTGTATCTGAATATGTTGTATGTGCTTTTTATTCATGCTGTGCACATGTGTGTTTGTGTATGTGAAAATGTATGACGTGGGCTCATGTCTGTGTGAGCATGTGAACATGTGCATGTGTGTACTTTTCATATGTAAGCATGTGTACATCTCACATGTGAACGTGTGTGCTGGGGTCAACATGCATTCCTGTATGCATTTGAGGGTGTGTGCATATGCATGTGTACACTCTTTCAAAGATCCATGCCTAGACCAGACATTGTTTTCTTTGTAAATAAAATCTGAAACTTTGGAATCTACGCATTCTAACACTACCACTAGAGATTCTGAAATGAATCTGGTTCAGCTACACACACAGCTCATACCCTCGGGCAGCTCAGGTTTCTGAGGTCTCCTCCATGGGGGAGGAAAATAGAAAATGAAACAGCAGCAGCTGCCTCCTGGAACAGCCCAGGCCAGGCCTGGGGAACAGGGACAGGGAGCAGGCATCTAATGTTAGCCAGACTGATGTAGCCTCCCGGGCCCACCCAGAGCCATGGGGAGGGAGCACCAGCTAGGCAAGGGAGTAGCCTCACTCAGGAGCCCTGAAGACAGGAAAAGTGCTCAAATGCTTGTGGCTTTGTGTATGTGCCTCTGTGTGTGTATGCTACATGTGTGCACATATATGTGAGATTGCAGGTGTGCACATCTGGGTGGCATACACATATCTGTGTGTACATTTGTGTGCAGATAGGTACATTGGTGCCTTATATTTATGCAAAACAGCCTGTGGTTTCCAATCCAGGAACAAGCACCTTACTGGGAAAATTTACCCAAAGTAGCATCAAAGCAGGTGGTCACAGGGCACAGGGGCTGGGTAGACATCCTGCTCCTGTCCTCTCTCACGTTGGCCCCATATGCCAGTGTGAGTGCCATTAGAGAACAGGCTGTATTAATGGCTTCAGAAAGTACTCAGGGGGTACAGGATCTACCCCAGGGGACACTGTGCCTCACCACTGCAGGACATGAATTCATTGTTAGCACTGAATCCTGTTCCCTTCTTAATGGCTTGCTCAGGGCTTCACTGATGGTGGGGGCTGCAGTTAAAGGTCATTACTGGGTTCCTTCCTTGGACTGTTGCAAGTCAGTTGAACTCAGCTCCTTCTTCCTCCTGGCTGATGGAGTGGAGGAGGCTGGGACCTGGGGGCCTGAGGAGGAATTTGGTGAGTAAATGAGTGGAACTTACCAGCTGTGGGGTGACAGCTGAGCTGGATCATGGTGCTGAAGGCCTCCTGAACAGACCAAGAAGCGTTTGGGATGACAGTAAGTGGAGATATGAGATTTGACAGCCTGGCAAACCACTGGGTAGAAGACAGACAGTGTGGTAGCTTGCAGCTGCACTATCAGAGCTGGTCCCTCTGCGTGTCCATTCTCCCCTTGGATCTGCTCCTCACCTAGGAGCGGTGCCATGAACCCATTTTATTGGCCAACACACCGAGGCTCAGGAAAGTTGTGCTGCTGCTTATAACTATTCATAGGGAAATGTCAGAGCTGTGGCAGTAAGGAGGTCACCTAAATCTACAAAGCAAGGGCGAGTAGGGACTGTGAGGTGCTGGGACTGTCCAGCCAAGCTCAGTGATGAGTGATCATCCTTGATGCAGGTATTGGCAGCCTTGATGCTGCTGGAAAATGCACAAAATTTGTTTCTTTACCATCTCAGGTCACAGAGCAGAGACAGCTTCACTTACCAATTGTTCTTTGAGAAGAAAAAAAATTCCCTCATTGAATTTTTGGAAAAGGCACCAACGAATGAGTGGAGCTCTGGGCTTGAAGGCTGCATTCCAGGATTAGCAGACCCCAGGGAAGGAGGGCCTGACTCTGGTTTCCTAAGGAGAACCTCATTGTACAGTGTACAAAATCAGGTATAGATTATTCTCACGACAGTGTGTGTCTGTGTGTGCATACAGTCATGTATTACTTACAAACAGGGTGTGAGTTGAGAAACGTATTGTTGGTGATTTCATTGTGCAAACACAAATCTACTTGGCCTTGGTACCTAAACAGTAAATCTGACCTGATTTCATGATGTAATCAACAGACATGTGATATTGCCACTGTAACACAGTGTAATGTTTTACAGTAAACCATTTCTTTTAAACAAGTAGGAATATGCTCTAAAATAATAATAAAAGGTGTTATATAATAAGTAGCTGGGTACCATGAGGCACACTTGGAGTAGGAGGATCACTTGTGCCTAGGAGTTCAGGCCAGCCTGTGCAACATAGTGAGGGAAAAAAAGAATAGTAAATATACAAACCAGTAACATGGTCACTTAGTATCATTATCAGTTTTCACACTCTATATGTAATTGTGTGCTATATTTTTACACCACTGGCAGCATGGTATTCAGTGCATTGTGCTACAATTTTACAACAGCGATAACATAGGCTAGATGGTAGAAGTTCCATGATAATCTTATAGGACTGTCACTGTTGGCTTATTGACTGAAATGTCATTATTCAGTATATGACTGTACTCATACACATGTTCTATTTGCTATTCTTTTGAAGAGTTTGTGGCAAGATTAGGTTTATAGAATAAACCCAAATAGCACAGTGGTTTCTTTTCCATCTCAGAAATGGGATTCTTATCCACCAATGTTCTTTAGCAGAATTTAGGGCTTTGCATCTGAGTTAAGAACATAATCTCGACCTGAGGCCCTTTGTATTTTAGAGACTTGCTGTGTATACCACAGTAAATACAGAATGTGATTCAGCCATAGCATGGCATAGGAGGTTGTGTTATAACAGGAATAAGTGTGATAATTTTTGTATGATAAATAATGCCCAAGTATCACTTACTGATCCCTCTGTTCCAGGTATTGATCTGAGGGATTTGTGGGGACAAGTTGTCTTAATTAATTTTAGCTGTGGAACCTGAGGTAGATGCTGTGATTTTCATATCTTCAGACAAAGCTGAGCTTTCTTGCTCTCCAAATTCCCAAGACATGTCATCAATGTACAATGTATTTTTGTCCTCTATCAAAGTTTCAGTATAAAAATTATTCACCAAATTCTTTAGCCATAGATATATGTAAAAAGTATTCAGAGACAGCTGGGCTTGGTGGCACTTTGGGAGGCTAAGGCAACTTAGCAAGATTTTGTTTCAAAATGAAAAATAAAAAAGATGAGGATATAGCTCAGTGTGGAGACCCTGGGTTCAATTGCCAGTCCCCCAACAAAAAATGGTATTCAGATGACTGGTCATATTGGACATAGTCCATAATGGGCAGAAGCGTGAATGAAGGTGGTACTATAATGAAAAGGCCCACAATCTCCTCTCTGAAATGAAAAGAGTGGGGGGAAATGAAGACAAATTTCAGAACAGTTCTAATGAAACTTAAGCACCAGTCACATTTTGGAAACTTCAAGCAGTTTTTCCCAGGTTCTGGGCAACTGAGACCAGAATGACAGTTTGTTGGAGCAGACCCACAGCACTGTGGTGTCAGGGAAGGTTACAAAGGGAATGTTACTGGAATGTTACACATATCACTTCCTGTCCAGGGTAAGATAGGCATGTCTCAAGGGACTTCAGAGGTCCCAGCCCTAGGGTCATGTGCACAGGCTTGCCTGCATGGAGAAGAAGCCCTTGGCAATGGGAGGTTTCTCTGGCCTGGAAATTTTTTCTGGGATGGAGAAAATCCTTCCTGAACCCCTCTCCTCTGCAGAACCGGGCCAGGTACAAGAGTGAGCTGTGCACCAAGAGCATTTTTTCCTGGAGATCACCAGCCACACTGAGACTGTCGGCTTGGGAAGACCCTAGCTTCTCAGCAGGCAGAATTCTCTGGTCAAGGCTCTTCTCTCAGTGTCCCCTCATCATTATGCTGGGCCCAGCTTCTTGTCCAGGGGCCCCTTTCCTGAATAAGAAGGATGAATCTCAGGTACACGCTAGATGGTGCACATGCCTACCAGGGCAGGCAGAAACCTGGGGGTGAGAGAAAACCCAGGCATGCAGTGCCTGAAGAAGAGGAGGTTGGAGCAGAAAACTGTATTATAATAATACCGAGGAAGGAGAAAACCAGAATTCCAACAATATTTACTCTAAGAAACAGATAGTGAGTTGAAAATAACTAAAATAATAACTCTGAAAAGATATGAGGAGAAGATGGAAACCAGCTGTGGTCAAAATGGAGCTGGAGGTTGGATAAACTATCTGAGGACACAAATAGCAGAATTTAAAAGGCATCAGTGACAGTAAGACTCTAGAGATGTCCCATGGACAATTGATTCAGCAGTATGAACTGTGAATTTGAGAGCATTTTTTAGAATGTACCAAAAGTAAAGAGAATGCCAAATTTAAAGAAAAGACAATGGAAATCCAGTGAGGATAGGAGTGTGAATGAAGAAAACAATGAAAACAAAGGCAATCAACCCTTTCATTTGCTAAGAAAGGGTTTCTTTATAGCAGGCAAAACTAATAACCATTGCTGCTGGGTGTGGTGGCACACTCTTGCAATCCTAGCACTCTAGAGGCTGAGGCAGGAGGATCACCTTGAGTTCGAGGCCAGCTTTGGTTACATAACAGAGTTCAAGGCCAACCAGCACTACATAGTGAGACCCTTTATAAAAAACAAAAACAAAATTAAAAAGTAAATAACAACAACAAAACAGATCAGTAAGGTACTGAGCAACCTGAAACATGATATAACTAAACAGATAATGGACTTAAAAAGCAAAAGGAAGAAAAGAAAGTGCTCTAGAGGATATAACTGCATGTATATTTAAGTGTGTAGGACTGATCATCATGTTGCTAAGTTTTTGTTGGATTGGTAAACAGAGCTGTTTGCAGCCTCATTGTTTGAATGTCTACTTTGTATGCTTTAATTTTGTAACTTGAACAACTATATCCAAGAAGACAATATGTAATGTATCAACTAGTGATTTCTTACTGTTTATTTTTTTTGAAATTCTGTATTGTTTCTACCCTTTTTTCTATTTTGCTTTTTTTCCCTCTCTCTTTAAATAAAATTTTTTAAAAAGCTGCAACCCCCCCCCAGAAAAAACAACCAACCAAACATACACAAAAACACACATTGCTGTGGTCTGAATGTGTCTCCCCAAGTTCATATGTTGGAAACTTAATTGTGAAGTTCATATGTTAAAGATATTTAGAGGAGGAGCCTTTGGGAGGTAATTAGGATTAGATGTAGTGATGAAGATGGGACCTCCATGATGGTTTTATAAAAAGAGGAAGAGATCAGCAATTCCTGAACTCTGCATCATGTTGGAACTTTGGGCGCTGGAGAACAGGTGGCCTACTCACCGCCCTGGTGAGCAGCTGGGGGCCTGGCAAGCCACTGGCACACCAGGGCGAGAACTATCAGCGACTTCTGAGCTCTGCATCATGTTGGAACTTTGGGTGCTGGGAGAACAGGCGGCCTGCTGGCTACCCTGGTAAGCAGCTGGGGCCCTGCTGGTGCGCGGGCTAAGAATCAGACATTGATCCATCCCCCACCCACCATTAGCAAGTTGGCACCGGTGGTCTGAGTATGTTTTTGGAGGGTGAATGTATACAGCGTGGCAAGTAAGAGGGATTTCCTTCTACCATCTCTTTGAAGGCAAATATTTTTATCACTATTTTGCTCAGTTTTGATTAATGGTACTGCTTTATTCAATATTCTGTTTTTAAAATTTCGATATTTCCTTCCATTTTCCTCTACCTGATTGAAAGAACAGCTAATGTGAACAAAATGGGCTGTATTCTTGAGCCCATTTCTTGTGTCCTGGTGACCTGCTCTGAGGTTCTGTGATAGTTTTATTGCAGTGCGGTCACATGGGTTTGTTCTGTCTTGTTCTGCTATATTTTGCTACCTTCAAAAATAAAAAGTAGATAAGAAAGTAACAAATACTTCCAAAAATCTCCCAACTCCACCAAAGCTGATCTATGGATCATGGATGAGGAGAAACTCAAAAACAAGGCAACAGAATTATATAAGGTGATTAAAAGTATATAACAACAACAAAACAAGTCAGTAAGGTACTGAGCAACCTGGAACAGGATATAACTAAGCAGATAACGGACTTAAAAAGTAAAAGAAGAAAAGAAAGTGCTCTAGAGGATATGGCTGCATGTTTGTTTAAGTGTGTAGGATTGATAACCATGTTGCTAAGTTGTTACTGGATCGTTGAACTTCTTTGCAGTCTCACTGTTTGAATGTCCACTTTGTATGCTTTAATTTTGTAACTTTAAAAACTAGGTCTATGAAGACAGTATGTAATTTATTGACTAGTGATTTCTTACCGCTTTTTTTTCTGAAATTCTGTATTGTTTCTACCCCTTTTTCTGTTTTGCTTTTTTTTCTCTTTAAATAAAAGTTAAAAAAAAAAGAGGAAGAGTCAGGTGGCACATATGTGTAATCCCAGAAATCTGGGAGGCTGAAGCAGGGGGACTACTAATTTGAACCTAGCCTGGGCAATTTAGCAAGACTGTCTCAAAATAAAGATGAAGGCTAGGGATATAGCTCAGTGAAATGCCCTGCATTCAATTCACAGTACCAAAAAGAAAGAACAAGAGAGACAAGAGACAGAGACAGAGAGACAGAGAGAGACAGACAGACACAGAAAGAGAGAGAGATACAGAGACAGAGACAGAGAGACACAGAGAGGTACTGACTGAGACTCCTGAGCTAGCGTGCTTGCTCCTTGCCAGATGATGCTCAGTGCCATGTTATGGAGCACCAGGAAGATGCTGAGCAGATACTGGCGACAGCTCTTGGACTTCCCAGCCTCCAGAACCATGAGATTAATAAGCTTCTGTTCCTTATAAATTACTGAATCTTAAATGTTCTGTTGTAGTCACCAAAGAGTTCAAGCATCAAAAGTTAGCTGTAAAACGATCTAATCTCTTAGGTTAATGGGGAAGGAGGACCTACAGAAACATAAATCCAGGGCTGGCCTTGGGTTTCTTCTCTATACCCTCTACATTGCGCCCTCCTTGGAATGGCCTCTGCTTGCCTTTTCAGCACCTTTTTCTGCTTTCATGAGTTGCCATCCCTATACCTGCTCCCAGTCCATCAACTGTCAATCCTAAGTGAGATGTATTTGTACTCCTAGGAGCCCTGTCCTTGGGCCACCCAGCCGCTCCAGACAGTGGGGACGTCTCTGAGTGCAGAGGCCAGTAGTGCCCAGCAGCTGAGACTGAGCTGTTCAGGCTTCCCTAGCAGAGGGTCTTTACTGCAGGTGGAATTCAGGTAGCAGAGGGGAGAAACCTGCCCTTCAAATTTGGGTCAATGATGGGACAAGATCTGGACAATAGAAGCCACCTAACTGTTGGGCCACATTTGAGACCAAGTGGGTGATCTGTACTTTTGAGCCAGTGGACCTACTACTGAGAGCTTGTCCGGGTTAATCCAAGGGCAGCCTAGCAAGGTAACCAACTTCCAGAACACCTATCTTCATAGTGACTCACAGAGGAAAGTGGCCCAGTCAATCCCTTCTACAGACACTGTGATTTAGAAGGATAGGAAATAAAATTAAAGTCCCTAAGGGTCACTCGAGCTGGAGAGCCTAAATGGCATAAGGGTATGAATGAGCTGCATTTATTATTTTCACCATGGAGATGTCCAAGAAAACTGACCTTTTCAGCTTCAATAAAAACGGATTTTCCTGTAGGTCCTTCGACAGCAGCTGGGCTGAAACTCAATATTAAACACCACAGAACAGGGGAAAGAGAGGCCTTCCCTGGGCCTGAGAGACTTATTGACTTCCATTTGCAATTAGATAAAAGAGAGGCTCACCCAGTCTTGGAACCACATGGCTCAGGTAGATCCCCAGATGAGAGATACCTGTTAATTACTGATTCTGTTCAAGGTAAGTTGAACTCGGAACAAAGCTGCAATAGCAGGCTGACCTGGAATGCCACAGGGCTAGGATCTGACCTGCTTGAGACTCAGTGTGTCTTCTTGCAATATGTCTGGGACCCCCAGATATTCTACCTTGACTCGACTTTTCATAAATGCAGCCCAGGCTGATACTCTTGCCATGATTTATCCACAACATTGAGCAAAAACTTTACAAACTCCTGGCCTCATCTCTTCCATGGGCCATAATAGCCATGGAGGCAAGAAATGACTATCAATGGCAGCAGAGCTGCTTTGCACTGAAACAATGTGTTGTACAGAAGCAATTCCTGGTGCTCTTGTTCCACTCCAGATAATACCACACAACTCTGTCCTGTCTTGCCACTGTGAAAGTGGAGCAGTTTTAAAAGATATAAACCAACTAGGCCAAAGGAGCTGAAAATATAAAAGCGATGATGGATTTTAATGATTTTTTTTGAAGGCAGACATAGAAAGAGGAGTGCCATATAATTGATCAGAGCAAACAAAGTGACATCTGGGGTGCTTCAGAGGGGATGAGGTAGGGGTAAGAGAATGTACTCATTGACCATAGAATCAAGGGTCAATGATCAATAGAAGACGGCTTGGGTTCTGGAAGCTGGAGCTTGGAGTGAGGACTAAACATGGGGAAATTGGATGATATTACAGAGGACGGCAAAGTAGAAAATTTGGTTTCTCCACAGAAATAATTATTAAGCTGCCAACAGCTGCCTAAATCAATTATTGGGACCTACAAAGTCTCATTGAACACTTGCAGGAGAGTCTGGTGAAGAAGCTGGTACATTTTCATACATTTCCACGTTTGCCTGCATCCCTCAGCCACTAACCCTTTGGCAGGCAGCTGTGAGGATGGTGGCCTGTGTTGCAGCTGGTTTACCTTGCTGGTGCCAAGGTAGTCCACACCTCCAAAAAGCATGGTTGTGTGTCTTGACTGTTAATCACTTATTTAATTACTGGCAGGCTAATCTAGAGTCTGGCTACTGTCTCAAATCCCAGGAATTAAAGAAATTTCTCTACTATGAAGGGGTTTAAAGAGACAATGCTTCCTGTCCTCTTTGTCCCATCTCTGAACAGTGGGAAAATCAGGGTTACAGATTTACCACTGCATAACACTCAGAATATGCCATCTTTTTAAAAAATACAAGTTTTCAAATAAGGAAGAAAGTATGATCTGTTTATAGAAAAAAGAAATTGAGAGAAATTATGCCTGAGAAAACTTAAACATGATATATAAGTCATGACTTTGTAAGTTAAGGGCATTAATCAATATTCAGTGAGAAGGAAACTACAACGGACTAAAAGCAATCAGAAAAATGATGTAAAATGATAATAATAGTGAAGAGAAATTACAAGAAGAAATCAGACAGAAGTTTTAGAGTCAAATACTATAATAAGTGAACTAAAAAACTCATGGAGGTGTTTAGCAGCAGATTAACATAGGCAGGAGAAAAAAAATCAATGAGTTCAAAGATAAGATCATTGAGATGATTGAGTCTGAGGAACAGAAAGAAAGAAAAAAGATGAAGCAAAATAGAGCCTAAAGGACTTGTGGGATATCATAAAATTTACTAATATGTGAATTAAAAAATTACAAAAGAGAGAGAAAGGGACACAAAACATACTTGAAGACATAATAGCTGAAAATTCCCCAAATCTGATGAAAGAAATACAAAAATCCAAGAAACCCACTGAATCCCAAGTAGGATAAACTCAGAGATCCACTCAGATTACTGAAACACAAAGATGAATAGAAAATTTTGAAAACAGAATCAGAGAAGAAATCCATCATGTATAAGGCATTTGCAATAAAATTAATAGCTTATTTTTCACAAGAAGCCATGATGGTATAAGGCAGTGAGATGACATTGTATTGTCTTGACTGACAAAAAACTCACCCAAAACTTCTCTATCTGGTAAAAACAATGCTTTAAAAATGAGAGAGAAGCCAAGATATTTTTAAGTAAACAAAAGCTGAGAGAAATCATTACTGTTAAATTTTCCTGGAGCAATATTTTAAAAAGTCCTTCAAAGTGAAATAAAAATACACTGGACAGTAACTTGAAACAATAAAAAGAAATAACATCAGTAAAGGTAACTACATAGAAAATATAAAAACACATATTTTTTACTTGATTTGTAACTGCTTTGTTTGATTTAGTTTGGGTTGTACAGGGGAAGGATGTAGAGACACAGGAGCAGAGCGTTTGCATTCTGCTGAAATTGAGTTAGTGTTATTCAGCTTCCAGCACCAGTCTTTCTGGCTTTCTGTACCAAACCTTCATCCTTCCATCACAGACCTTTCAGCCTCCCCATATGAACTCACGGGGGACCCTACATGGAGCTCCAGGCCTTTGACTGGGTCCTTTGGATCCCCTAATGCAGACAGACCTTTTGGACTCTTCCACATCCAACTCTGTGGGCAGCCATTGTAAGCCAGTCTTGTAAATTCCTATATATTTGTATATCTTGTGTTATATCTGTTTCTCTAGTAAGTGAAAATAAAAACATAACATAGTTGAATCTATGAGATGCAGCAAAAGTAGCAAAATTTACAGAATCATACATGGATATTTAAGAAGATAGAGGCCAGGCATGGTGGTGCACGCCTGTAATCCCAGCACTCAGGAAGCTGAGGCAGGAATATCATTGCAAGTTTGAAGACAGACTGAGCTACACAGCAAGCTCTTGTCTCAAATAAAATAAAATAAAATAAAATAAAATAAAATAAAAAGAAAAGAAGATAATACAACTTCAGTGCAATCTCTATCAAATCACAATGGAAATATTTTGAGAAATAGAAACACTGTTTCTAAAATATATACAGAATCTCGAGGGACTTGAAGAACCAAAACAATCTTGAAAAAGGAAACAAAGATAGAAGATTTATATCTTGTGATTTTAAAACTTATTTTAAACATATCTTAATCAAAATAGCATAGTGCTTGCATGAAGATAAACATACACACCAATAAAATATAATAGCCAAGAAGTAAACTATCACCTATATAATCAGTTGATTTCAACAAAGTTGCCAAGAAGATTCCATGGGAATGCTGCAGTCTTTCCAATAAATAGTTTAGGAAAACTAGATATTAACATACAAAAGAATGAATTTACAACTTTACTTTATACTACATGAAAACTTAAAAGGATAAAACCTCTAACTTTATGAGTGAAAACTATAAAACTTTTAGAAGAAAATGTAAGTGAAAAACTTTATTGGGCTTGGATTGCAAATAACTTTTGGATTATGATACTAAATACACAGGCAATAAAACAAAAATAGATAAATTGGACTTAGCCAAATTTAAAAACTGTTCTGTCTCTAGGAGCATCATCAAGAAAGTGAAAGTAGAACCCACACAATGGAAGTAAATATTTGCAAATCATAATCTGATAATGAATAAATATATAATTAGTGAATAATTAATATATAAAAAGAATTTCTTAAAATCAATAATAATGATAAAATCAGTTTCAAGAATGGCCAAATAATTTTAATAAACATTGCTCTAAGGAAGATACAGAAGTGGCCAATAAGCTTAGGAAAAGATACTCACCATCATTAGTCACTAGGGAAATGCAAGTCAAATTCACACTGAGATATGTATCACCTCATGTTTATCAGCATGACTGTAATCTTATAAAATGAAGAAGACAAATGATGATGAGGATATGGGTTGAAACTCTTGTCCATTGCTGATGAGAATAAAAAATGGAAGATAAAATGATAAAGCCTCTGTGGAAAATAGTTTTTTTCCCAACAAAAGTTGAATATGGAACTATTATATATAATCAAGCAATTCCATTCTATGTGTGCCCCCAAAATACTTGAAAATAGGGCTGAAAACATATACTTATATACTAATGTTAATAGCTGGATTATCCACAATAGCCAAAAATGTGGAAACAACCCAAGTGTCCATCAACAGATGAATGGATAATCAAAATGTGAGATATATATATATATATATATATATATATATATATAATAGAATTTTAACAAAAATTCTGACACTTTGATGCCTATAACTTGATGAACCTTGGAAATATTATGCTAAGTAAAATAAACTAATTACAAAAGTAAAAATATTGTAATTCCATTTATTTTTTTCTATTATTTTCTTTCTTTCTTTCTTTCTTTCTTTCTTTCTTTCTTTCTTTCTTTCTTTCATACCAGGGATCAAACTCATGACCATGCACTTGCAAGGCAGGCACTTATGCCACTGAGCTAAATCCCTAGCTATTATTTTATTTTAAAGAGAATAAAACCAAACAAAATAAAACAGAATAAAGGCAATCAAAACAAAACAGTGAAAGTGATACAGGACTTCAAAACAAGATAATAGGAAATCAACAATGACTACTATAATATATTTTGTTGTCTTTGAAGTAGCTTCCCATGCCATCAGATATAATAAAATCAAACAATCAAACAAACAAAATAAAACTAAACCAAACAAAACAATGAAAATGATACAAGACTTCAAAACAAGACAATAGGGAATTAACAATAGCTACCCTTTCAGAAGGAAATCCCCCATAGCAGCTATATTGCATATTGTCCTCTAAATAGATGCTCAGACTACAGGCTTTAGGCCTGCAAAGTCAATCAAACAATACAGGTATTACATTGTTTGTTTTTACTTCAGTGGCTATCACTCAGCCTGTGTTTGTCCAAATCAACTGGTTACTTAAGAGTGGGGAGAGGCTCAGCACTTCTTTTCTCCAAGTCCATACTCTGGGTGGCTCACAGGAAGGGGGTGGCTTCTTCTTGGTTCTCTTCCAGGGATGCATGGCCACTGCTTGTGTGATTCCATTTATATGAAAGATCTAGAATATGGAAAATTGTAAGGCAGAAAGTAGAATAGTGGTTCACTGAGGGCAGAAGAGTGCAGTGCTTACTGCTTGGTGAGAGTTCTCTGCAGAAGAGTGCAGAGTTCCTACTTGGCACAGTGAAAATTTTCTGGAAATAATAATGAGTGCACTTAATGCCATTGAATTGCAGGTTTTAAAAAGATAAAATAAGTAATTTTAAGTTTATATATATTTAACCAAAAATTTAACAGACAAGAGGAGAATTGGCTAAATCTGCAAGTAGAGCTTTAATCAGATCCTCTCCCCTTGCTCTAAGTCTAGGAAATTAGAAGCTAAAGTTCCTTTCGATAGAAAATTGAATCAAGGAGTTAAATTTGGGGTACCAGACATAATAGAAGATTGGGGAACAGTGAGGATTGCTCAACCACCTCTATTCATCAGATGTGGTATTTTCTCTACCACACCACAACTGCCACATCCATGTGCACATGTGTGTACACATGCACACACCCCACAGCCATAATCGCACCCATACATGTATATATAAACACCACACATACACATCCATACATACACAAATACATGCACATATAAATACCCACAAATCCACCACACCTCTGGGACATACACATGCTCCACACAGCAGACACACACCACACCCACACATTCAAATACTACAAACGCCATACACACAGTGTACACCAAAAGCACACACCACACATATATACACACACCATACACACACTATACACTATAAGCACACACCACATATATATCATACCACATGCACACGCACACACTCCTGGATAGAATATCAGCAGGATACAAGTCTGTCCCTGAAAGAAGAGCAACAGATACCACATGAGGAGGCTGCCCAGTGACAAGACCAATGAGTTTCTTACTCAGCCTCACAGAAGGCCAGAAAGATAAGAAATTTAGAAGGATTAGTCTACATGACCATTGGGAGTCCATAAGTGTATTGTCCCTGGGAGCAAGAGTGGGGGGTAGGAAATAGAACTATTGTTCCTGTGACATGTCTTCGGATAATATTTGGCTTTTTGGATTATGTATATGTATTGCCTTGATAACATTACTTAAAAATTAAACAAAATAATATTAAAATCTAACAAATATAACCCAGTTGCCCCTTATGAGCTAGTAATATTTCAAATACAACAGAAATTCTAATAACTGGCCTGGGATTTCTGCAAACCTGAGCTCAAAGGGGTGGGGGGATGAATGACATGCTCGTGGCATTCCTGGTCCGTGTGCTGCCTCTGCTGATTCTAGTCCTCTGCACTGTCTCATGCCTCTGTGATTTACTCATCATGGCCCACCTTCCCTAGCCTCTCCAAGTCAACCAGGAGAGAGTTATCTCTCTCTGCAGAGGGCTGCCTGATGGGCACCCTCTCCTCCACGGCAGACAAGGTCTCCCACCTTCCAGCTAGGTCCTCTGATTTCTGCACTGTCCCAGAGGTGGATGCCCCAGGAGTGCTCAGCACACACGCACACATGTGCACACACACGAAGGTCAGCTGGGGGGAGGTATGAAAAACAGATCCTCGGGGAACAGGAGAGACTGAATTTTTAATCCATCTCCCAGAAACAATGTTGGTTTGAAAGAGGAAATTTCCCTTCCTTTATGCATGATTCTCCCTATGTGCTGATGAGTGCAACAATCACGGTGACTATGCACTATGATTGCAGCACAGCAGTCAGAGGATGTGACCACAGCAAAGCTCTTTCCTGATGACTGGTAATGCCCTTGCACTGCACTCCTCCTGGGGGAATGGGGCAAGGTGGATACAACTTAGCAGATACAACTTAGCAGAACTCTGGGGTGAGTGGCTGATACACTAGCAAACCAACTCCCAACAGCAGCAGCTCCAAAGAGCTCATTTGCTAGGCTCCTGAATGGAGCTTGTTGGTAAATGCTCTATGGTGTAAGGAATTGTATCTCATTTATTCAGAAGAGCTGCAAAAGGACTTTGGATCCATTCATAACTCCTGAGGGGGGTCCCTTCCCCATGTTGGTCTAAGAAGCCCATTTTGCAGAAGCTTGTCCTGGCCCTACTGGATTCGCTTAAGCTCATAAGGAGCACACTTTTGCAGTTTTCGTCCCTCTTCCTCACAGCATTTACTCCAGCCTGGATGGTTATCTGGGGCCTCATTCCTCATTGTTGAGTGACATTGTCTGCACATATGTTCCAGAGAGCACACTGCCTTGATGTCCACTTCCTTCAGATAAGGATGGAGCCTCAGCTCTTACTTCTGCAGGTGGAGGCTCTGTCCTGTTGGGGGTCCTTATGGACAAGGCAGCCTTTAGTGAAAAGGAAGCCCCTCACTTGGGGCTGCACAGTCATGTGGCTCCTGTGTAAATGATGCTCTTGGTTTTGCCCAGGGGACTGCAAAGACAAGTGAGTGAGGATGCATGCCACAGAGGTGGCATCCACCCCCTGTGATAAGAACAAATCTCACATTGCTTAATGAAGGAAACATCTGGGTTGAGCACTGTCCAGAAGCTATTCCCAGTGAAATCTAGACCTGGCACCCCAGCCCAAGTATGGATACATGGTTCCTCCTTTAGGACTTCAAGAGACAATATCCAGGAGGGACAAAAGCCAAAGCAACCTATACAGCTAGGAGTCCTTCTGCGGGGCTTATATCTGTCCCCTGGCTCCTGGACCAGTTCCATGTGCTTTGCCATCTTGGACCCATCCTCTGGATGCCCCACCTCAGTGCTTCTGCTTTCTTCCTAACCCTCGTACCCAGACAGAGACAGCTTCTCCACCAGCCTCGGTTCCCAAATGAAGCCCTTCGAACAAACTGAACACATTAGGGAGACTCTGCTCTCAGCAATCCATCTGGAAAGTTACTATAGGCCATGCAAAGGGAGCCAGACATGACTGAGGGTGGGATGCCAAAGCCCATCATATCCGCATCTTGGATGTTGCCCTGGCGCTTGTCAGGTTTGCAGCCATCATCAGAAATCAGGGGCACTTGACTGGTGTCATGGCCCCTCTGTCCTTCCTCCGGGAAGTGGGATAGTGCCCTGGGCATTCCCGAGTCAGCTATCTGATGCTCTCTCAAGTTGCATACAGAGGGCTGTTCTCCCCACTCTCCAGAAAAACTCCTTCCAGACTCACAAGTACTCCATTGAATGAATCCCTTTATACTCGGGACCCAGGCTTAAGCACCAAATAGGCCAGCCATGAATTCATGGGCAGTACCACTCCCAAACAGCAGGGTTAGGGAGTGAGGAGACACACTGACCTAAGGAAACTGTTTCATGCCTGGAAACTTCTCACCTTCCACAAGCAAGTCCGGTTTTTGCTGACCTCTGAGACACTGCAAACCTGGATCAATACCAGTGTAAACAGAGCTTCATCCTGAGTTGTTAGTTGTCCTTCCTGGCTTGGAGAGTAATCCATAATATTAGGTCCTGGCGCCTGGCTCTAAAGGGGCTTGGAGGGGTGTTGGGGAGAGGGACTTCTGGTCAGAGTAAGGGAGGTAAGGTTCTGGGGGGGTGGTTCTGGGAGAACAATGATAACCTCCCCAACAAGGAGCCTGGCTACTGCTGATTCTGGAGTGGTACACAAACCCCTCTCACCCAGAGCCAGGTTATCTGGACCCTCCCCAGATTTCCTGCAATTGAGCTGCCCACACATTCCTGTCTGCCAAGCTTGCTGAGGACAATTTGTTAAGAACCGTCTGCTCAGCCTATAATGAGGCTTGGCCCTTCTGCTCCAGCTCTGATTGGGGGTGTTTCAGGGAGATGGGCTTTCCAGGGATGCTTAGGCATGGCCGTGCCGTATCCTGGCAACCAGACCCAAAGCCAAGTCTTCCTGAGATCCCAACTCCAGCCCAGCACTGGGCAGAGTAGGGGCATGGCCACAGCATATCTTTGACTGGTTCTTTGTGCTCCCTGCTAGACTTGAGCATGTGGGAATCTATGCCCTGCCCTGAGTGGCCACATGCTACCTTGCAATGGCCTACAGAGCATGTGCAAGGTGCCGTTTTCTACTACTGCCTCTTCAGGCTCCCAGAACATGCCTTGGTTGTAGCCTCAGTTTTCCCATTTGTGTGGTTGAGGGAGCGATACTGTGTCTCCAGGCATCTCCTGTGGACCTGCACCTCCCTACCCGTTCATACACCTCTGCCGCTTTCCCTTTTCTTGACAATTTATTTAAAAGAACTAAGGTAACTGGGGTGGGGATGGGGTACTGCAGACCTCTAGACTCAAACCTTCCTGACCTCCAGGCACCTGTTCCTCTCTGGGTCTAGGTAGGAGTTGTCATTGCTGAGCATCCCTCTGTTTTTCTGCTACAGAGGACTGTGGTCTATTCCCAGCTAGGGTGCCTTGTACCCTGTATGGGTCCTCTCTGGAAAGGCCAGGAAGGTGAGTTGACTGAGGTTCACCTCCCTCAGGTCTGTTATCCACTCTGCCAAACTATTCCCTCCATCTATAGCAAAGCTCTGGGGAGCCAGGGCCTAGGCCAGAGTGTCCCCTCAGCAGGGCCATCACTGCTACCCCCAGGGCTGCTGGGAATATTCCTGCATTCTTTGAGGTAATTGCCTTGCAGGGAGAAAGCAGCATTCCCATGTACATGGCCCTCCTCTGGGGGTGATCCTATCACTGGATGGGGCCCAAGTAGGTCCCCCCAAAAGATATATGGGGGCTCCAACTCACCCATTCAGGGAGTAGGTAGTAGGTTCCCCAATTTATATCACAGAAAAGCATTTCAGGATGTGTCAGTAAGAGGTAGACAGAGTTCAAAAAGTACACACTCAGGACAAATAGAGTGTGGACCCTCAAGGTGCATTGTGGTTTGGGGCTAGGGGTACTTATATGTTCTGGAGGTGTCCTCAACACAGGTGATCTAGCATGTGTACGCCTAGTGTTGGTTAAGTTCTGTCAGTGGGTTAGGTCAGCATGCAAACTGTTTGCGTGTTTGAAGTTTAGAGATACAGTGGTCAAGAGGTCTGTTTCCCTGAGGATGGAGATCTGTGGGATGTCAATCTATAGCACTGGAGGAAAAGCTCAGGCTCAGCGTCCAGGTTAAAGCACAGGCCCGACACTGTAAGCTTGGGTAACTTTATATCTTGAAGTTGAAGTTTTTCTTAAAAGAGAAATTTGCAATTTTAAAATTAAAAATGTTCCTGTCTCCTTTAGACCTATCTTTAGTTCTTCTTTTCTGGCTCAGTTTTACCTCCAAAGACTACCTAATGTGTGAGTGCAGAGGTCTGCCTCTGGCCTCAGTTTGGGGGACAATGGTGAAAGGGGACTTCCAGCTCTGGCGTTTCCCATAAGAACTGGCTGACACGTTGGTTGCGCTCTGTGCCCTCTCTGCCTACACTTGCTCTTATTGCTTCCTTCTGGGCATCTGGCCTGCCCATGAGCCATCATGTAAGCCTCCTGCTCCAGCTAGTCTGCATGCAAAGAACCCAGATGCCTAAGATGCCTTTGGACCCTTGGGCAAAGTCCACAGATGTGAGGTGTTTGGGTTCCCAGCCTCTTAGAATTTACTACCAACTCAGAGCAGTTCATTTCTCATGAATGTGACCACTGCAGATCTTCACCAGAGGAGGAAAGTTGTGAAGGAATCCCTCTGTCATAGACACTGCGGCTCCTGCTCCCAGATCACGTCTGGTCTCCTGTACCACACCAGGCACTTGTGTCACACCTAGAACTCGTTAGAGCTCCTCTTCCCTCACCCCCCAGAGCTGCTCTGTTCACAGACAGGGACTGGAGAGTGCTGGGAGTTCAGGACCCCTGGGAACCCCTGGATCAAAGGCTGATGGGTACAATAATGTGGCAGTTCAACTCCTTGGCCTCTGATAGGGACAGCTGGGATTTTTGCCTGAAATTTCAGTCATACTTGGCTTCTTGCCTTTCTCTGCCCTGCAGATCCCTCCCTTGCCACTTTTCCCCAAGAGCACTTCCTTTTTAAGTCACTGGCTCACTTCAGGCTGCATTCTGGGGAACCCCATCAATGACACTGCTCTTAGCAAGAGAAAAATGGAGACCACAGAGCACAAACATAGGCATACACAAGGCTGTGATTTTGGTTTTGTTGTTTCCATGTTTATGGCAGGTCTGGAAGGACTGCCTCTCACTCACCCAGCAGTCTGCCCTGTGAGGGTTCTGCTGCCACACTTCCAACATTTTTGAGACCTTCATTTGTTACAATCAAATTTTTAGTGCGCTACTTAGAGTTTACTTGGGTGCACGATATAAGGAAGGAAATCTATTTAATATTTTCATAAGCAGTTAATTATCACAGTACCACTTATTTCTGTGATTTTTAAATTAAAAATAAATTAGTACATAACATGGTCTCCATGATATTATTAAGTAAAAAGAAAAGCAAAGGTCAAAACAGTGTGTGTAATAAGCTCTTACATGTTTTTTTAAAAAGCATACCAGGACTCCTATGTGCATGGACAGTTTCTGAAAGGGTTTATAAAACCCTGTGTTGCCTGTGGATAGAAGAATGGGGGTCTAGCATGAAAGAGGGAACTACTTTGTGTAGAGGGTTCTTTGACCTATTTGAATTTTTTATCATTTTCTATTATTACCTTTTTAGTAAAAAACTAAGTTAATTAAAAAATCAAGACCCTGTAAATCACAAGTAGCAATGTGCAACTGAAGCTAACTTAAGCATAAAGGGACAATCGTCATAGAAGCGCACAGTTACAATGTAAGCATTCTGGGAGGCTGAGGGGTGAGAATTCAAGTTTGAGTCCAGCCTGGGCAACGTAGCGACATAGCGAGACTTTGGCTCAAAATAAATAACAAAAAAGCGCTGTGGATATAGCTTACTCCAAAGGGCCTGAGTACAAGCCCCAGAACCACTAAAGAAATAAAATGAAAATAAAAATGAGAAGGGCACTCATTTTGAGTGAGATAGTGGTTACCCTGGAGCCCAAGAGAGCAACCAGTGTGCAGAGGCCAGGAACCAAGAGTGCAAAGCTAACAGGGCACTCTTCTTGCCTGTCCAGCTGTCTCCTTGCTATACTAGCAGACTCATTTTTAAACAGAAAGTTGCTAAACCCCACCCATCTCATCCCACTCCCACCACACAGCCATGAGGTGCCTCATCATGAAGCCTCATCGTTTGTCGTCTTAGAGTGGGACCATCTCACTTCCTCTGTGCCTGGCTCCCATAGTGCCACCTGGAGGTTGAGTTCTAATGACGTCTTCCTAACACACCCTATGGACAGTAGTGAATGTCATTTACAAGAGAAGACATATTATGAACCTTCCAGAACAGAACTGCATTCTTTGCTAGTGCAGAGCAGATACCATTTCTTCCTGCCCAGAGAGAATAAAGGAATAATAAGACTAGTGGATTCTTGATTTCCAGGTTCTTTGGTGACTTCTTTCCCTGGCCAGCAAAGGATGGTTGGTCATGGTGGGTTCTGGTGGATATGGGAGAACTCCATATCCAGAGTCCTGTGGGTTCCCTCCACCCTGCAGAGGAGTGCTCGGGAGGCTCCCCGCAAAAGGAATAGATAACTGGATCATTCACTGTCACCCTGAGCATGAACTCCAAATTGCATATGCTGAGGGACTCAATCACAAGCACCAGTTGGCCAGAGTTTATTCTTTGGGCAATATTTCTGTAATGAAGGCCTAAACCATCTCATCAAGCTTTATTCTCAATCGACTGCTATTCCTACGTGCAACAGTCCAAACAGCTCATCTATTGCTTGTCTATCATGTAACCCACTGGGAAGGTTTCTCAGCAGTGGATGGGAAATCTCCACTCTAGGCTTTCTCACTCTTGTCCTGTCTCAGTCTGCTCACTGTCTTTCAGAGAGAGAGAGATCATTTTTTTTAGAACCTCACTTTTGGTACCAAGGTTGATATCTGTTAATACTCTTCTGATTATATTATCCAGCTGGAAAAGATTGAAATAAAAGCAAATCTATCTAAAGCCTGCAGAACCCATGGACAGAAACAGATCTCAAGAAGGCCTGTGACTCAGAGCTCGGACCCCATTGCCACATGGTCGAAAACACGGCTGCCCAACTTTCCTCACTGTTTCAGTTTAGCCAATGGAAGAACTGACATGTTCTGAAAACTTGGCCAGAAAATCCCTCTTTGGTCCAGCTTAGGCCTGCACTCACCCCTGCTTCAAACTCCTCAGGCCAGGATGGAGGGGTTAGGGAGCAGGCACTGCTCAAGATGACTGTTCCGTACTCAACTTTGGCTGTCAAAATTAGAACTAGAGATTATTTGGAGCTGAGAGATACCTCCAAAAGGTAAATAAGGAACTTAACAGTATTATTTTTTCTCCTTCGAGATAAATATGGGTAAATTATAGAACAATCATCAAACTGAAGAAAAGGAAACAGTGTTGTTCTCACTGCTTGGAAGGTTACTGTTAACACCATGCTAAACTCCTTCTCCTTCCCACCCCGTTTCTTCCTCCTCTTTACCCTTGGGGACATGTCCTTGCAGACTTTTTCTGTATTTGTAATAAGCTTTTATGTAAGATGGCAGAATATGAATGTTCATCCTGCCTCAGTAGTCTCCAAACTACTTGATCTTTCTTATCCCTTTGCTTTTTCTGGCGTTAGAGAGACAGAATACAAATATCTCATTTCTCCTCTCAATAAGGTTTGTGTAGTAAGCCCTCCTGTCCTTCCAGAAAGAAAAGATAACCAGATTTTTGGTAGCAAAATAATAGACTCAATGGCTCATCAAATCAGGCCTATTGTAAAGGAACAAGAGAAGATGAGGGGTTTGTTGGCATTTGAGGTATGCAATAAACATTACCCTTTTCTCCCACCAAAATTTGAACCAATTGAAAAATAAAATACGGTAATCAGACAGATGAAGATGAAATCAGCATTGGGTTTGATGAGGCTGAGGCGCAGCCTTTAGATATGAAGCCCCTGATGTGTCAGGCTTCTTACTATTTATTACACTCCACCACCAACCTCTTTCCTACCTGCTGGGCCAGTATTGGTGATATCACCTTGCAGAACTATTTACATAAATGATTCTACTCTATTTGCATTGTTCTAAAATTCCTTTGTGCCTTATCAATGCCCTTCATTGTATGACTCCATTAATTGGCATCTTAGTTATTTTAACGAACGCCCCCATTTCATCTATTGTTTTTAGCTTGTTTGATGATTTCCTTATGAGAAATTTCAAGAGGTGGATCGCATTACAATTGTAAATGCATATTGCCACGTTGATCTCAGAAAGAAGGTCATAATTCAGACATTGCCTCAGAGGGCATGAAAATTCCTCTATTGCTCATCAGCATTGGTAATTATTCCATTTTACTCTTTGCAAATATGATAGACCAGAAATTTATTGTTTTAATATACATTTCTGATGACCACTTGAAGTCAAATGTCTTTTACTTCTCACTGGCCATTGTGGGTTTTTTTTATTGTATATGTCTTTTCATCTTTTTCTTACTTTACAGCACTTTATATGTTGAGGTCAATAATCTTTTGCTCATCATATATGAGCAAACATTTAAAAACATAAGTGTGCCAAGTCACTCTCCATATACATACGTGCAGTCAGATTTTAGTTTCTGGTTTTATGATTGATGTATGGGAACCACTAGAAAATTGCTAGCTGCATTTATTAAATATTTACAACATGCCAGACATTGATTTGATTGCTTCTCACATATTAACTTACCAAATCCTTACAAAATAACTCTACGTGGTAAGTACTGTTACTGTACCAATTTTACCAATGCAGATCTTGGCACAGAGAGAGTAAGCAACTAACTCAAGAGCACACAACCAGCACATGGGACTCAAGCCCATTGCCAGGCTGCAGAGTCCCTTCTCTAGCGCCAAATGTGTTTACGGTAAACCCTGGACATTTTGCAATGCCTCCTCAGATTGAAATTGGTATGTGCAGGTTGGAAAAACTTCCCAGGCAGTTTTGATATATTCCCAGAATGAGCACCACTGGCTAGCAGTGTATTATTTATTTGTGTTTCACCTCACCATAGTTTTAAATTTTTACACGGTCAGATTTGTCCTATTTCTCTTTTTGTCTTTAAGACTACACTGGAAAAAATAAAAGGCTTCCTCAGCCCAAATGCACCAGTTACCTATTGCTTGTGCAACAACCCTCTCTGGAAAGCACAGTGACTTCAAGCGAAGACCACATGATTTACATGCAGTGGAAACATTCAGATATGGGCAGAGTTCAGATGGGTCATTTTTGCCTCTGTCTTAGCTGGGATCACACAAACAGGTAAAGCTGGCAGCTGGGTCCGACTTTTGGTTGAGAACTATGGGTTCTCCATTTGGCCTCTTAGTCTCCTTTACTGACTAGTGGTCTGAGAGCCACAAGAGGGGAAAGTTGTTCTGCCTTTCCTTCTTTCTCCCTCCCTCCCTCCATCTCTTTTCATTACTGAATATTGAGCCCCAGAACTTTGCAATGAGCTACATCTCCATCCAATTTTAAAAATCTTTGTTTTGAGACATGCTAAGTTACTCAGACTGGGCTAAACATGTGATCCTCTGCCCTCAGCCTGCCAGAGGAAACACTTCTTAAAATAGAGACTCCAGCCCTGGCAGTGTCCCTTCCTAGCATACCGTCTGCCAAACCAAGTAAGCAGGGTGCTTATCTTTAAGGATGGTGATATACACTCCACAGCTGCATTGCAATGGGGCACCAGGCTGTAGGATTCACTTCCACAGCTTTGGCTAATACTGACGTTTCAGGTCAAATTCATGTAACACAAAATTAATCACTTAAAATATATGTCAGTGACATTTTGTGTATTTTTATCTTCTTTATACAGTTCCATGATGTTCATCCCCCTAAAAGGAAAACCTGTACCACTTAGACAACCTCTACCCAATCTCTTCACCTTGGCCCCTGGTAACCACCAATCTGCTTCACCTACCATGGAAATTTCATTCAAATGGAATCCTAGGACAGCTGGCTTCTTGGGTGTGACTCCTTTAATGAAGTATATTGTTTTCAAGGAATACCCATGTTGAAACAAGAGTCAGAGCTTCACTCTTCTCTATGGCTGAATAAAATTTCCTTGTATGGCTACACCACATTTTGTTTAGCCACTCATCAGTGGACAAATGATTGATTACCTGGGTTGCTTCCATCTTTTGGCTATTTTGAATAGTGCTGCTGTGACTATCTAGTACACTTTTGATTCTTTTCACTTTGAGATATTTCCCACATCTGAAGTTGAATTTTGCACATGGTTTGAGGTAAGAAATCTAACTTCATTTCTTTTAGTTATTCCAATGACATGCATTTTATAGACTAGCTTTCTATGCTGACTTTATCTTTCACCTTATGTATTGGTGTGTGTCCTTGGACAAGTTATTTAATATCCTTGTGCTGAGGTTTCCTCATCTGTAAACTTAGAACAGTAATAGTAACTTACTTTATAGGATGGTTGTCAGGATTTAAATTAGTTAATACTTGTAAAGTACTTAAGAGTCAGGCCTGGGCACATGAAAAGCATTTAATAAGCATCTATTATTACTACTAGTAACCCCAAATTTCTACATATGATCTGGGGACTCTTTTCTGCCCTATTGTCTTAATTGTCTATTTTTATTTTCAATATGCATCCTTTTATATTCCATTTTGATACTGAGTAAAGCAAGTTTCCTTTCCCTGATTTTTAAAAATTTCTTAGTTTATCTTTATCATTTGTAATTCCTCCACTTGAATTTTATCAGTTTTGTCTCCCAACTCCTACTAGGATCTTTACTGGAGTTATATTTATAGATTAATTTAGGGAAGATTAAAACATCTTTATTATCAAGTCTTCCTATGCTACAACATGTATCTTCACTTAAGTTCTTATTTTACATCTCACAGTACAGCTTTATAGACTCTTATTTATTCAGGTGCTGCAAATTTCTTTTGGTTTATCCCTGGATATTTTATATTTTTTGTTGCTATGGTGAATGGGATTTTTTTTCCCTTATACTTAACTAGTTACAATTTGTATATAAGGAAACTGTGAGCCTCAGTTCTTTTTTTGTTTTTGATGGTCTGGTGGTTTTTCATTTGTTGAAGTTTTGAAATCATATAATCATCAAATAATTGCTTTCTTTTCTCTTTTGCCTTCATTGTTCATATTTTTTCTTGACTTATTGCACAGGCAAAGTTGTATTGGTTACTTTTCTCTTGTTGCTGGGACAAAATACCCAACACTCAAAATTAAGGAAGGAAAGATTTATTTAGCTGTTTGTGAAGGTTTCAGTCTGTAATCAGCTGGCTCCAAAGCAGGGTGACACGGCACTGCGGCAACACTTCAAGGCAGCAGCCAACAAAGACAGCCAGAGCAAAAGGTGGGAGAACAAGCGGCTTCTCCTTCCTTATATTGTAAGCAGGCTATCCCACCCCCACCTCCAGGGCAGGTGTAGCACTCACACCACCTCTGTGCCCGCCTCTTGCACAAACTGAATATATTTACAAAGTAAGGATCCTGGCTCCCTGCTGAGTCTCTTGGTTAAATTTCTAAACTTCTTAAGTTGACACAATGTATCAACCATAACAGATGCTCAGAATGAAATTGGATAACAGGTGGCAGCAGGTATGAGAGGGGTTTTTGAGAATCCACAGTAAGTAGCAAATGAGACATTCCTAAGAACCAGTGTGAGCAGGTTGCTTGAGGGAAAAATGCCATCCCGTGTTCAGGGAGTGGTTTGAAGAAAGAAGCAGGTCTTCCAACCCAGAGCAAGGATTGTGCACTTGACCTGACAAGTGGTGGCCAGTTATTGGTGATGGTGAGCATCAGTCTGGTGGTGTTGGGTTATATTTTAGAAGCATGGCTCAGGTAGTAGTGGAGGATAAATCACAGGGAAGGAAATGGGACCCTGATAGGGGGACTAGTTCAGTCCTTAAGTCTTCTGTTGAGATTAACATTGGTCCTAACCTAAGTGTGGGAATAAGACCAGGAATGACGGTTCATGCTGCCTTCTAAAGGGGTTTAAATGAGGCAGGGGGACACACCGTTTCCTGATTGGTACCAGGTCTTCCCTGATGGCTGGGCCTGTAGGCAGCCTTAGCCCCTTCCTGACTCGCCTTCAAGAAATATGCCCATTGTTGTAGTCAGAGGTTGTGAGAAAAATAATTAGAATCAGGACACAGAATTTATAATATTATTTTATGATGGTCACCCAGAGTTAAACACAAGTGCAGAAAATCTGTCCATAACACTAAACACTCAGAATATTCAGCAGTGAACCCACAGCAGTGTCCTGCATGAGTCCAGTTGAAAACCTAGAGCCCATGACAATGCCTCCCATGAGGACAACTGGAGGTCCAGAGCCCATGAGAAGGGCCCATGCCAGTCTATTTTATGGATCCGTGCTGGGAAGGCCCAAAGGTCGGTGGTAGAAACTAGCAGGGTGAAGAAGCTGTGCTGGTAGGTTGAGGGTTTTACGCTGGAGCTGAGAAGTCACACTCAAAACAAAAACCAGGGCTGCCCTGAAAAGCACCACAGTCATCCTCAGTGATATGAGGCCCCGAGCTCCTCCGACAATAAGAACAGTTGAGTACATGCCAGAAATCCAGCGTAACAAGCTTCTCCTGGAGATTCAACAGCACATACCCTCCCCTCCAAATCCAGAAAGTGATACTCGATGTAAAGACAAGAGCACCCCCAGAGTGAACCACAGCCACTCTCACCAACAAAGTCGCGAGCTCCTCTGATCATAATGCTCGAACTCATTTTGGGGAAACTAGTCATGACGAGCCCTTCCAGGAGAACCAACGGCTCAAAACAGCAACACTTAGGAGAACCCACAACACCCTCACTCTTCCTCTCCACATCTCCTTTTATGCTGGCAACTGTCCTCAGGTGGGCCATCTACACTCAGCACCATGCTGATTTAATTCAGCTGGTGTTAAGTTGACCACCAGTTTTTAATCCACAACACCCACATTCTCCATTATACTTGCAAGCAGGGGTAAGGAATTGTGGGTTTTATTTGTTCTTGGTTATTGTATGTAACATAAATAATAATTCAGTCAGGCATGGTAATGTATGTATATATTCCCAGAACTCTGGGAGGCTGGGGCAGAAGGATTACAAGTTTGAGCCCATACTGGGTAATTATGAACTTAGCCTAGTGATTGTCTTTTTTTTAAAAAAAAAAAATTTGTATAGGCTGAGATGTAACTTGTGCAAAGGCCCTTAGTTCAATCGGCAGTATTAAAATAATAGTAATAACAACAATAATAATAATCCATAAAGCTCAAGGTTTCAGGCCTCAGAGGGCTGTGGTCCTGCCTCCAGTATAACTTATCTCACGTCAGTTGGTTCTAACTCAACTTTCCCTTTCTATAGTCCTGGGTCTCCCATCTTGCTTCAATATGTGATCTTTAGCTCAGCCCCAAGTAGGTTGGACCACAGTGGTCATTAGCAGGTTGGTGGCAATTGCCAGACCTCAGGGGTGTGGTGTAAGAATGGAGAGAGAGTCTGAGAAACAGTGACCTACACCCACCATTCTGCCAGCCCGTACCTCTCCTCCTCCCTCCCCCCATCTCATCCCCAGGGGGACCATTAAGACTTCCCTATTCTGCATTTCACAGCATCTGAAAAGTGAGAGGCAGCCAGAGGATTAACTTCAATCTGAACAAGAGAGGAAAAGCCAGCTCAGCAGCTATAGCAGCAGGAAATACCAACTTCTCCCGGTAGGGCCACAAGGACCTGGCAGGGATCAAAACCAAAAGAGGAGAAAGGATGGCCCTTGTGGGGAAAAGGTGGAGCAGGTGGATGGGGGCTGGTGGGGTTTCATGAGGAATTGGGGCTGTGAAGTATAAGTTTAAAAATTTGGGTTTGATTAGGGAACAGGATTATCTCCAAATCCTCAATGTGAATCAATATTCAGGGAAAGGACACGCCCCAGCGTGAATCCCTTTGTCCCTCTGACCCTAAAGCCTGTCTAGGAACCCAAGATCTAGAGCTGTGAAGCCTTTTTGGACCTCATCCCAAGCCTTACGCTGGTTCTGCTAGACTTTCTGCCGGGTCTGGCTGCCTCTTGTTGCTTTTATTGAAAATAATACATATGACTTTGGTTTCTGGGACATTTAGGCCCCAGAATGATGGTGAGCAGCAGATAGACCCAGATTTTCTGCCCCAGCCTGGCCCTGGATTCCTGGCTAGGGACTTTGATTTTGTAGAAGGTAAACAGGAGTAGTGATGTTGGGGGCAGGACGGAACATACCTACCTGCACCAGATTCATAGTCATACCTAGAGGTACACTTAAACTCACTTAGTGGTGCTCAGGACTTCACTTGGGTAGAGTGGAAACCCAGAACTACCTCTAGCAATGTGAGGAGCAGAGTTTTCTGAGGCATCCAGAGCAGATCACAGACCTCACACCAGGCAGGACGCTTATTCTGATCATGGGGTTGTGAGCTGTACTTCAAGGAGACATTCCAAAGTTGTGATTTCTTCTTTCATGACAGACCTTGGCTCGTGGACAAGCCCCTCCTTATCTCTGCTTGTCCTGTTCTTATATTTTAGAAGCATGGCTCAGGTAGTAGTGGAGGATAAATCACAGAGAAGGAGGTGGGACCCAGAAAGGGTGATTAGTTAAGTCCTTAGGTCTTCTGCTGAGATTAGCATTGGTCCTAACCAATGGTGGGCAAGATGCTTGGCTTGGGTGTGTGTGTGTGTGTGTGTGTATGCACTGGCATTTGCTGGGAGAAAAGTCTTGTGGAAATCAGTATGTAGGGAGCATCTTAATTAACAGAGCTGGTCTGAACATTAGGCTGCAGCAACTTCACTCCACGCTAAGGATGATCGCAGTTTAACATCAGGGGAAGAAAGCAATGAAGGAAATAGATCAGATGAAGCAATATTGGGAGTTTATGAAGTCTGTGCATTTTCTTGTGGCTTCACAGGGATCACTTTTAAACTGGCTGTCACCCATGCATGAATTATCGCCTCCACCTGGGAGGGTGGGGAGGCCGACAAGACATACATCCATGTGCAGGGCATGGGCACTCGCCTGGCTCATAATTCTTTCTTATGCTGCTAAAGTGAGAGCGCTGCGATAGCAAAGAGAGATGTGACCCTTGTGATGTCTGCAGAAGAAGGGGAAAAAAACCCTGGGGGCAGAGGAGGAAAGAAAAGAGCTCAGAAATAAATAACAAAGCAGGATGCTATTTACATACTGAGGGAAGGCCTTTGAGACTCAGCTCAGGGCTTTGGATGTCAGTAATAACTTCATGATGGAAATAAAGAGACTCTGCTGCAAACCCACCTCGCCTGAAATAGTATCAGCCCTATTTTTCCCTTTGTTTCCGGACAAATTCCAACACAGCAGTGGGAAGACAGGCCTGTCACAGGGAACAGGGAGGTGGGTGGAGGGGGGGGTGAGTCCGGTGGTCCTCATGAAGACTCAATTATGTTGGCTGTGAAGAGATTAATTAGAATCGAATGTTCTATTGATGTAAAACTGCCTTTTGCACCTGCTGCTGGCATCCTCATTACTGGTTTTCCATTATAGGGGATTATATGGTGTAATGAAATCAAGTTTATGTTTCCTGGGGAATACTCTTAAAATGGGTTTACTGTACTTAAACTAGTGAAGTGGGTTACCTGAGAGATGCCATTTAATCCTCTCCCCTTCTTTCTGTCCTTCTTTCTTAAACCAGGGAGCCTCTTCGCACCTCTGGAAATTGCAAGGCACAGACATCTTCACGTGTGCTGGAGGGTAGGCCCTGGCCTGACTTGATCACACAGTACGATGCTGGGGCTGAAGGAATTATCAACTCCCTGCAACTAAAGGAAGCACAGTGCTAAGGCTCGGATGTGTTTTGTCCAAGATTCATGTGTTGGAAGCTTGGTCCCCACTGTGGTGACACTGAGAGGTGGCAAGACCTTTAAGAGGTGAGACATAATGGGGGTTGATTGGATCATGGGCAAAGGTCACTGCTCTTAGAAGCTGTTTGAAGGGATTAAAGTAGTTCTTGTGGGGCCCTGTTAGTTCTTTCAAGAGTGTTGTTGTAAAGGAGCAAGACTGCTCCCTCCCTTCTTCCTGGTTTCCTGTCTTACCATGTCATGTCTTGTCTTGCATAGACTCTCACCACGATGCCATCTACCATGAGGTGATAGAGCCAAGGTTGCCCTCTACCACCAAACAGATAAGGCTGTTCAGTCTTGGACTTTCAGCCTCCAAAATTGTGAATTTTTCTTTATAAAGTATCTAGCTTCAAGTATTTTATTATAGCACCAGAAACTAGTCTAATACACACAGGGAATGAAAGAAGGGGTCTAGAGATCAGGAGTCCCTGGATTACTGGTGTTTGTTCTTGAGGTATGTGTGTATGAGGGTATGCACCATTTTTGATCTTAGAAGAGAACTGGCAAACAAATGCCAGGTGAAGAAAAACTGCTTATACTCCCCTCAGCCACCAGCTTCTCCCTTCTAAAGGTGAGCTGTGGGGGTCCAGGAGAGGTTTTGTTAAATGGAGAGTAGAGGAGATGTCCTCAAGAACCTTTAATCCTCTCCATTTGGGGTAAGGACTGAAACTTTTGACCTCAAAGGATTTCCCATCTGGTAAATGATCATAAGCCAGGATAGAGGACTCTACAAGAAGCAATTATTCTAAGCAACTTTGTATAGACCAAGATGTCATCTAACTTACCTTATAGGACCTGCCTTTCAGATACACCCTGAAGTTTGATTTCCAGGGATGAAGGTGGTATCTTGTGTTGGTTTGAGGGTGCACTTGGAATTCTGAGGTACTGGGGGTACCAGGAGCTGAAGTTGGAAGTGCACATGGGAGGCAGAAATGGCAGAGAGCCCATACACACCAGAGCCAAGGCAACTTGTGCCTTCTTTCCCTGATGCTTCTGTGAGGGACCCAACCTGAGCCCAGATATATCACGGTTTATTTTTGAGTGGTGAGAAGGCTTCCCTGACATCACCTCGGCTTCTCTGAAGCTGTGGGCATCATCTCTGCTTCTCTGAGGCATCTATATAGTCTGTTTTCGGAGACCATTGCCATGTATGGATTGGCAAACTGATGGGCAAAACCCTTCCTGAATGTGAGTGCCACCATCTGATGGGTGGAGACCGGGATGAAACAGAAGTGGGAGGAGGAAACCTGCTGGCACAGGCTTTCTCTGTCCTGCTTCCAGGGTGCCATGAGGTGAGCAGTTATGCTCTCTGCATTGATGTTTCTGCCTTATGAGAGGTCTAAAAGCAATGAAGATCACCAGCCAGACTGAAAGCTCTGAAAACGTGAGCCAAACTATAACTTTCCTTCTTTTAGCTGATTTTCTCAGGTATTCTGTCAGAGAGACAGAAATCTCGTTAGTGTAAACATGGCAAATGTGTTCTCTGACCTTCTGGAGTTTATGTTCTGCTGGGTCAATGCGTCTTTCAAAGGAGAGCTCAGTGTCCTTATTTTGGAACCAGAGGCTCTGAGTGTCATGTTGGGAAGTCACAGTCACCATCACCACCATTGCCTCTAGGTGTGGACAAGATGAGGATTAAACTAGGGATTGGAAAATGTTTTAAAGGAATATTTTTATATAAAATGAGACAATAAAAATAGGCCGAGAAAATGTGTTAATTTAATCAGTTATAACCATGACATAGATCAAGGCATAGAATTTTGCCAACGTCCCCAGAAGTCCTCCTTGTGCTGCCCTCCCAATTTCAGCAGCCGTCTCCCCAAAGGTGGATTTCACCTGACACTTATGGTTATCCATTCCCTGTCTGTCTGGATGGTTTTATCATTCAAATGTGGTTTCCCACATGTAGGATGAAGTTGTGTCCTTTTTTAAAAAATATGATCTATATTTTAAGTCTCTTTTAATCTGCAGGGTCTCTGTCCATCCCTTTCTTTTCCTCACAATTTATCTATTGAAGAGTCTGGGCCTTTTGACTGACAGAGCTCCTGCGGTCTGGATTCTACTGATTGACATGCTTGGCGCAGTTTAAGATGTTTCTCCATATTTCCTGCAAATTGGCAGCTGGATTTAGAGGCTGGATCAGACAGAGGTTCCATCCTGTTGACAGGACCATGGAAACGTTGGTTCCTTCACAAGGTGGAGCATAGTGTCTGGTCGCCTCTCTTTGCTGGTGTGGACAGTTGTTGCTATACAATGCCCCACTCTGCTGATTCACTGGGGATTTCAAGCTGGTGGTTTTTTAATTCTATCATTGTCTTTTTGCATATTAACTTGAATACTTCTATAAGGTGATGTTTCCATTCATCTACCATTTGGTTACCCTGTGGTACACTACGGGCGTTAAGGCAGGATATAAGAAGCATGGTTTTCCCTTTTACTTAGCAGTTTTTGAGGGAATGAATTTGTTCCTTACCCTCTGAAGGTGAGAATATTTGAGAATTAAAGGCTTGAACATATTTGATGGGGTTCAATCCATTACAATTATAATCTTTATTGACACACAAATGGTTCCATATTTGGCCAGTGGGAGATTCTAGCAGATGGTTCTCAAGTCCTTTGACCTGACCTTTTTTTAGTCTCTGCTACCGTCGTTGCTAACAGGCATGAAAAGCTGTTCCAAGCTCATCTTAGACATGTCCTGCTCCTAACCTGCATTTCTATAAGAAGTCATGATTAGACCCTCCCTTTCTCTGTCTTTTTACAAAAAAATAAAAATAAAATGTCAAGAAGACAGGCTGCGGGTTGTGAGAAAATATTTTAAATGTAATAATGTACTGTAATAATGTACTATGTAATAATGTACCGTTACCCAAAATATACAGAGAAATCAAAAGAAATGAGCTATCAACCACAAAAAGACTTGGAAAAAACTTCAACATGTATTTCTATGTGAAAGGAGCCAATCTGAAAAGGCCACATCATAGTTTGATTCCAACTATATGATTCTGAGAAAGATAAAACTATAGAGATAAAAAAAATCAATGGTTGCCAGAGGATATGGGGGTAGGGAGTTTTAATATGCAGAGCATGGAGACTTTTTAGGACAGTGAAATTATTTTGAGCAATATTGTAATGATGGGTACATATCTTTGTATATTTGTCAAAATATACAGCACAAAGTGTGAACCTGAATGTAAGCTGTAGACTTTGGTTGCCTTGGTCGGTATTGGCACATGGGTTCTCATGATGTACCACATGGCTGTGGGGTGTGGATGGCGGAGAGTCCATGTGTGCAAACGGGAAGGAGGTATGTGGAAACACTCTGTGCTTCCCACTTAATTTCATAGTGAAAGCTAAGACTGCTGTGAAAACTAAGTTCAATTAATTCTTTGAAAAGATTAAATGCCTCATGAATTTATACGAATTCTTCCAATTCAAATTCAAAATTATTGGGTGTTTACTTAAATTCTTCTTATGTCTGAGTTCCTTTTTCTCATTCAACAGTCTGGTTCATAAAGACATAGGAGATGACAGAATTAGAATATCCAACAATTACTCATTTCCTTTTCCCTGTGTTACACACAAAATAGTCTCAGCATACTACCTTGATCAGTATCGCTGTGGAATGCTTTCCTCACTCTCTTATCCTTCAACTTATAAAGAGCCATACTATCCATTGTCAGTAGCTATTATACACTATGCTCTTTCCTTTTCTGGCCTAACTTACTCATGCACATGCACACACATACGATAGAGATAGAGACAGAGACGGGATTGACTCTAGGGCCTTCACACTGAGCTGTATCCCTTCTCCTTTTTGCAATTTTATCTTGAGACAGGTCTCACTAATTTAAGAAGTTGCCCACGCTGGATTTAAATTTGTGACTTTCCTGCCTCAGCTTCCCATAGTGCTGGGTTTACAGGTATGCACCACAACACCCAGTTTATAGCTCTACATTTAATGTTCACCACATTATGCTAACGTTTCTCTTGTCACTGATTCTCTGGTTTATTCTCCTGAAAATTATTCAAGAAAGACTTATGGAAACAACATTTCCAAAATTCTTGCATATTGGTGAGTCTATCAGTACCCTAATATGTACTTCAAAATCAGTTTTCCTGAATTTAAGATTCTTGCACATTTTTTATTTTCCTGAATTTCTTAAGTATGTTACTCCATTTTTTTCTGGCATGTGTTGTAGCCAAAAAATTGATGCTAATTCAATTTTTCAATCCATCACAGATCCTGTGCTATTTTTGCTTTACTCAAAAGATTTTTCTTTAAAATTCCATCATTTTACTAAAATTATGCTCGGAATTGGTCATTCTTCAACAATATTCTCAGGCATACGGTATGTCCTTTCAATATATAGTTTCAAAAGTATTTTATTTCTAAGGGCTGGGGATTTAGTTCTGTGGTACCTTGACTGCTTGGCAAGTGGGAGGTTCTGAGTTTGATTCCTGGTACCCACAAAAAAGGTATTTTATTTCTAAAATCTTTTCATGAACTCTATAGCTTTTTGTATTTGTTCTGTTCCCTGTTTTGTTTTTTTTTCTTCAGGGAATTAACCTCTGAATATTGAATCCTTTTGACTCAGCTTCAAGATTTATCAGTTTCTCTTTAGTCTTTTGAGTCATGTTCATAATTGATTTTTAAAATATTTCCATTTTTTCCATCTTCTGGTTCTTCCAAGGTATTATTTATTTGTTTATCATTCTTATATTCTTTCTACTTCAATTCCTAGAATAATGTTTTCTTTTAAATTACTCCTTCCTGAACTCTCCATTTCATTTTTGTTTTTCTCTTTCTGACTTGTGTTGTTCATTCATAATCCATATCTCTTCCTTAATTTCTCTATAGCCAGTATGTTATAGCTTGTTTTGTAGGTGTGTCTTCCTGGTGTACTTTTCATTGTCAGCAGAGATCTTGTTTGCCCCTTGATTCTTTCTATTTGTTTAAAATCACTTTTTTCCTGTTGCTCATTTTTGTAAAGGCAACATTAATTTTTTTTTGGACTTTCAGGAGGTTGAGTTCAAGATCACCTTTCTAACTTAACAAAATTCCCTCTAGGGTTGTTTTCCTACAGAGTTTAAAAAATATGTCAGTTTGTCTTTTGAAATCCTCAGCTCTTATAAAAATGTCTTCACTGGTTTCTGTACCTTCTGTTTCCTTCCTCTCTGTTGTTTCTGCTTTTTTCAGTTTTTATTTCTTTTCAGCAATTTCTCCTCAGTGTGTGTTCCTGATCCGGAAGCAAGACTTTGTTGGTCACTTTTAAGAATTCACAGAGGCAACAGTGTTCCACCCTCTTTAGATCTTGTCACTGAGGCCCTTTGCACTTATGCAATACTGAAGCATCACCTCTCTCTGTTTCAGCTACTGTTTTCAAGTCAAATCTCTGTTCAACCCAGAGAAGCCAGGAGGCAGAGAGGAAAGGGAGGAGCCAGAGACAAGAACACACCCTTCCAGGCCATGCCCCCCACTCACTGTGACCCACCTCTTCAGATCGGGCCCTACTTCCTAACAACATATTATGAACTCATCAATATTATTAACCCACCAATGAATTTGGTGCCCCATAATCTGATCACTTTCCAAGGGCGCTAGCTCAGAACACACCAGAATTTTGGGAGACATTTTAGATCAAAAACCTTACAGAATCTTTCCCAGAAGTTTGTTTTACTATCTAGTTGTTCTGTCTATTTTATTAGTAGTATGTTCAAAATTATGCCGCCAGTATTGCTGCCATCTTCTCAAAACTACTCCAGTGAGAATTTTTAATATTGACATCTTAACATCACTAAAGGATGCTTTATCCAAATCAGACTAGAGCAGAAAAATATGTAATTTGTGTGGCATGTCTTGTGCTGGTATGTGTAGGAGACCCTTCAGCCCACCCAAGTTCAACTGTAGAAGACAATTCTGACCTCAAATCCCCTGCTTTTCTTCTCTCCTGAGGGCTTTCCCTGCTTGTGCCAAAGCTTGATGGCCAGGTTTGTGCTTCATGAGATCGCTTCTCAAATGAGCTACCTGGACCCAAGTTGTTGTGTTGTGTCTGGTCTATTTTGGGGGAGAACATATTCCAACACAGACGCCGTGCTGGGTTCCAATAGCCTTGCCTGCTTTAAACATCTCTCGCATAGTGTTACCTGTTTATGATTTTTTAAAAATGGAATAATATTAGTTTAATATATTAATGAGCCTTGGCCAGAAATCTATTTAGTCTACACAAATGAAATATTTATCTTTCTTTTTCTATATCTTCATTATTTCCTAGTTGATGAGCTGTTTCCCCCAGACATTGTCTTTCCTAACAAGGCTAGGATTGTTTTCCAGAATTCAGAAACCCTATCTTTTAAATGGAGATTCTATTCCTTTTCTGACCATAGAAGTGAGAGTCCATTATCTGTAGTGCCACAGTATCCTTTGTGTCTTACAAATACATATTGATTTATTATCTCCCTGGTTCTTTGTGACTATGTGTCTTGTTATGAGTAAGGATAGGTCAGGCCAAATGTCACCATGGATTTTTGATCCCTGGGGGACACAACTCAACTCCTGTTCTCATGACTCAATTACAGCCTGCCTTGACCTCTAGTTGGAAGTCTATCTATCTGTTTTCCTCCCTGATGGTGAGTTGCTCATCCCTTGGTACCCCTCTCATCTTGTCTCTGGAAATTTCTCAGCAAACGCTTGGCAAGGCAGCCTGTGTTCGAGGGCTGATGGCCTAGGGCACATGTAAAGGGGGCTCAGCTTCACTCTTGAGGTTGCCTCCAGCTGGTGTTTGAGTCAGGACACTCGCAAACCTGTAACCAGGGCTGGGCTGGGCCCATGTACTGCCCCTCCCCTATTCCCCAAATTTCGAGATAAGATGCCAGTGCAGGGATGAGCGCACAAGGTGGAACTCATTTGAGCCCAGGACATCACTGCTAAGCTCACGCAGTCAGGAAGCTATGTGTGAGGGTGGGCATGGGGGATTGGAGTGTGACAGACTCCATGCTGGGAACTTTATGGATGCCTTCGTACCGCAAGGCTCTTTGTATGATGTCAAAAGAAGGGATTGGGTTGTCTTTTTTTTTTTAAAGCTAACTTTAAACACTACTGACAGCAAGATGTCTCCTGTGTGAAAGCCAACAGGAAGGAGACTGTTTCTCTGTTTCCATGGCTACAGACAGGACGCCACTGGGCTTCGCTCTGAACTCCAGGGCATCCTGAGCTTTGCCTGCAGGATGAAGTTTCCTGAGCTCTGGGACAACTCAGCAATGAAGTGGCAATTGCTTGTTTCAGCTTCTGCCCCAATTGTCTTCTATTTTCAGTGACAGAATTTCATTTTTTTCAGGTGTCCAAGAGGGTCCCTTTAGGACACTTCTGCACAGAGAAATCTAGGGAAGGTGGAGATGTGTCCCTTCCCCAGGCTTTGGAAGCAGGTCGTATCATCTGATTCCAAAGCCTTCTGACCTTGGTATCCTCAGTATACTGAGGGGAGGTTAAAGCTGAGAGGCGAGTATCTGTGAGACTGGCTGGCTCTCAGCCACTTGCTGGGCATGGGACAGAAGGGACTGACACTACTTTTTTGCATCACTCATTTCTAGTGTGAAATACTTTGGACCATGCAAATAAGCAAATCCATTTAAGTTTTTCCAGTTTCTTCATTACAGGGAACCTGCAGAACAAGGGTTTGGGTGTCTGTCTCCAGGGCTAACTTGGCCCTTTCCAGGTTGGGGATCCAGCTTGGGTAACAACCATGGAACAAGGGTTCCATGGTTTCTGACTTGTGTTTTGGTGCTCTTCTAGGACACCCTGCCTCGTGGATGGGCTCCTCTTGGTCTTGTCTCCTTGGATGCATCCTCTATCAGGCTTTTGTTTTTAGTCCTGGTGGAGAGATTCACAGTACCAGGTGTTGTGTGGGCTCCCAGCACAGTGTGAAATACCACTTGCTAGGATCGCCTGAGAAGGGCAGTACCTGCCGTTGTTTTCTATCTCTGCAGTGGTTGCCCACACAATTTATGGCACAACTTGCCTATGTCAGAAGACTGAGAAAACCCAGAGACCACTGACTGCATCTGGGAGAATTCTAGAAAGTCTTTCTCTGGCAGGTAGTCATCACTGCAGAGCTTGGAGACACTTTTATTTTCCAGATCTGAGGGCACAGACCTACATTCCCTTGAACATGAGGTTCAAGCATGGGAGTGACACTGCCACATGTGTGTCCTCTATCTTTCTGTCTCAATTCTAAGGGCATTGGATCATAAACATCCCCAGGCAGGGAAATCTCAGTGTATACATCCTTACCCAGTGGCATGCCCCCACTGGCTTTTGATAAATGCTTCCAGAGTTTTCCAGTGGAAATATTTTTGTTCAGTTCAAAGAAATCCTTTCTTTCTTCTCAAACTCTCCAAACCTGATTCTTAATACTAAGCATTAAATTTAGAACAGCATTCAAGTTTGCATTTAAAAAAAATGCTTTCAGCTATCTCTGGAACTCAGAAGATGCTTAACAGAAAGTGCTTAACCCCAACCTCCTTCCTACCACACTATAGAAAGTCCTTGCTAGGAGTAAAGGAATTTTGAAAATGTTTTCTGGGCTGATGATGTTGGGGAGGGCTCTCAAAAGCCCCACTACTCCCTTCAGATTCCCCAGCAGGTGCATTAAAAGGGCCTGCATTCGGTCAGTCTGGACTGTCAGAAGGAGTCCTAGAGAATTCATGAGCTCTCTAAATTAGGGAGCATTTACAAAGAAATGCCATTTTCTTATGTTACACAGTAATGTCCTCATAGTTATAGTCACCCCATTAATGGCTAACAACATGTAGCCAAAAAGGAGAGGAAGCCAAGCCAACATTACTGAACAGAGAGACTATTTATAGTGAGCTCATTCATATCTAGATGTAGATAAATGCACAGAAATTGTACTCCAGTGTTAAGAAATGTCAAACCCCATTCACTACACAAGGTAGGAGCGACATCCTTCCGTAAGTCTGTTCCTACTGTCTTTGACTGACAGTGAAAAAAGTAAACTTCAGCCCAGTCTTGCATGACATGAATGCTGAATTAGTTTGGTCCAAGTTAAATAGTAGTTACTCAATTGTGACACATAAATATTCTAGAATCTTAAACTCTTCACCCCAAAGGAAAAAGAAAAATATCTATCATTTAGATTAAGGGTATAGCAAACCTCCCTCCCTGAAGATGATTAACTATTCCCTCTCCCTACCATTGGCAGCCTGAAGAAAAAAATCCCTCCCAAGCTACTAGGAAACAAACAGTCCTGATGATTCATGGGAACTGAAAGAGCGGTCAGCGGCCAATAGTCCAGTGGGGACGTTTTCTTTCTTTCTTTCTTTCTTTCTTTCTTTCTTTCTTTCTTTCTTTCTTTCTTTCCTTAGAAAAAAGGATACACTAAAATGAACTGGAATCCAGGTATGGCGGTACACAGCTGGGCAACTTAGTGAGGCCCTGTCTCAAAACCAAAAAAGAATCCGAGCTTGGCAAGATCTTAGCGAAGTAGTCAGGGTGACTCTGAGAACAGTTTGCATGTGCGGGCTGGATGTGGACATAGGCATGGTTCTTTCTTGGTCTCTGGGATCAACATCCCCCACCCCCATAGGCATGTTCATATTAAAATAGGGGAGAAGAAATTCAGGCAGTCACAGCAGCAGTCTGCGAGGTCTAGGGAGGCATTTCTTCCTAAAGACACAAAGGGCTGCCCTCCAGGTCACTCAAGCCCACCGCCCTGGTTTCTATTTATCCCGTTTGCTCAGCTCCCCCTCTGTGCAGTCAGATTCCCCAGCATTTTCTTAAGTACTGCTATAACAGAGACTTAGGGGCTAGGCCTCCTGATGCCCAAATGTGGTAACTAAAGGCAGGTTGAAGCATGACATCTCTGCCTTCATTTTATCTCCCTAATTACCTTCCAACTTTGGGTCAGGTCCTGGTTCAGCTCTGCACACAGACATGCTAACCACTCGGGAGTGTTTGTGTCACAAGATCTAGTAGCCCTAAAGTTACCTAACCTGTCTCATCTCCCTACAAGGCTAAAGACACCATGTCAAAAATAACTAAGGTAATTTTGCAGGGACATCTAATTCTGAAATGTCTAGTTCTAGACCTACTGGGGTGAAACCTAGAAGTTCTGAGTCACTGTCCTAAAGCTGCAGTCACCTTGGACTTCAGAAGAAGCAGAGCCTCACCAAACACTCCATAATGAGGTCTGCCCCCCTTCCAAGCAGGAGCAGTTACCCCATTACAGAGTTGTGGCTGCTTCCCAAACACAATCTGTCATCTCATGATGGGAACTGAACTGCTGCCTTGTGATGCTGGCTCCCAGACCTCACAGCAACTGTCCTAGATGCCATCAACTAAAAGCTGACTCAACAAGGATCACCTAAAGTGCCAGCTATGGAACCCCAGGCCCTTGACTTTGCTCCCCCTTCCTATAAAACCCCAGATTCTGTCAGCCTGCATGACTGTGCTTCCCAGCCTGGCCATGCTGATTAAAGTCCCTTTCCTCCCCTTCATCACTGCTGCTCTCCTTGATTGGCATTTTGGGATGAGTGACAGAGTTGGTCTGCTGAGAACCCCCAGATCCAGGGCTTTCACCCTAAAATTCTAACCCCTCCTTTCTGTTCAAGTTATTCCATATGTTTCCACTGCATACTACACAGAAACATCAACTCTGGTTCATATTAAGAATTGACAGTGGTTCACCTTAGCCTGCAGAAACCTTCGCTAAAAAAAGGAATGATCTCCTCTTATGGTCTCAGGGTAGTGAAATTTTGGAAGCTAAGACAGGTGTACAGTGTCAGGAAACCTGCAACATCATTGCTAATGCTGGAGATTCACTTGGACATGCTGAAATCAACACATTTCAAGGCAATTCGACAAAGTGCTTTTTCAAATTTCATGGAAACCCAAAGAATAACAGGAAAGGGGGAAGACCATGGGGAATGGAGAGAGGTGACCAAGCAGGAGCATTCATCCAATAAGACAACTAAGGGATGTCTTGCCTGGAAGTGGTTCTGGGCTTCTTTCCAGCCACGAAATTGTTAGGAATCATAAAATCACAAGTCAGATCTGAACGGGGGCTCTACTCCTCTCACTGTTTAAATGGTGAAGAAGAAGCCCATACTAGGGTCCCAGGAGAGGCAGCTGGAAGAGGCAGTCATGTCCCCTGGGAAGTCTTCCACCTGGATAGGACCTGATCAGCATGTCAGATATGATCTGTCTGCCTGTTGAACTCACTTTAAGAGACCCTGGGTTCACCGTATTTCAAAGGTCATTATGGGGCTACCCTGAAAGTGGTTGGTCTGCGGGTGGCCTTGGCAAGGATGGTCACAGTACTTCATTATCCAAAAGGCTTTCATATCCCTTACCCCTCAGTCTGCAAGGCAGATTCTATTGTCCTCTTTCATGAACAGGATACAGGACCAGAAGGGCTAGAAGATACATTCAAAGCCACTGGCTGGCACCAAGAGAGCTCTGACCCTGTTCCATATCATTATTCTTCTCTTTCTCCTATGGGATCCAGGGGGACTAAAAAGGTGTTCCCGACCTGCCATTACACAGCCCCTTATCACCCCATGGACAAGAATACTCTGGCTCTTCTGATGGCAGCAGAATTTAGGACTTAAGGCTCAGTCTTGTCAATGGGATCCTGCCCATTCCCAAACACAGTAAGAGGCAGTCTTAGCTTTTTAGTTGTGCTGTCTTCAGTCCCAGCACAAAGGTGCATGGGGCTCTTCACTGGCAGGAAGGGTGGGGGTGGGGGAGGAGTCTGAGGTCCAGAAACAGTGGAAAAAGGGGTTTGCTTATGGCCCCTGGCCAAGCCTCCTCCCTGCTCTCGAAGCCCTTACTGCAAAGACACAGTGACTTCTGAACCTCCCTCATTAGGTCTTCTGGAGTTTAGGTTGTGAGCTTACAGTGCCCTGCAATGGAAGTGTCTTTCTACCTTAGTTGGGATGCAAAGAGACAAGTTTGCCACTAATCTTCTGGTGGAGACACACATATCAAAAACCTGCAAGCGAGCACACAGGGCTTCATGTTGGGGATTTGCAGCATTCCTCCGCCTCCCTCACTGCAGAGGCTGAGCCTGACTTTCAAAAAAGGGCATGAAGCCCTTGGCAAATCTCGGAGGGGAAACTCACTGTGTTAGTGCCAGGGGCTTCGGTCGCTTTAGGGATTTCCCCTGAGGCCTTTCCAAGTAAGAAGGAAGTCTGAGTGAAAAACTGAAAAATGTGGAGACCTTCAAAGAAATGTACCATTGTTGATTCCTAGTCGTGTCTGCCTGAATATTAGATGCAAATAAGTGTTAATAAGTACAGTTGGAAAAGATAATGGGGAAACCACCCTTCCCAGAAGGATTGCTGCACACAGATGTGCAGGGCAGCTAATATGGGCTGACTGGCCCCATTAACCGGTCACCTTGCAGTGTGTGTAGACTTGTCTTATGGAAATAAAGCCTATGTAAAATTTTTCCATAGAGGTACTCAGTATCCCGAACCTCCTCCCCATATGAGGCTGGGTTTTGGGAATGGAAACTCGCATTCTCTCTCTGTCTCTCTCTCACTGTCTCTCTCTCTCTCTCATGTGTGTGTGTGTGTGTGTGTGTGTGTGTGCGCGCGCACATTTGCCCTTTGGCATAAGAGTTTCTCCTGACCACCACATTTTTGTGGCCAAAGTCCTGCGATCTACCCAGATCCAACTGCAGACTGGGAGGGAGCTCACTGGCAGCTGTCCAGCTGAACTATGGCCAGGTGGTAAGAGGGGCTTGATGGAAGGGCCAAGGGACCACAAGGGACAGGGACAATGTCAGCGCGTTCTGGGGTGCGTGGGGAACAAGCAGCTTTCTATTCACTCCACCCACCTCTTCGTGGTTCCCCCTGTTCTGCTCTGGACAGTTCTGGGACTAGGGGTGGTTAAAAATTCTACTGGACTATTCTCCCTAACACTTGAATCTTTGTCTCTGTGTTCAGTTTATTCAGTCTACATCTGATAGGTGGGATAGGATGATTTTAGCTACATACTTGCTACATACTTACCACTTCCCAACTACCTGCTGAGCAAGAGTAGGCCACAGCACAGACCTGGGGCAGTCTGAGCTCAGTCCTAAAAAAAGAACTCCAGTTCATCCTAACCCACGTTGGAACCAGCACTGGGCCTGATCCTGGCTCTGCCATTCTCTAGATGTGTGTATTCCAACAACTTGTATCCTTGTATCCTCAGTTTTCCCGTCTGTAAAATGGGGATGACACCACCTACACCGTTGTTGCATTAAAAAAAGGAAGATAACTACAATGTCAGCATGCTTCCTTCTTTCTTCTCACCTATCCTGCTCTGTCTTTGGATGCTCTGAGCTTACCTGGGGCATGCCGTGCAAGCCACCGGGTTGGGGCTCCATGGCTGTCCTCAGGGAGTAGCTCTGCTCCCTGCCAAAGGTGCCCCACCTATCTGATCATTCAAGGGTCAAAAGTCTGCCTCAACTCCCCAGCTCCATCTCTCATTTGGGTCAGCCCACCACCAGCAGATACAATCAGAGAGGAGGAAGAGCAACCTTCACTCTGCTTTACTAAAAGCTCTGCAAGCTTCTGAAAACACTGCCTGTTCCTTCGAGCCCAAGAGGTGACTGATTTACACAGCTTCATGCAGTTCCTGGGAGAAAAGAGCCTGCTCGGCCCTTGCTGGCCTCCTGCAGATGGGGGCTGCCTTTCCCCAGAAAGAACAAGGACCTGAATCCACAGCCCTGTCTATGTCCTTGCTCTCCCTGGTGCTGTCTGGTGGGGACCGGTCCCATCCCCACGCTTTGAGTGTAGGCTCCACACTGTAGGGAAACAGAGCTCACTGCTCAGGCTGGTGACCGGACAGGGTCTCCAAGGAGGAAGCCCTCAAGGGAGAAGGTGGGTCAGAACCCACCTTTAGGGCAGAACCCGAAAGTCCCAGGACGCTGAGGATCGGTACAGATGAGTGGCAAGACCTTGGCTGAATTCCACGCCAAACTACAGCCAGAAGACCTTCCCAAACCTTTCTAAGCTTCAGTCTTCAGCCTCCCGCAGGCCCTGCGCCTTCACAGCGTCCGGTCCTCAGCACACGACCCTGCCCGGAGGCGCTTCGTCCTTTTCCCAGATCACTCTTGGGCAGTGGCCGTACTCTGGCTGCGCAGTGGAGCCAAACGCCGGATCAGAGTCCTGCGTTGAGGGATCCGGGAGATCGGCTCGGCTCCAGCCCCGACCGCCCCACCCCCGCGGCTGCCGGACCGCGCCCAGCGGTGGCTCCATCGCCGCGCGCGGCCAGCGGCCAGCGGGACGGCGGGAGCCGCAGAGTGTGCGTGGGCGCGGCGCCCGTGAGCTCCTGGGAGGGTCGAGCGATCGCCGGAGAGAAACCTCCGGGCCAGGCCACCACAGTCACCGCCACCACCGTGGGGCGGGGCCCGGGCCGGGGGCGGGGCGCCGGGCGGGCGCGGCGCTATTTCCAGCCCTGCCGGAGGCTTCGCTCGCACTTCGCTGGGAGCCTTCCTGGCGCGTGAGACGAATCCGGCAGCGCTGCGGGAAAGAGAGGACCGGGAGGCGGAGGCGGGGGACGAACCCGGGCCGAAGGCGAGGAGGAGCGTGGCACCGCGCCCTCTCCCTTTCCAGTGCGCTCGGGGCGCCGGCCCCAAGCCGTTCGACCACACCGGGTTCCGCAAGAAACGAGCAAAGGCGCACGGCAGGAGCCGGGGTGGAGGACCTGCCTGCCGCCTGGGCGCCCCGAGCGCAGGACCAGAAGATCCCGTGGCTTCCCGAGCGCCGCCTGGCCAGGTAAGTGGCTGCGCCCCTGCCCCACCCCTATTTCTGCTCTGCCAAGGCTGCTAGCCCCAGGGGACTCCGTGAGGCGTCCTTGGGGTGGGGGACAGAACCGCACCGCGCGCCAAACCCGCGACCTGAAGCAGCTTGGAGTCTGTAGCCGCGGACCCTGATGGGGCGTGCGTGGCTCCCGTCTGGCGGCACTTTGGGGACCGGCCTCTGTAGCGGGAACTTTAATTAGACTTTTGGCCCTGGGATTTCTCTAGTAGCCGCGCGTCTGTGAATGCCTGCCCTCGGGCTCGCTTGGTCCCTGTGGACCTCTGGTCCCCCTCCCAGCCCTGGGTGCGGGGCGCGCGGAGGCAGGCTTGGGCGCAGAGCCGGGAGCACCCTAAGGGCTGGGCTGCAGCACGGGCTTTCCGGGGGGTCCGGAGCTGGGACTCCGGGGGCTGTGGTGGGCAGGGGCGAAAGGGGAAGTTAGAGGAGGCTTTGATTTTCTAGCAGGAGGCAAAAGGTATGCGCGCTCCGTCGTGCGCATCCCCGCCCCGCGACTCTCCAGAGCACCGGCCTGTGGGCTCGGCGTGTGTGCGTCAGTGATGGTGTGAAGGTGTGTGCGGGCGTGTGTTCCGGAGTGCGGGAGTCGGAGCCTCGGGCGGCTTGGGTGGGTGATGGAAGAATCCGCTTTGCCGCGGGACAGAGCCGAGCTCTGGCGACAGCTGCAACTCCAGCTGCGGAGCAGGCTGCTTCTCAGCACAGCGGCTCTGGCCTCCTTGGAAGCCGGCCGGAAGGTGCTTTTGCAGTTTTTGGCTGTGTCAGTGGTGGCGCTTGGACCCCGATTCCTTCTCTGGCGCGCTACTCGCGCTACCCTAACTTTCCTAGTACATTTTCTCTCCGGGCCCGGCGACCCCGACCGCCGGCCTGACTGTTCTATAATAGAGAAATAGGGGCTGATCCTGAGGCTCTGTCCCGTAGCAGACTCCAGTATCATAGGGAACCCGACCTCTTCGAGCTGCCTCCCAGCTAGACCCTCAGCCTCAATTGTCTCTGCGCTCTGCTAAGGGGAACAGGCTTCCCTGGGCTGGACTCTCTGTATCGCTTGGCATGAATGTATTCAGGAAGCAGAGCTCATAGGAGAGGCTGTTGAGTGCGCACAGAGGACTCTGGGGTGGATAGTAGAGGGAAGGGGGAAGGGAGGTAAAGGGTGGGTTAAATCTTTCCCGAGATGTTCATACACTACACTTTCCTGGGCTCACTTCTGCTTTCGAGGGCCTGTCCTAGACCTGCCCTAGGACAGCACAACCACTGGAGCAGGAGGGACAGTGACTGCTTCAAATTCTTCCAATCACTGGCATCTCCCAACAGTCCTGTCCCAGAGACTAGACAGACCACAGAAAGAAGCGACACTGGTCCCAGAAGACCTTCTTGCTCCAGACATCCCACCATTTATGTGCGACAGGGTGTGGGGTACCCTCAGGGACAGTGGACACCTGTTTAGGAGCCTTCAGCAGAGTTGCCCTGTGAAGTGACCCACAGGAGGGATATAACACTCAGATCCTGGAGACTTTGAGCCGCCCTGAAACGATCAATAATTCAATAGCATTTGAAAACACAAAACCTCAAAATCTGACCCATCCCACTGCCTGGCCTGGTTGCCCTGGGATGCACAAATGACACCATTTATGTATTTACTTATTTGCTGAGCGTCAAACTCTGCAAGAGTGAATTATATTCCCCAGGTATTGATTTTTAAAAAGACCCCAAATTAAAAAGTCAAGGTTTTCTTAAAGCAAGGTCAAGGATCAATTATTTAGAGAGAGACATCAATCAGCTGGGGAGGGGCACATTTATAAATTGCATGAGTGGACAAAATAAGATCCTCGGCTTTTCCCTGGCCCCTGCTGGGAGAGGAGAGCTGGTTTGTCTGACCTCCGAGGCTTGGCAAAGTGCTTGCCCGGCTGTGACCAGAGGAGGATGCTTTGTAACTCAGCCTGCTATTTGAGATGTCTTTTTCATCTTGTAGCTGGAATATCACTTGGGAAATTTCATGCATATTTGCTGTGTTTCCGTAATGAACATTTACTGATTACAGAGTATCAAGGGGGTTTCATTTTTTAAACATTTATTCAAATCTCTGTTTATGTAAGCTAACAAGTCTGGGAAAGTTCAGTAACTACTTTTTTTTTTTTTTTTTTTGCTGTATGCTTGTTAGGGAAGTGTGGTTGGCAGATTAATCTCAGAATTTGCCTTCTATTCACTTATAAGGAGCATGTCAGGTTTTTCTGACTGGAAATATCACATCATTCAGGCTGCTTCTTTTTTTCTGTTCTCTCTGCGTTCTAGCTAGTGGTGCTCTGATAGGTGCTTGTCTGTGGTTTTGCAGATTGAAGAAAGGGTGGATGCATGGAGCTTTTATTGTGTTTTTTTTTAATGCATCTAGTGGAGTGAGGAGGTGGAGAAGATGTGGTCCCCAGCTCACTTCCTCTGCTCCTCCCTGCTGTCTGGCCTGGAGTCTGAGACCCCTAGAATCTTAACTTCCCGTGATGCTTCCAGCTTGGAAAGTCTCACCCCTTGATTTACCATGTGTGGCATCTGTATTGGAGAATGTAGAGTATGGAGGAAAGTGGACAGAGGATTATGGCAGTTCTTTAATGAGCATCTGTGGCAATTAGAGTCAGTGCACACAGTGGAAAACAAGGGACCAGCCTTTTAGCTAATCAAAAGGTGTGAGTTATAAAAGGAGTTTTATATAGTGCTGACCTGAAGAGGTCAATGTGGCCCTACAGAGGAATAGCTGAAAATAAAATAAATAGGCACATGAATAAAAATTAAGGATGATGTCTTGATGTATATGCAACATCCTGGGGCTTCAGGAAATTTGGAGGGGGTAGGCAGCCTTCCGGGTGACACTGCGGTGACAGTATCTCCTTGGTGCTATCTTTGGAGTCACTGTCAGTACTTATCTGACTCCAGAGAAGCTTTGTCCTCTCCCTCCTGGGAAAAGGCTGTCCATAGGCAGAGCAGAACCAAGCCTTAGACAACCCGGGGACAGCTTCATTAACTCAGGTGGCAGAGGGTGCGGGAGGTACTGCTCATTTCTAATCAGCTGAAGGATAGATGACCCTATGGTCAGTAAATCACTGTGGCAGCAGATGAGATTTACAAATTGGTCATGGAAAAAAAAAGTTGTGACTTCTACCCTGTGTAAGACTGCCTGTCATTTGTGATCTGGCACATCTGCTGGGCTTGTTCCTGGGCAGTTACGAGAATTAAGAGCGTAGCATAGCCACCAAGAGACTGGGGGAAAGCTGTGGGTTGGCACCAAGAAGCAGCCCTGACCCTACCTCCAGGGCCACCTCTTGAGAAATCAGAGCGTATCTGTCTGCATGCAGGGCTGGGGCTGGGGACAGCAGACACGGTTGCCCTCCCAGACCAGCTGCCTCGATCTGGCATCTATATTCTCCATATGCAAGGCTATGTATTTAAAGAATCAGCATTTTGGGGGGCTGGTGATTGAGTGTATGATGCCCTTTTCCTGCCAAACCATGGCCAGAGCTGGCCCTGGCAAGTGACATTTATTTTAACTAAATTGGAATTGTCCACATTGAAACCTTGAGCCAAATGACTCTCTATGCCATGCTCTGAGGGCCAGCCTGGCTGTTATTCTCTTTCCTTCTGCTACCAGTGAGTGTTTGTTGAGCATATATTAGGTGTCTGTCACTAAGCCAGGCCCTCGGAGAAGGTGAGGAAATTAAGAGTGGACCTCTGATCTTGTGGGGTTTGTAGTTGGTAAATTTCCCCCTTATTCATTCATCACTCACTGATTCATTCTCTGTGAGTGACATTAGTAAAAACAAAAACCAAAGCCTGTGTGACTCCAGGCTTGACAGAGAATTAAAAGGAATGTCTAGGTTGTTACAAGACCTGTGATAGAATAATCTGACCTGGACCGAGGGGTTCAGCTGAGATCTGAGGGAGGAGCTAGTTCAGAGCAGGATGAAGTGAAAGGGATAGAGGAAGGGAGGAAGCATGCCAGGCACAGGGAAGGGCATGCACAGAGGGCATTGGGAAGGGAATGTGAGAGAAAGCATGGATCTCTGTGCAAGAGTCTGGGAGGCCCCTGTGGCAGGTAGAGTGAAAGAGGTAGCTGAAAACTTGGTCACTTAGGGCATTTGAGCCTGGATGCATTGAGATCTGAGACTATTCTACAGAGTAGGAAGACCAGTGAGGAGGGGGCTGAGTGATCCTGGAGAAAGATGACCAAGGCCCTAAGGAGAAGTGAGTGCCACAGGGATTGGTGCTGGGTTGTGTGTAGGAGGGGAGACAGTGAAGTGGTTGGGGTATCGCTTGTGGGACACCAGTAGGAGCTGTTGGTTCCCTGAGGTATGGTCCCCTGGGGTGCTGAGCTCCTGTCCACTCCAGGCATGCTCTGTCCTTCCAGATCTAGGTGGTTAGGTGGCTGGTTGTGCAGCTGTGCCTCTGTACCCCATCTCCTGCCCACCTCTTTCCAACTGTCCTAGAAGTTTTTGGGCTTCTTCTGCCTTTCTGTGTCACCCAGAGCTCTGTGCTGAAGACAAGTGGCCAGAGCTGTTGTGTTTTTCTTCCTCTGGTTTCCACTTTCTGGCTGGGCCAGACTTACTCAGGACTAGCTTTCTCCAGAGGTATAGGGCAAGGTACTGCTTCTTGTCTGCTGAGTCCTGGACCCAGCCCTCCTACATGAAGCCACTTGCTGGGCTCTGATGCCAACCTTCCTCTGGACTTGTTTGCCCACAGGCCTGCTGACTAGAGTGGCCCCAGTCTATGTTTCATCCACTTAGCTTTCTGGTCCCCTTAGTAGGTCCTTCACCTGCCATGCACTTGATCTATCCTGGCAGCTGGCTGGCACCTTCCCCCCACAAAACTCTCTTATGCCCTTCCCTCATTCTCAGTTCTTCCTTCTTTTCCTCCTGCCTATAGGAGTCTGTCTGTACCTGCTTCTGCCCTCTCTTTGAGGGGCTGTGCCCAAGGCTTAGAGTGCCCCAGCTCCCTCTGACGTCAGTAAGTTTCCTGTGGCTGTCTGCAGGTCTACTCAGGCCTCTGCTTCTCTGCCCACATCAGCTTGTCTTCCAGAGCTGGGGTGGGGGGAGCAGGCCTGTGAGTCACCCCGCTTCCCGTTATGCCCACACTGCTGGCTGCAGGCCCTGTGCTGAGCGGCTGCTGAGCTGCAGGCAACAACCCAGGTCGCTGTCACCTTGTCCTCACTCTGTCTGGGTCTCAGCCAACTGCTCCCTAGCTGGGCCAAACTTGCAGACAAAGAGGCACGGAGATGATGTTAGGAGGTACCGATCTATGCTTTGGTACCCTGGCCTCGGTGGGGCTGATTCTTTCAGTCCTTGGGCTCTTTACTTGGTGATGGTGAGGCTACTCTCCCTTTGTGTGCTGTCTTGGCATTTCTCTGTTTTGCTGCTGTCCTCAGACCATTGGGCCTGCTCAGATGTTCATAGTAGAAAAGTGACATATAGGAGCCCCTTTGGCTGGTAGTCCCCAGCCTGGGCACAGATTGACTCATGTTGACAGATGAGTTGTCCCCACCTTCAAGGCTGCCTGTGTTGAGAGGCTGACTCATCTCTCTGGACAGCCTTGTGAGTACTGAGACCCTCCTCTAGTCATGGGGCCCAGGGCTGTGCTTTCCTTGCTAGTGGGGGGCAGTGCCTGAAGGGAGCAGCAAGGTAGCCAGTGAATACTGACTGTGCAGAGCCCTGAGCTGGCCTGAGAAAGCTGAGCAAATGCCCCAACCAGGGTGCTTGCACGAATGCTGCTTGGTCTGTCTGTGTCAGCCTGGTTCTCTGGGATTGCTTGTTTGCAAGCAGGAGAGTTGAACTATGTAGTCTGTCTATACTGCCAGAGCCAGTGCCTGATGCATGCAGCCCGTCTACACTGGCAGTGTGTGGGATGAACAGTGCTGGCTTGATATATAGTCTCCTCACTGGCTTAACAACTAAAGCAGCAATCTATCCACACTGGGGGAGCCAGTATGGGGCACATGCTGTCTGTCTACACTTGCCAAGTCTAGGGCATGAGTACTGGAACCTTCCCTGTAGTCTCAGGAAGACTTTCTTGCCCTACCCTCTATAAGGTCTTTGCACAAGATTCAGTGCTCTCAAACTCTTTCTAGATCCAGTGATTTTTTTCTTCCCCTGTAACTAAGCTTTACTCAGGCACCAGCCTCTCTTCAGTGCTTGGTTTGGCCCATGGGACTTTGTCTCCCAGATCTGGGGTGGTTGGTCCCAGTATCCAGTGTGGTGTGACTACATTGGTTGAGTCAATACACAAAGTAGGCACTCTGTCTACACAGACAGAAGTCCCAGTTCATAATGCAGGCTGATGCTTGGTTGAGCTCAAGACTCCATTGCCACAGTCTGTCTGCACTGGTCAAATCCGTGGGTTATTAGAGCCATTCTTTTTTAACTGTTTGAACCAGCACTCAATGCTGGCACTCTGTCTACAATGGTTGAGGCAGAGGCAATGGGTGATGCATCCAGCCTCTGGCTTACTGAAGCCAAGGTTCTGGGTTCTTTTGGACACCTTCACCTACTGGTGTATCATTTCTTCCAGAAATGCCCACTCCATCTCTTTCCTTATGCACATCTGTCCAATTTTGAGTCTACTTCTCGACAATTATCTCAGCTTCCCATGTCTTCCAATCCCTTGGCACAGACTAGTGCAGGATTGCAAGCACTGTGGCACTGTGATCTCAGCTGGGTTTCCACTTCCTGTTGGGTTGGGGGCTGAGCCTGTTGCTGGCGCAGTGGCCACCTGCTGTCAGGAGACATCACCACCTTGCCATCCCTCACAGCAGCCACTCGCACAGCTTTTCCTCAGGAAAGTCATTTAGCATGGATTACTGCCTTGGTGTGCGTGGTAAATTGCATTTCTGCAGGTTGGGTCCATCTCACTGTTTCTTGCTTAGATTTGGGGCCTCACGAGGTTTGGCTTCATCTGCAAATTTAATTTCATGACCATTCATCCCTGTGAAAGCACAATCTATGCCTATTATTTAAGCCTCCTCCATTCCCTCTTCCATGAATTAAAATGTCAGTGGACATCCATGACAACCACCCTCACCCTCACCTCGCATCCTATCCAACTTCCGGTTGTGACTGAAGCTGACACCCAGAGTCACACTGCCTGCATTCAAATCCCACTTGGTTATCTCACAGGTTAGGGATTCAGTTTCCTCATCTATAAAACGAGGATAACAATAGACTCTACCTGCCAGAGCCAGGGTGCATAACAGATAGCCTGCAATAAATAGCAGTTGCTAACATCATTATTATTACTACCCTCTGGTCTCTCAGCTGAGCTCAGTTCTTTCCATCTTGGGTACCAGAAAGCATGTTGGTCAGGTGGTAAACTGGTAATGTGACAGAGACTTAGGAGGTCGGTGGCCCCCACCAGCTAATGACCTCTTTTTTTTTTTTCCTAAGTAGTTTCTCAACAATACCTTGTTCTTTAGTGATGCATTCATTACAGTAATTAAAAAAGTTTTTTCTGATCCTGGGATCTAACCTAGGGCCATACACTTGCTAGACCACTGAGCAAGGACCCTTCTCCTGCTTATACTACAGTACATTTTTAACCCTTTTATTCCAAGTATAGTATGGATACAAAAAAGCACACTGATTATAAGTGTACAATGCAATGCATATCCATAAATTGAAATGCCGGTGTTTCCTGCACCCAAAAAAGAATAAAAATGTGACTGACACACCAGGTCCCTCCTGTGATCTGTTCCAGTTGGTTCCCATACACCAGAGCTGTCCTTGTGTCTAATGGAATAGATTTGTTTTCCTTGTTTTTAAGCTTTTAGAAATGGAATCATAAGCTACAAATACTCTTTTTGTCTGGGTCAGCTTGTGTTTGTGAGATTCATTCACTTTGTTACTGAATGGGGGGTAACAAGCAATCATTCTTGTTATCCTATAGGATTTCTGCTTATACTCATTTGGATGAGTGTCCTCCAAAGGTCCATGTATTGCAGGCTTGGTTACCAGGGTGGTGCTACTGGGTGGTGCTGTGGACCTTTAAGAGGTGGAGTCTTATAAGAGGCCCTTACATTGGAGGCTCACCCAAGAAAGGAATGTAGAATGCCTCTGGTTCTCCCCATTGAGGCTTTCTGGCTCATGATTTGAGCAGTTTGCTCCAAAATACACTCCATACCATTGCCACCTGGTGCCCTCCCCAGAGGCCCAAAGCAGTGGGGCCACCCAGTCTCAAATGGAATGCTCCAAAACTATTTAAATAAATCTTTCCTCTTTATAAGGTACTTGCCTGGGGCTGGGGATTTAGCTCAGTGGCATAAGCACCTGCCTTGCAAGCATGCGGCTGAGTTCAATCCCCGGTACCAAAAAAATTTTAAAAAATAAGGTACTTGCCTCAGGTATTTCACTGCAGTAACATGAAGCTGATTAATGCAATTCCATTGTGTGTCCATAACCCTAATTTATCTACCCATCCTTCTGTTGACATTTGGGTTTTAGAGTTTGGGCTAATGTAAACAGTGCTGCTATGGATATTTCCCAGGTGTTTCTTGGAAACATGTACACATTTATGATATGTATGGATTTAGGAGAGAATCTCTGGGTCACATTACTGGGTGTGCATCTGCTGGGATCTTTCAAACTGTTTTCTAATATGGTTGTACTGATTTAACCCCCTCTTCACCAGTTGTATATGAGAATTTCAGTTGCAGCACACTTTTTCCAAAATGGCAATATTGGAAAATGTTTTGTTGGAGGTCTTTGTGTTCAAGATGTTCTGTGAGTATGTTGAGCTATCACGCTGTGGTTTTAATTTTATTTCTCAGATGACTAATACTGTTTACTTGTTGCCAAAGATATTTTGAACCTGAAGACATTATTCAACAAATCTGAAAATTCACTTCCATCCCGAAATTGTAGGAATCTTTTTTTATTTGTTCTTTTGTTTTTGTGTTACTGCAGATTGAACACGGGGCCTCATGCATACAAAGCAAGCACTCTACTACTGAGTTACTTTTTCAATCCTTTTTACATTTTGAGACAGGGTCTTGCCAAGTCACTGAGTTGCCCAGGCTGAGCTCAATCTTTCGATCCTCCTGCCACAGCCTCCCAGAGTGCTAGGATTATAGGTATATGCCACTATACCTGGCAAATTGTAGGATTCTTAAATGTGCATCTGATTCCTTTTGCTCAATACTTTTGAATCTGCCATGTTGGAAGGTAGGGACTGGAGTTGACAGGTGTTTCTCTGAAATCACCCACAGAACAGGAGTCAGAGATGCAGACACTAGACCTAGCCCCAGCCTCAGAATCACCAGAAAGCCCCCGAACCATTAGTCTCTACAGGCTCCTCTTTCTTTCCCTTTGTAGATGCCATCAGCCTTGAGGCTGTCCCAGTGCCTAGGAGATTCTGAAACAGAGTGGAGCTCCTAAATGACTACTAAATAAAGGCCTGTAGGAGAAGGGCCTCCTGTTGGCCTCCTCAGCCTCTCCTATTCCAGCTGACTTGTTGAGAATTTATTAGTGAACTGAGCTGCTGTGGGGGAGGATTCTGGAAGTCAGGCTTTGGATCTATAGAGAATATCTTGTGGTAACGCTCTGCTCCTTTAAATGACCCCATACTTTCCAAAGCCAGCTGCCAACTGAGCAGCAGTCATGACCCTGGTGGCTGTGTCCGTCCACAGGGCTCCAGGCCTGCCCATTGCAGAGCATCCTTTACATGGTCTCACCTTGTAAGATGTACTGTTGTAGGCTTCAGAAGCCTACAACTACCTCCCTGACTTACCCAGAAAGCAGTGCTCTACCCCTGTGCCACAAACCTCCTCAGCTTTTTCAGTGTTGTCTTCTCATAGTTGACATGCTGTCCAGTCAAATGAAGGCAGAAAGCCACGTCCATTACTATCTCACTCACTCCTGCACCATCACTACTTAGCCACAATAAACCATCCTATCTTTGGCTAAGGCTGGTCCCCTTTCACCTCAAGTCTGTGAGAGTGCATTGGATAGCAGCCTGCTGGGGAAATGAGAGTGCTGGGTCAGAGTCTTTGGGTTCAGATGGAGATTATGCTCTCTTTGTGGTTTTGAGAGCCAGCTCTTGTCTCATGGGAGGGGTTCAGTTTTACATACAACCTTCATGCAACCAGGGGTGAATGATGGTGTGGCTGAGCTCTCTGAAGTTGAAGAAGGAGGGAGGTGGATTCTGGCTGAAGCATCTGTAGGAGGGAGGTCTGGGCTGATCTCCAAGGTGGTTATGGAAAAGACTGTTCCTCATGGATGGCTCAGTGCTGACCCTGGGCCAGCAGTGCAAAGTCTACAGGGAAGGAAGTATGCTGATTCTCCAGGAAATGACATACAAAGACATAAAGCAATGGTCAGGTTCTTTAGAGTGCCCAGAGAGGATTCCAGGAAGAGATAAACTTGGCACCACAGAACCAGGATGGAGAACTGGGTCCTGGAACTGGAAGAAGTTCTGTCTAAGCTTTAGGAACATAGGGCATGGACAGTGTGAACCAAATACCAGTCACTTTAAAATAGGGCAACAAATGAATCCACGGCACACACATTGTTTATGTGTTGTGTGGGTGGGTGTGCAAAGATGGGAGAGCTAAAAGAAGTTTTGGGGAAAAAAACAACACCTTATTTTTTTGGTGGAAAGACAGATTAGAGAGGTTTATGCTTTTCTGTGTTACTAATATGAAAGGTTTATCAAAATTTTTAAAAAATCATGACACTTCATGCAACATTGATTTGAAGACTTGGCAGATTTGAGGAATCATTCAGTAACGTTTTACGGGTCGATGCTAATTTGTTGCAGCCGACCCGTGTGTGGCGCCAATTTACTGCCAAACCAACATTAAGCACGGACCTTTCATGCAAGTTTTATAGGCGGACAGTTCATAAAGATGCATGCTTGACAAGTATTCTGCTTCTCTTAGGATATGGAATATGAAGTGTTTATCAAAAACCACCTAAATCACCCTTGCCGTGGACTCATAAACAATCTGGGTACGTCAGCCCTGGACCTCTTGCAGTATGTCATGTGTCATCCTTTTGGGTCCCTGGTAGCTGTCCTGAGAGTCTTTCTTTGCAAAAGCCATGGTCAGAAGTAGAAGGAACCCTGACCACTTTAGTAATGATTATCTTCTGTATCTGCTGAGTTACTTCTCACCCAGGCCACAGAAGAGCTGAGGACTCACAGCCTGTGCTTTCCTTTGAGAGGGCTAAAATATCCCTTTCCTATCTGGTTTTCCATTTCCAAGAGTGTCCTAGAAGGAATTAAAGGCTGCACCTACTAGAGATTTTGCCCTCAGGGACATAGAATTTTTCCTTTCCTTTTTGTTTCCTGGGCTAGTCTATAATGGATCACAGCTGTGTCTCTTTGTCCAACTACACTGTAGTCAGCCCTGTGAACTTAAGGAGATTGCCTTAATTTTGTTTCACACATCTTGAAGTATTTAACAATGAAAATGATTAAAGATGATTGTGTTAGTGCATGCCTTTAATCCCAGCACTCTGGGAAACTGAGGCAGGAGGATTCCTAGTTTGAGCCCAGCCTGGGCAATTTAGCAATTTAGGGAGACCCTGTCTCAAAAAATAAGTTAAAATGCCTGAGGAGTATAGTTTAGTGCAGAGGTCTTTGAAGGTAATGCACAGGAAAGAAAGAAAGAAAGACAGAAAGAAAGAAAGAAAGAAAGAAAGAAAGAAAGAAAGAAAGAACGATCTCCTGTCTTTCACTATGGAAAAGCACTGCTAATATTTTGCACAAAGAAGACATGGCCTTGGTGGCTGTTATTCTACTGTCTCCATCACTCCAGTCCCAGGCCACCTCCTACCCTGGTGTTAATTAACTGGGCTTAAATGAGGGAAGGTTGCAGGTGGGGGCTGGGTAGGGGGAGCGCGCAGACTGCTGTCAGCACAAAGTCTCCTGGGTTTTTGCAAAGGGAAATTTGATCTTGGGCAAATGTCAAGGCGTTTTTTGAAATCTGTGTTATGATATCAGCTCATTGCCAGCATAGGGCTTCATCTGGATTTCATAAATATTGTATGGGTCTCCCTTACTCTGCCACCTTGGCCAGCTGAACGAAACAGCCACCTCTTTTTCCATACACACACACACACACACACACACACACACACACACACACACACACACACACAGACCCTGGCTCTCCCTTGCAGTTGCAATCTATTGCTGAGTTGTCATGAAAAGCCAATTGGTGATATTTCAATCACAATGTTCTTGTAACAAATTCCATTCAAATTCCTTGGAAAGGGAGTTAAGGCTTCATCCTGCTGCTGGGAGAATGATATGCTAAATGTAGCTTCCTGGGGCCCTGGCAGCCATCCAGAGCTTTGTAATTTATAGTTCTCCTTCGTGGTCCTCCAAGTGACCTTGGAACCTCCTCATGCTTGTGGATTTTTTAGGTTCCTGCATTGCCCTCCGTCCCCAAAGGAGCGCTCCCCAGGCCCAGTAGGCAGGAGTTTAGCCAAGTGATTGCACAGACACCCAGAAAGCCTGTGGCAGGTGATCTGAAGACAGCCTGTTGCCACTGACCTTTCCTCTGAAATTGATGTCAGCCATGAAACAGTCAAATATTGTGTTTTCAAGGTGGCTTACAGGTGACAGGAGCCTCTCTCCAGCCCCAGTACACAGCAGGTAATTCTGGAAAAGAAGGAGGAGGGACATCGTGCAATTACATTCATCAGCTATTTTTGGTTGAGGAATAAACAAAATGGCCCAAACTGCTGCTGTTACAGATTCTAGCAGGGGAGTGGCGTGTAGGAAAGATTAATGTACAATTAAAACCCCTGTACGGGTAAATTACAGGGTGACAGCTATCTAATGCAAACACTGCACTGTGTAATTAAGAGGAGTTACAGGCTCTCTAGGAGGAATTTGCTGAGGGAAGTGCTCAGGAGCTGCCTGGGGAATCCAAGGACAGGGACTGGACTCTGGGACAGTGTGGGAGGTGGCAGTGGTGTGGAGGAGTCCCCCAGGTCTGGAGGATGCGGTGGGGTGTAATGGGAGCCACTGCTTCTTCTGGCAGCCCCATGATGGGAATCAGGCTCAGCCTGCCTCTTCAGCTCTGCTGGTTCTTGTTCTAAGCTTCCAGCACATTCTGGAGCCACCCTGGTGTCCCCCTCTTCACCTTAGGCTGCTGTATGGTAGTGACAGCCCTTGAATGTCTTTTTTTTTCTTTTTACTGTTTTTAATTTCTCCTGCTTTGTCAGCTTTTTAAGGAATATGTTACATTATGTGGAAATTGGATGCTAACAAGATTTGTATGAATAAATTAGACTCTTAACTTTTTATGTTATTACAAAATTGAAATGGACTCTAATGACAGTCAGAATTAATGTTCTGTTTCAAATAAGTGCCTGGGATGTGACTGAATTTGCATTGTGCTCCTCTCTAGTCCTCCCATTGTGGCCTTGCTAAAAAAGGCACCTCTGGCTCTCTTCTTTTCCAATGAGGTGGCCCTCTTGTGGCTCTGTTGGGCTCACGTCTAACACCGTACCTGCAGGGTACTTCCCTGATGACCTCTAGGCTGTGATCCTGGTGCTGCTCTGCCCAGACTCTCTTTAGGTCAACGCCCACAGGCCTGCTGGGAATATCTGTCACAGATGCTCCAGGGCTGGCCCCCAGTAAGAATTGCCCTGGGCCTCGGGGAGCTCCTTGCTCCGGGGCAGACACTATTCTGCATTCAGTTGTTTTCAGAGTTTTAAGTTGAAAGCCCCAGCTCTGGCAGTCCCAGCTGGTCAGACCTGACCACCAATCCCAAAAGTCCAGCTGGGAGATGAGCAGTGATGAAGGGCAGGAAAGAAGCCTTTGATGTTTAACATTTGTCCTCTGGGAGCTGACAAATACTTTGGGGTTTTATAAAAAAGGGAAACAAAGGGAAGGGTTGATGGGTTGCATAACTGGCATCTTAGGTGATCTTGATCAAGCTAAGGTGTAACTGATGGACTCTCACGACAATTTCTCTGGTGTTCTGAGAGCACATATCGATTGAGTGGGCAATTTGGTTCCCATTATGCAATGACAGATTCTGTTGGGGAGGCAGCTGCAGTTCCTGTCATGGGGTAACTGTTCCTGCTTGAAGAGAGACCTCATCATGGGGTGGTCTGTGAGGCTCTGCTTGTCCTGGAGTCCAAGGTGGCTGCAGCTTTAGGACAGTGACTCAGAGCTTCTTAGGCTTTTTGCCCCAGAGGATCTGGAACTGGGCATTTTAAAAGCTGGCAATTAGATGTCCCTGCAAAATTACCTTAGTTACTTTTGACTTGGTATCCTCAGCCTTGAAAGGGGATGAGACAGGTTAGGTAACTTTAAGGCTGCTAGATCTTGTATTATCACAGACACCACCTGAGTAGTTAGCACACCTGTGTACAGAGCTAAGTGGGAAATATGGGAGGCATACTAAGTGAAGAGATCCCAAGCTTTATCCTGCTTTTAGTTAGAGCTCCTGTTACACAGTGACTGGCTCATGACAGAGTATAAAAGCTCAACCTTCTTGATTCCTTTTGGGATGGCTCTAAAGGTCCTTCTTAGCCCTAGAGAGCCCTCTGGGACCAGCTGTGAGGCATTAGGGGCAGCCTGTCACTCTGCCCATATTTTATTTCTGCATGGTTAACTGGCTGCCATCTATACCTCAGAGTTTTCAGGGAACTCAGTCCAAACTCCTGGCTCCCAGGAGGTTCTCCTTTCCCAAACCAGTTGTTTGCCAGGTGAGTCCTGGCTGTTGTTCCGCCTCAGTCTGGGTATCCCTGGGCAGGGTTTGAGCAGTAGCAGAGAAAAAGGCTTCCCTGGACCTAAGCTGTCACCTGTCAGCCTGGGATGGACCATGGCTCTGATGAAGCAGTATAGGGAGAGAGTCACAGGGGTTCTCTGCAAAGGCATCCTCCATGAGCCAAAGGGGCAGGTCAGGACAGGCACTTGGGCAGTGCAGGGTGGGAACTCAGCTGTCCCAGGAGCCAGGCTTCAGAGGAAGTGGTGGTGAGGGCTGGGATTCCTGGGCTACCTGTCCCTTTTGGAATGGCTATTAAAACTCAGTTCAGCTGTAGGAAGGGATACCCAGGTATTCAAATATTCAAGGTCAGTAGATTTTTTTTAATGTGACTCTTATCTTCTCCAAAGTTTGGAGAGTATGTCCTAGATTTTAAAATCACAGTCCTACATGGACCAAACCATGTATCTGTGAATTGCATTTGGCTTTTGAGCTTGAGGCATTTAGAGCCCCAAAGCCCTACCTGTTGGCAAGGTAGATAATTCCTACCTGGAGACGAAGACCTGGTACATAGAACCTGGTTGATACCCTGGAAAGGGACCATAATCACCAGGACCACAGGCCATGGCTACAGAGCCGCTGCACTCAGCACTGACCAACTGTGGGCTCTGTCCTAAAATGTCCCCATTTGCTGGAAAGGGTGTTGAAGTCCTTGCCTCTGGATCGTCAGGTTTGTGGTGGTCTGGTTGGGCACTCCTCCTGGATGAGTGGGTACTAGAAGAGCCTCCTGGAGATCCTACTTGGCTTCTGAGGGGTCTCCTCTCAGCATTCCGGCTCCCCTTTCCTAGGTTTTAGAAATTCCCTGTAGAAATGCCTTCCCAAGAGCAGAAAGAAGAGCTAAAGCCTCATCTAGCACATCCCTCTGGATCATGCATTCTCATAAATTGTTACGAAAAGAGGGTCTCTTATATCACTTTATATTTATAAACTCATAAGTCACATTCATTTTATAAAAATGCAATAATCTTTATGCCTACTGCACATAACCTGTTTAATCACTTTATATATCATGAACACCTTTCCCCAGTAATGGATCTATTTCTAGTCTGCTTTTGACACCTGCACTGCATTCCTTCACATGAATTTATCATAATTTATATAACCAGTTCCCTGTTGGACATTTTGGTGGTTTTCATTTTTTCTGTTTTTCAATTTTAAAGAACGTTGCCATGCATATTCTTGCTGTATACCTTTGTGTCATTGTGGGGGATAAATTCCTAGAAATGGAAGTCTTGCCTCAAAGGGTTGGCACGATTTTAAGACTTTTAATACTTCCAGACAAATTACCTTCCAGAAAGACCCAGCGGTGTGTGAGCATGCCTACTTCTTCTCATACTCACACCAGCCCTGGGAGTCTTTGCTTTTTAAAAAATCATTGTCAGTTTGACAGGTTAAAGAGGAGTGTGATTATCCCTTTTTTAAAACATAACTTTTATTTTCTACCAAGGTAATATTTGTTTGTAGTTAAAAGGGCATAAATAACAAAACACTTAAACTTAGCAGTCCTGCCTCATCCCTCCCCACCCCTTCCTCCCTGCTCCCCAGGGGCAGCCGCCAGTGACTTTTCCAGCTATTTCCCAGGGTGTATCATGACCTCCATATTTCTAAATAAGGTGCATATTCTGCAGGTGCAAAATGACCAGCCGGGTGTGTTAGCACCATTTTTTCTTTTCTTTTTTTAAAAAATTTTATTTTACAGAGAATAAAACAAAAGAGAACCAGAACAATGCAGATCAGAACAATACAAGCAACACAGCACTTCACAACAAGACAACTGGATATCAACAGTAGTTACCATAATATCTCTGTCTTTGAAATAGTTGAGCATAGCTTCGCAAACAATAATATCAAACATAACAAAATAGAATAAAAACATTCAAGAGAATGAAACTATTACAAGGCATTCTGAACCAAATAACAGAAAATGAACAATGGCTACTATAATATCTCATTTTCCATAAAAAATTTGTTTATATTATTACACATATTAAAATCCAGTAAGATACAACATGATAGAATCAATGGTAATAGAAGAATAGAGGGTTAAGACTTCAAAGCCAGATGATACTGAATCAGCAATGGCTGCCATAATGTCTTGTTTTCTTCAAAGTAGCTGTTCATACCATCACACATAATAAGGTCAAATAAAAAAAAAAACCATTCCAACCAATGAATGAAAGCATTACAAGTCTTCAAAGCAATATAATGGGGACCTATGATTACCACAAAATCTTATGTACTCTTACCTTTTCTTATACTAGGGAGACTATGCAGTATTTATACATGTGAATTTGATTTATTTCACTTATGAGTATAGACTCAAGATGCATCCATTTATTTATAAATATATCAATGTGATCATTCTTTATAGCTGAGTAGTACTCCACTGTATAAAAATACCACAATTTTTTTGTCCATTCCTCAGTTGATGGCACTTAGGTTGTTTCCAATATCTGGCTATTACAAATTGTGCCGCTATAAACATGGGTACACATATATCACTGTGGTATGATGTTTTCAGTTCTTCTGGGAATATGCCTAGCAGTAGAATAGCTGGGTCAAATGGTACTTCCAATCCCAGGTTTTTAAGGAATCTCCAGACTGACCTCCACAGTGGTTGTACCAGTCTGCACTCCTACCAACAGTGCACAAGAGTTCCTTTTCCCCCACAGCCTCTCCAGCATTTGTTGTTGGTAGTTTTGTTGATCCCAGTCATTCTTTCTGGAGTGAGATGGAATCTCAGTGAGGGTTTAATTTGCATTTCTCTAATGACCAATGATGATGAACATTTTTTCATGTATTTATTTAGCACCATTTTTTCAACATTCACTCTTTGCTCACTAGTTTTTAAATGTCAACTTTATCACTGATTTAATTCTTATGTTTATTTGGGATGCTTCTGGATTCTTCTGGTTTATCTGTTCTAGTGCCAGAACCCACTATTATTGTAGCTTAGGAACACATTTTTAACATTGTAGAGGGCAAGCCTCCTCTTGTTATGATTCTTGTGTGATATTACATTTTAATTCTTTTAGGTGCCCTTTGGGTATATGAGGCAGAGTTTCAGATAATATCCAGTAGAGCTTTGTATGGGGATTGTGCTTCATTTATAGAGGAATTTGGGATAAGCTTATACAGAAATAGTCTTCTTTGCTGTATTCGTTATGTGTTACTGTTTTGAGCTTCTGATCAGATATTCGTTAAGGACCTGTTCAATGCCAGGTGCTGCTCTAGACACTGAAGGGTACATCGGGAAACAAGGCTGAGAGAGAACTCAGCCTTTGTGAGACAACATCCTAGCAGGGGAAGCAGATAATGAGCACTACAATTAGGTTTAATAAATAAAATATATAATGTCAGAGCATGGTTGTAAGTGTGGATTTAGAGTGGGAGGTGGGGAGAACATTTCACAGATTTAAGTGGGGTGGTGGTATGTTTTGGATGTTTTTGGTGTGTGCCCCCTCAGGGGTCATGTTTTGGAACCTAAGTCCCTGAAGTGGCATTGTGGCAGATGGTAGATCCTTTAAAATCACTGGGGATTCTGCCCTCAGGAGATATTAATGTGGTTTGGTACAACCTGGTTAAGTTCCCGAGAAAGTAAAAGGTGGTATAAGAACTGAATCTGGCCCTGACTCTCTCTGGCTTCTTGTCTCCACGTGTGTGACTGCTCTCTCTGTTTCATGTGTACTCCCACCATAGTGTCGCCCATCAGGAGAGCTCTCACCAAACAGATACGAATACTCAACCTTTGCCTTTTAGCTTCCTAAATGGTGAGCTAAACAAGCCTTGATTCTTTGTAAAGCGTCTAGTCTCAGGTATTGTTATGACAATAGAAAATAGATTAATGTAGGTGTTTACTGTGGGCCTCACCAAGAAAGTAACACTTGAACCAAAGCAATATGAGGTGTGAAGGATGTGAGAACATGGGCTACACAGATGATCTAAGCCAGTGCTTCTCACCCTGGAGTGACTGTTCCCCCAAGCAGGAATTTGGCAACATCTGGAGATTATCATTTTTGATTATCATAACTAAGAGGCATTCTTGGCATCTCCTGAGTAGAGACCAGCAATGTCAGAACAGTCACCACAACAAAGGATTGCCCAGCACCAAGTGTTGATCATGTTAAAGTTGAGAAACCCTGGTCTAAGTAAGGATAGCTCCAGGCAGAAGGGGCATCAACAGAAAGATCTCTAGGTCAAAGTTAGAAATAGTGGGAAAGCAAAGTTGGAACATGAGGGCTGCTGGAGATGAGGTCAGAGAGGAAGAGTCAGAGGACATATTTTGGCTCCATGGGGCAGGGTAAGGAATTTTACTTTATTCCTTGTGAGGTGGAGAGCAACCACAAGGTCCTGAACAGAAAATACCATGATTAAAACTATGCTTTGAGAGGTCCACTCTACTTTCATGTTGAGGCACTAAGAAGATTAAACTTGATTGTCGATTTGATTGGATTTAGAAATATATAGGAAATTAGTAAATCTGTATGTGTCTGTGTGCATGTTTTCAGAGACAGCATATGGGACAGCAAATTGAGTGGGAAAACCCACCTTGAATGTGGGACACACTACCCAGTAGGCTTTCAGACTAAACAAAGCAGAAGAAGGAGGAGAAAGTCTGCTGGAGTAGGCTCTCCCAGTCTGCCTCCTGGTTACCACAGGGTAAGCGGCCTTCCTCTGCTCTGCTATCTCTGTCATGATGTTCTGTCTTGCCACAGGCCAGCAGCAATGGAACCAGCCAAGCATGAACTGAAACCCATGAAATTGTGAGTCAGAATGAACCTTTCCTTCTTTAACTTAATTTTCTCAAGACTTTGTTACAGTGGCAGAAAGCTGACTAACACAGGGGCAAAGAGGCCTGGCCAGCTGCCAGAGTGAGAGATGATAACCTGAGGCCATGTGGTGGCGGTGGAGATGAGAGAATTAGGCTGAACTCCAAATCTAGTTGAAGGTGGAGCCAACAAGATTTTCTGATGGATTAAATGTATGAGGAAAAGAAAGCTTGTGGTGGTTGCATCTAGAAGGATGAAATTAACTGTTCCTGAGATGGGAAGGACAGCTGGTGAAGAGCTGCCGGAGAGACTTAGATTCAAAGTTTGGTTAGGAATATCCAGTACCTGAGATGTCTAATACACATCCATCTGCAGATGCTGAATGTCTGGTTGGGTATGTAAGTTTGGGGTTTTGGAGAGGGGATAAAGCTAGAGGTACAAATTTAGGAGTCATCAACACAACTGGATTTAAATCCATAAGGTTGATTGAAGTCAGTAAAGGAACATATTAGCTTTCTGCTGCTGGAACAAAATACCTGACATACGTACCTTAAAGGAGGAAGGATTTATTTTGGCTCATGATTTCATGGTTGGAGCTATGGTTAGGTGGCTCGAAGGCAGAAACTTTATGGCAGAGTGGCATGGCAGAGGAAAGATGCTCCCCTCAGGGTGGCTGGAAGAAGAGAGCAGGTGGAGAGCTCAAGAGAGAGAAAGGGAAGGGACTGTGGGATATTCCCTTCAAAGGCACACACCCCAGTGACCCACATCCTTCGACTAGGCTTCGCTTCCTAATAGCCCACTGAGGTATGAATTCATCAATGGATTAATCCATTGGAGGAATTAGCATCCTCAATACAAGTGTTTTGGGGAGACATTTCATATTTAAACCATAACAGGAAGAAAAGTCTGATAGGGAAGAACAGTGGACCAATTATGGAGAACTAGAGTATTCCAATATGAAGAAATCATCAAGGAGGGACCAAAAAGGGGGTCAGGAAGTGACCAGTGAGTTTAGAAGAAACCAGAACAGAATCACATGTGTGTTCACCTTTGTCAGATGCTGGTGGCAGGTCAAGGAAGACAGGGACAGAGGATTGGCCAATGAGTTCAGTAGGGTGCTTTAGGAAAGAGCAGGTTTGGTGGAAAGGTAGACCAAAGGACCAGTTTAAGTAGTTCTATGAGAGAATAAAAGGAAATAAATTGGAGATTGTCAATATGAGTAACTCAGTATGTTTTGCTGCAAAGGAGAGCAAAGAAATGAAGAGATGAAGGCTGAGGGAAGTAGAGTTGGAAGTTTGTTTAAGATGGCAGAAATTATAGCTTACTGATATGTTGAGACTGATCTAGCTGAATGTGAAAAACTGAAGTGGGGGGGGAGAATTACTCAAGCCAATGTTTAAGAATGTTAGAGAGGAAATACATGTAGAGAGTCATGCATGCACAGCTGTTTACACTCTCACTGTTTGTATATCTACTTTGTATGCTTTAATTTTGTAACTTGAACAACTATTTTTAAGAGGACAATATGTAATTATCAACTAGTGATTTCTTATTGTTTATCTTTTTTTTGAAATTCTGCATTATCTCTACCCTTTACATGCTTTTGTTTCTCTTTAAATAATAAAAAAAAGAATATTAGAGAGCACGAAGCTGGTGGAAGTGGAGAGACTGGCTCAGGCAGCAGCTAACCTGTGGTAAATGTAGGAAGGTGAAATCATGTGTGCAGATATGATGATTGGAATCTCCCCCTCCCCACCCAACCATCTTTTTTGCAATATAAATACCTACCATACTATTAATCCACTTAAAATGTACCTTCAGGTATGTTCAGAGTTGTGCAACCCTCACTACAATCCATTCTGGAACACTCTTACCACTCCAAAGAGACATTATATGTATTAGCAATCACTCCCCATTCCTACCTGCTCAATTTTAGGCAACCACTAACCTATTTTCTGTCTCTATAAATTTAAATTTTCTGGACATTTCCTATAAACTAAATCATGCAGCCAGGCATGGCAGCACACGCCTGTAACCCAGCACTTGGGAGGCTGTGTCAGGAAGATTGCTGTGAGTTCAAGGCCATCCTGAACTACAGAGTGAGACATCGTCTTGAAACACCACACACACACACACACACACACACACACACACAACTCCACAAAATTAATTAATTAAATCATTCAATATGTGATCTTTTTTTCCTGCCTTTTTTCCCCATTTAGCATAATGGTTTCCAAGTTCATCCATCTTGCTACTTTTTATTAAGAATGAATAATATTCTGTTATCTGTATATACCACAGATACTTTTTCCATTCATTTGTTGATAAATATTTGGACTGTTTTCACCTTTTGGCTATTATTAATAAAACTGCTCTGTATGGTCCGCATGGCTGCCACTGTCTCACAAGAAGGGGCTGACTTCTTGTTCCTCCTCTCAGTGGTCCACATGGCTGCCACTAGCTCCCTCTTCTTTTTTATTCTTTTCTTTTCTTTTTTTAAAATGATATTGAGGATAGAACCCAAGGCTAACACATGCTAGGCAAGTACTCTGTTTATCATTTTCTGCATAGTATCACTTTTAGCACAAAAGTCTTTTATTTTGTTCATGTCTCATTTGTGTGTTTTTTCTTTGATTCCTTGTATTTTTGACATCTAAGGAGGCCTTGCCTAACTCAAGGTTTTGAAGGTTTCCTCCTTTCTGCTATTTATTTTATTTATGCTTTTATTTCATTTTTAAAAAGAGACATGAGAAGGATTTATTGGGTGTAGGATGCACTCGGGAGTGGAGTATGGATAGGCTTAGAAACGAGGCACATTTTTACTTAATTTTTATTTCTAATTATATTGGCAAGTGATTTCAGGATGATTTTAAATAAAGTAGTAGATCCCTATTGTTCTATTCTTGACTTTTTAATATTTTGCCGTTAATCATGATGCTGTTTATGAGATTTTTACTTAAAAAAATAATTTACATTTCTAATGTTTACAAATAATTAAGAACAACTCCCTATGTTCATTGTGTCTATGGAGATAAATAGGCTTTTTCTTTTTTGATTTATTAATGCAATCAATTATATTAATAGATATTTTAATATTGAGCTATTCTGTAATATATTTCTGAATTAAATCTTAATTTGTTGATATACATAATTATTTCATTATACCGTTGGTTCAATAGACATAAGTTTTATACTTTCCTTGTGATTATTTGATTCATAAATTATTCAGACTCAAACATTTCAAGTATTTTTTTCTGCTTTTATAAAAATCAATTTTGAATCTTACTGCTCTGCTGTCAGAAATCGTACTTTGCATGATATTGATAATTTAATTTTAGTTGACAATTTGTGTCTTAGGATAGTTCATTTTTTCTCATTATATTTGAAATAATACCTATCCTTCAATTGTTTGATGCAGAAATACATGTGTATTTGTAAGTGTGTACATTCTTTAACTCAGCCTCATTGGTTATATACAAACATATATCTTCTATATCTTTAATATTTTTGATGCTTTATTTATCAACATCAGAATGATATGTTTAAAAATCTCCCAATGTGGTTATAAATTTGTTGATTATTCTTTGTGGTTTCATCAACTTTGTATATTTTTGTAAAGCAATGTTATTAGGGACATACAAATTGAAGATTATTACTCCTTCCTAGATAATTATTTCTTTTTTATTTGTATAACATTTTTAATTTCATCAATATTTTAAGAATTATACTCTATTTTGCTTCATGTTAGTATTGTAAAAACAACTTTCTTGATTATTGGACAACTTTTTAGTCTTTCTTTACTTTTGACATTTCTGCCTTAGCATGTTTTATAAATATCTTCCATAGCAAGTTCAATCTGTTTTCATTTTTCTTGATTACTGATGCATCTTTAATTCTTTTTTTTTTTTTTAATTGGTAGCGGGGATTGAACTCATGACTGCCTGCTTGCAAGGCAGGCACTTATGCCACTGAGCTAAATCCCCAGCCCCCTTTAATTCTTTTTTATGTTTTATTTTGTGTTTTTTTGTTTCCCTTGCTTTTATAAAATCTATCCTGATTTCTAAACAATTGATTTTATTTTATCCTTTTTTGTTCATTCTACTGATTAGAAGTTGTATCTTCTAATTTTTTATGCTTCCATATTTATCTTAATATACATGTTTGATTTGACACAATATGATTTAAATAAAATAAAATTTCTCCCAAATAAGATGATAATCTCAGGACACTTTAATTCTGAGTATGCTCCCACTGTGTGTCTTGTTATCTAACATTGTCACCTAATTATTTAAAAATTCCATAATTTTAAACATAATTTACCATTGTTGATCATTTTGATGTAAAACTGTTGGTTAATTTCTTTCCATCCAATAACTTTGGTTATTGCATCCTACTCTTTTTATGTTCAGTTTCCAACTTGCTTACATAAGCCTTTGGAATTTTTCCTGGGAAGGCCTGTGTAAACTCTCTTAATCTATGTTTGTTAAAATATTATTTACCACTAAATAGTTGAGTTAGGCATATAATTTTGGAGTGATAGTTATCTTCTTTTATCTTTTTGAGGACCTATTGCATTTTTTTCTGGTCCTCAGCCCTTTGTAGTAATATATTTCCCTCTGGCTGTTTTTGTGATGTTTTTCTTTGTTTTGATAGTCTTTGTCTACACTGAGTTATAACAAGGTATACAGTTTTATTTCCTTGAAAGTTGAAGCATTTATTTAATATTAGGGCTAATGACTTTAAGTCTTGCAAAACATTTCAGTCATAATTTCTTCAAGTAATTCCTTTTCTCTCTTCTAAGTATTAGCCTTTGAAATGGCATCCATGTGTATGGAGGAAAGTGTAGCATGGTGATTGAGAACATGGATACTAGAGATGGCTACTTGGATTGACTTTGTTCCCACCACTTAATAGTTATAGAAAATTACTAAACTTTGTTCTGTTTATTCATATATATATTGGGGATAATCATGTTATCAAGCTCTTAGGTTATTGTGGGTATTAAACGAGTTTGTATACATGTGCTTAAAATAGATCCTGGCACATGGTCAGCTTTATGCAAGTCTTAGTGTACTGAGGAATGCACCAGAGACTTTCCACTGTTTGCCTAAAGGTCATTATTGTAAATTATCTGGAAGGCATCTGACTTTGTTTCAAGCCCTGGAGAGACATTTCTGCCAGAGTCTCCATGATTAATAATATTGTTTGGGACCTTCTGACTCTATTCTCTTATAATATCAATCTCATGTTTTCCACATATGTTATTCTGGGTGATTATGTTAGATTCAGCTCCTGGATCCCTATATCTCCTAGTTTACTAATAAATCTGTTCTTAAACCCTAGAAATGTTTTTTTAACTTCAGTCACTCTATTATTCATTTTTGGAAATTCCATGGAGATCTTCAAGCTGTATGTGGGTTTTTTTGTGGTTTCTAGTTCTCCTCATTATTGCTTTTATTTTTTTTTCTTTAATCAATAATTTAAACCATAATATCAATATAAACAATAAACAAATTAACATAAGTAAGATTTTGCTCTTATTTCAGGTTTTAGTCTTTCTGGCTTTTTATCAGCTGATTTTTTCCCTCATGAATCATTTCCTTGAATGAGTTATTGTTTCTATATAATATTCTAGGGAAGCAAAAATTACCCAAACTAATTTAAGATTGATGATTTTTTTTTATGGTAGCCCTGTGCTTCCTGGGCTGTCAAATGTTGCTTCAGAGTGTTTCACAAATTGTTTCTGCTGGAAGCTCACATAGATATATAAGTTTGAGTTCTATTTTTCCTATTATTTCTGTATGTGGGGACCCCAGTACCACATAGGTAGTGTAAATTTGAAACCCACAGCCACAATATAGGCTTGTAATTGGTTCAGATTCTTTCCTTTCTGGGAGACTCCCCCCACCCCGAATATTTTTGTATTCTCTTTCAGACAGGGATTGTTTTTTGTAGCTTTCTAATACACTGAGTAAGGAGCCCCTCTAGAGCTCACTCAGCTTTATGCAAGAGCTCTGTTATGGTTTGTGTCTGGATGTCCTTCCAAAGCCTCATGCAGTCATAAAGGGGGCTGGTTCCCAGAGGTGGCTGAATCTAGAGTTCATGATTGATTCATTGTATAGTGCTGGGATTATAGCTGTGAGTGCTGCACCCATCTAAGGGTGGGTAGCCTACATATAATATGAGGGACAGAAGGAATCTTCCCTCTCCTCCTCCTCTTTTGCTCTTGTTGTGTTTTGTGTCTTCTGCCACCTTGAATGACTGTCCTTCTGCCACACCACCCTGCCTTTGGAGCCAGCTGATTACAGACCAAAACCTCCACAAACAGTAAGCTAAATAAACTTTTCTTTTCTTAATTTTGGGTGTTGGTATTTTGTCTCAGCAATAAGAAAAAGTAACCACAACAGAATTTGGTCCCAGAGAACTGAGGTCATTACTATGACTATACCTGACCATGTGGTTCAAGAGCCTTTGGAATGGCTTGTGGGAAGAGTTTGGAAAGGTTCAGAAATGTTGCCTGAATGCCTTAGGCTGTTCTGTATGGGAGATTCTGGTCAGAGCTCAGAAGACCAGAAGGCTGATAGATATCCTGCCAGTAAAGATCAGGCTCAGGAGGTTCCTACTGGAAAGAAGGATTTCATTGGGTTGGGTTCCAGATGCTGTGTGTTATGGTTTGGTAGAATGTTTGTCTACATTTTGCTTATGTTCAGAGGCTTTGCCTGAGACTGAGATTAAGTGTGATGGACTAATTTATCTGGCAAAAGATATTTCAAGGCAGTCTAATGTTGAGGCAGTGGCATGGCTACTGTTAGGGACTGTTAGCCAGCTTTATGTTGAAAATCAGGAGTGAAGAGCCCATCCGAATGATTTAAAATGTTGTGAGTTTGACCAGAAAGGAAGTGCTAGTAAAGCTGTGGATTGCAAAGATAGAGCAGAAGAGCACTTGATTGCTGAGAAGGAACAAAAGAATACAAAAGATGGCCTGAGTGCATCAGAAGAAGCAGCAAGCCTCCACCCTTTGCAGCCTCAAAATTGCAAAAGTGAAAGACTTGCTTCAAGAACAAATCCCCAAAACACCATGTTCCAGAGTTTGTTCCTCGGAATTGGATTCAGAGTGCTCAGCAATCGAAACACTCAACTGCTACAACCAAGAAAAAGGGAAGCCTGGCTACTGCTCCAATGGGCATCAGACCTTGGCATCATCCCCACGGTGGTGGTTTTAGGTACATACAGAATGCAAGAGTTTTAGGGTTAGGAAGGCTTCTACCACAATTTCAGAAGAAGGTTTGGGAGACCAGGCAGTATGCCTCGGAGAGGGCAGTGTGTGAAGCTGTAAGTGTAAAGCCAAAGGTGTGGTGCAGAACTCAGAAGTTTGGAGAGGCCAGAAATGTGGATCATCTGAGGGAAACTGCAAAGAGGGAGCAGAGTAGGCCCAAGAGAGAAGCCATGAGAGCTATAACCACCAGAAGTGCTGTAGTGTGGGGAGCAGCTGAAGTGGGAGATGGATCACATGTGCAGGACTGAGCAAGGCCAGCCCCCAAAACACAGAGTGCCTGAAGCAAGCCATGTGAACAAGCTGTTTCATCCTTGAGAGCACAAAGTGCCTGAGGCAAACCAAGTGAACCAGCCCCAAGAGCTCAGAACACCCAAGGTAAGTCAAGAAAACTGGCCCTGAGGACATGGGGCATGAGAGGTGAGCTAGTTGTTAGGCAGAGGAATTTCACCTGACATCAACCTGCTGAGTTTATAAATAAACATGCTGCAGTCATTGGGCAGTTATTTTCTCCACTGAGAGGGTGCTTCATGTGACCTCAGCTTTCTGCATTTTGACTCTTGCCTTCGTTTCTTCACAGTCTTCCCCCCAGGAGTTTTCGAGAGCTGCACTTAGATGCGGCACGGGAGGGGTAGAGTCACCCAAGCCTTTTGGAGTTCATGTTTCCACAGATTTCCTTGGATACTGCACATGGAACTATAGGACTTAATGTTTTCCCTATTGAATTTTGGACTTGCTTTGGTCTCAATTTCTTTGTATTCCCATTTATACCTTTTGGAATGGCATTGTCTATCTTGTGCCATCGAATGTTGAAAGTGTTTAACTTTCTTTTCATTTGTACAGGAGCTCACAGCTAAAAGTTTGCCTTAAATCTCAGAAGAGTTGGAACTTAGACTTTTCAGCAGTGCTGAAACTGTTAAGACTTTGGCAACTCTTGGGAATGGACTAGATGCCTTTTGTATAAAGCAATGTACATGAGTCTTTGTGGGGCTGGGGTGGAATTTTATGATTTGTGTCTAGATGTCTCTCCAAAGCCTCATGTGGTCAGAGAGCTGTTTTTAGAGGTTGCTGAATCTAGAGTGTATGACTGATTTATGGTGCAATGCTGGGATTAAGGGTGCTGGGATTAAGGATGGGTAATGCTAGATCAGTTCATTGATTTGTTTGGCACTGCCTTAATCCCAGCAGCCTAAAAAGATACAGAAAGACATCATTAAGTTTTGTTGTTCATTCTGCTTTGCCTGACCTTTGCCTGCCATGAGCTGTTTTCTGCAAAGCTACCCTCTCCTGGAATCAGCCAGTTAACTGAACTTGAACCTCTACAAACTGTAGGCTAAATAAACCTTTCCTTCCTTGACTTTGGGTGTTGAGTATTTTTTTTAGCTTTGAGAAAAGTAACTAAGACATCTTCCTTGTCTGACAGTAGATTATAGGATTCCTATTTCTGAAGGTGTTCTGTCCCATTCTCTGGAATGGGAAGCTACACATAGAAGGCAGACAGAATTCTGGTAGCCTCACTGGGTTTCCCACCCAGTATGTTAGCACTAAGTCACACGCTTTGTGTCCAGTCACATTTCTACACTCTTGTCCATGTTTCCTTCAGATATGCATACCCAGTACAGTCTCCATAAAAACATAAAAGTACAAGGTTCTAACAGATTTAGAACGGTTAAACATTCCCAGAAGGTGACACTCCTGGAGAGGGAACAAAGCTCTGCACCCCTCCCCCTATACTACACCTTTATCTGTATCTTTGTAACATCCTTTATAATAAACCAGTAAACATGTAGAATGGTTTCCCCATATTCTGTGCCCTGCTATAGCAAATTAATTGGACCTAAAGGAGGGATGATGAGAACCTGATCCTGGTTGGTCAAGAGCACAGATAAAACAAGCAAGGGCCTGCAGTTGTCATCTGAAGTGAAAGTGGGTAGTCTTGGGGACTGAGCCCTCAACTTCCAATGCTATATCTAGGTAAATGGTGTCAGAAATGAATTGAATTAGAGGATATCCATTTGGTGCCTGAAGCAGAATAAACTGGGGAGAAATGCCACAGAAGTGATCTGTATTGTGAACAGGAGAAAACAAGTCTGACTTTGTTTTTTTCCTCTATATCTTCAGATTGCCACATTTGCTTTATATATTTTAAGGCTCTGTTGGTAGAGGCCTATAGGGTCCTCATTATCACACCCTTTTCAGGTTCTTCTTTCTTGGCACGTACCTATAATACTAGTTACTTTGGACTGAGGCAAGAGGATTGTAAATTCAAGGTCAGCCTAGGCAACTCTGTCCAGTCCAATTTCTATCTCAAGATAAAGTTCAAAAAAGCTGGAGATAGAGCTCAGTAGTAGAGTGCTTGTCTTTCATGCACAAAGAACCTCTAGTACCACAAAAAAGTTAACCTATACCATATTTAACTCTAAATGCTTTTAGCAAATCTAAAGATATTGTCTGTCATTCTTTAAAACAAGCAAGTACTTTCACACACCAGAATTATACGCTGAGTAAGCATTCTCTCTCATCTTGTTATAGTTGAGAGTTTTTTCTTTTATACAAAGAATTATTAATATTTAGAGAGGACTGTTAATTATAATAAGAAATTATGTCAGTGTTATATTTTTTAAATCTCACTCTTTCTCCCTAGGTTCACTTCTCTTTGTGCTAAAATACGTGCTTTAGTAATTCTTTCAATTTGGGCAGCTAGCTTTCTTAGTTTTGGATGTCTAAAAATGTTTTATTTTGACCTCATTTCTTAAATAATTGAATAGACTCCAATATAGTACTTTAAAAATATTGCATTATCACATTATATCCTGGGGATCTCTTGATGTTTAAAGTATCGGCTGTAAATCTAACTCTTAGTAGGTATGGTTGTCTCCCCTTATCTGTGGTTTCTATTTCTGTGGTTTTAGTTACCTATGGTCAAGTACAATTCAAAAATATTAAACAGAAAATTCCAGGAATAAACAGTTCAAAATTTTTGAATTGCATGCCATTCTGAGTTGAATGATGAAATCTCACCAGTTCTTCTTTGTCCCACCCAAGAGGTGAATTATCACTTTATCCATTATATCCATGGTATATGTATCACTTCCCTATTAGTTATTTGTAGCTATCTCAGTTATCAGATCAACTATCATGGTGCTTTTCTTATTGTTTTTTGAGATAAGGTCTTCCTAAACATCTCAGGCTGGCCCTTGAATTCACTGTATAGCTTAAAACATGCAGCGATTCTCCTGCCTTAGCCTCTGAGTGCTAGCATTACAGGTGTATGCACCACAGCTGGCTTCCCCTTGGGGTCTTGAAACAGTATGTCCCCTACAGATGCAGGGGACTAGAGTGTCTTATCTTTTTTCCTGGAACATTTGAAGATTTTCTCTTTGTTTTTGGTATTCTGGAGTTTTACCGAGATGAATGTATTTATTGATTTTTTTTACCATGTGCTTTGTATACATTTTCAGCATAAGAAACCATGTGTTTCTTAAATTTTGGAACAGTCTCACTCATTATCCCTAAATTTATTGCACTTTACCAATACTGCATTCTCTTTTTCTACAACTCCTTAGTAGGTAAACAGAGTAATTCTTTTTTTAACAGTTTCATAGGATTCCAGAGCTTGGATCTATTCACTTAAATATTTACTTAATAATTTATTTAAGCATTCTTCTACTAAGGTAAATGTATATTCATCTCCTTTTCCCATTATGAACATGTTTCAGCCAATTTTCTTTATCTCTCCCATTCTTGTTAGATTCTATTTTTACTGTGTTGTGGTTAGATAATGACTTCTACTGTGATTTATTTTCTGAGTCTAATATAAGCTCATTTCTCTAAATAATCTGTGAGTTACTGAGAAAACTGTTTTCTGTTTGCTGAACACAAACGTGTGAGAGAGAGCGCCCAATTTTATTAGCTAGATCTTTAATATTCTCTTAATTTTGGTTATGGAATTTGTTCGTTTACAATGTGTTGAAACCTTGGTGACTGAGGATTTGTCAAGTCTCCATCTTTTGCCCTAATCCTTTCTTTACAGGCTTGAGGCTGTGTTGTGAGGTGCACCTGTGCCCATCCACAGCAAGCCACTCTGTGAGGCTCATCCTCGGCATCCCCTGAGACTTCACTGATCTCTGAGTTGTGTCTTTGGGCTCTGCCAGGCTCTCTGACTTCTTAACAGATGACTGGCCTTCCCTAGGTGCCTTCTGCACTGTCACTGCCAAGGATTTCTTGCTGTGTCTGCTGCCGCTGCACCCTGACCAGCTGCTGGGGTTTGAGTGGCACTATTGGCACCTGGGCCTAATGAAAGGAGGTTAGGTCATTGGCGATGTGTCCTTGAAGGGGATAATAGAACCTTGGCCCCTTCCTATTACTCTATTTCCTTCCTGGCTGCCATGAGTGAAATAAGCTTCCTCCACTAAGTGCTTCTGCCATGATATACTGTGTCACCACAGGCTCAAAGGCAAAATGTCAAATGATCACAGATCAGAGTCTCTGGACAGATACTAGGAAGCAGGGAGATAGAGCTTTCTTAAATGAGAAGGGAATCAGTAGATGGAGGGAGGGAGGAGATAGGAGCAGATGAAAGGATGAAAAAAGGAGTTACAATGCGTTATGTACATGTGCCAACTCCACACAAGAAGTGTTCTCATTATGTACTGCAAACATGTACAAATAAAAATGAAAAAAAAAAGAAATTGCAAGTCAAAATAAATCTTTCCACCTTTATGTTGATTATCTTGGGTATTTTGTCATGGCAACAGAAACCTGACTAACACATGAGCTTCCCTTTGTGGATACAAGACTCTCTTCACCTCTCTTTTTTATTTCTTTGATCCTTTCAGTGGAAATTCTGGAGAGAAAGGAGTTAAACAAGTGGCGCTTGTTGCTGTCCTTAGCCCGCAATCCTGTTTGCCTTTGCCGCAGCTTTTTCAAGCATGAAATTTCTTTTCCTGCTGACTTGACTTCACTTCCTTTCTCAGCATCAGTCTCCTTATAAGAGGTGAATGGTATCCATTCATACATGAGTTTATGACCGGAAGGAATGTTCTAGCCTGGGGGCACAGTGCTAGAATGCAGTGAAATGTGAGTACCAAAGGGCTTGAGCAGCCCGCCTCTATGATCCTGCAGTTTGTAACTCACATGGCTTTTCTCTTCAATTGGTTCCAATCAAAACCTCAGGCTTGCCCTGAGAGATGTTCCACGATCTAGTCATCTCCAGCTTCCTGGGGTCACCACAGGACCTCTGCTCCAGGCACTGTACCCTCAGGGGCCAACTGTTTGAGCTCCCTGTCCTTCCTTTATATTTTCTACCCTTGAGCCTGGAATGACCTGTTACCTGGGCATTTGGTGACTTGGGGATAGACTGAAGCCACAGATGGTAGCGAACTCTATATATACTATGTCTATTTCTATACATGTATACGTATCATAAGCTTTCATTTATAAATAGAGATTAATGAATAACTAATCATAAAACAGAACAACAACTATTGATTAACAAATAACCAATCATAAAATAGAACAACCATAGCACTGTACTATAATTCAAGTAATTTAAAACTTAGCAGTTGTTTCTTCATGGAATGTTTCCTATGTTTTTAGACCATGGTTGACTATGGATAACTGAAACTGCAGAAAAGAGGAACCACTGTACTTTCTTCTTGTCACCAGGCTGCAAGGACCTATTCTTTTGCTGACTAGATGTGAGCATGTGGCCATCTGTAGGTGTCTGTGGGGCACCCCCATGTCCCCACCACAGGACTGGGTACAGAGCTGTGCTATCTTATGAATCTTCTCACAGTTTACAAGGGAGAAGCCAAGGTTAAGTCCCATACATCTGATCATCCAGCTGATCAGCAGCTCACTGAGATTTTCCATCTTGGTCCTCTGTTCCTATTCCAGTCCCCATGAGGTTACCTCGATGTGCAAAGCTCAGAACCCCCTGGAATCATCCGCCATTCCCTAAGGGAGGGTCTTATCCTGGGCCATTGAGGGAATGATAGGGCCCTCTGCCCAGCCAGTTGTGCCCTGCAGCATCAACCCCAGCCACCCAGGGGCCCCCTGCTCCTTTGACTGCTCCTAAGTGGGTGGAATGATGGGCAGAAGTGCTACCTCCTGTCAATCTGTTCTCCACCTGCAGCCTGAGTGGTCTTTTTAAACAGGAAAATCCCACATGCTACTCTCCTCCTTACATGCTCCCAACCAAGCCTTCATCTGGGGCTGCCCTCCCATGTCCTTATTTGGCCCCCGCCTCTCTTCCAGGTCTCCCTGTGACCTAGCAGAAGCCTTTACTCACTCAGTCGAAGACCATGCGCCATGGTCCCTTGATCAGGGACTGTCATCACATCCCTGAGGACTCTTCAGGGGCTGGTCTGGGCTTCCCACACTGTATACTGACTGGTACATAGTAGGTGGTCAGTGAGGGTTTGCAGACCAAAACGTTGAGGTGAGGATGCAGGGGTGGGTAGGAGGGCAGAGACGGAAAAGGCAGGAGGGGAAGAGGAGGAGATGAGAAGGGGGAGGCAGGGTTGCTGGAGAGCCAAGCTCCAGGCTCTGCCTGTTCTGATCGCCTGCTTTTGCCGCACTGTTCCCAGCGGGTGCCAGCTCTCGATGCCTGTTTAAGTCACTCCACGAAGCTCAGCTTCTCAATCTGTTTTGTATTTGCAAGGGCCAGATCCATCTTCCTTTTTTAAAAGTCAAGCTTCTGAGAAAGTCATTTATATTCACAGTGATTCTTCTTTCAAATAGCTTTTTTGAATGGGGCATTTGTAGTTGTAGATCTTAGGGAGGCTGCTAGGATAGCCTGAGGGTTGGGCAGTGACTCCTTGATGACATAATATTGCAGATGAACACATGGGGGGCAGGAAGTGGGGGTGTCTCCAGAGAGATGGGATATGTGGTAGAGGCCTGCAGGAAATGTTGATTTCCAGAGCGATCCCCTGCAGGAAGTGATCACCTGTCCTGGGAGAGAGGAGAGCTGGATCTCTAAGCACAGTGGCCAATCTAGATGTTTGGGTGCACTGAGTTTAGTGTTGCAGCACCCACACTGTGGAGTAGTCCATTCAGTTAAGAAGCGTGGTGTGGGTTTGTTCATACTTCCTGGCAATGATGTCCAAAAGGTGTGATAAAGTCATGAAAGCAAGTGGTAGAACAAGATTACATATATACCATTTATGCCTTTTTTAAAAAAAAACCCCACATACACGCAAAGGAGATACAGTGTTTACCCTTTATTTACATATTTGTAAAGTACCTACTTAGAAAGAAGTCTGGAAGGAGTTCCATCAGTAATCCCAGTGTGGAATGGACTGAATTAAGGTGATTTCAAAGGAATCTTTAATTGTAGTGTTTAAAGATTTGTTTTTCCTGTAAGAATGATCCTTGTGTATTTGTAGATGGATTCTGAATTGGAAATCTATATGTTTTACCCCAAACTTTTTGTATTTTCATTGTTACTCTTGGACTGATCATGTTGAATGGCTTACCCAAAGTTTATTCGACATCCTAAAAGATTATCTGACAGATGGTTCATGGGTAAAATATATGTGCAGTTTAGTTCAAAGGTCAGCAAAATTTATCTTAAAGGGCCACTAGTGAGTGGTTTTAGGACAAGAAGTCTATGCTGAACCCACTCAACTCTGCTGTCATAGCATGAAAGCAGCCACAGGTGGTATGGGAATGAATAGGTGGGGCTGTGTTCCAATAAAACTTTATTTGCAGGAACAAGTAGCTGGCAATTTGGGCCCAAGGGCTGGTTTGCTGGTGCCTCATTTAATTGATCTTAAGACACAAAAGGGTATAAAGATGAAAGACAATGGCAGATGGAAACATGTTAGGTATTTAATCAGAACTGTCATGTTGAAAGGATTGTTGAGAACCTATCAAACTGAAAAATAAAATTATTTTCACGAGCATTGTCCTGGAGCCTCCTCCAGCTGGACTAGGGTGAGGCAGGATTGCGAGACTGGGAAGAGGACCTTGGGAGGACGCGTCCTCCGTGGCTTTGGGTGGAGCAGGTCCTCTGATGCTCCACAGCTCTGGAATCCTATGCAAGTTTTAGGAGGCCTGAGCTTGCCCACAGTTGGCATTCACTAAGCCTTCTGGAAGTGAATAAGGCTCTGTTTGTCCTCTGCAGCCCTAGGGAGGCCCTAAATGTGGTCAGACTGGGGAGAGACCTGTGGTGTCCTCATGCCAGATGCTACTCAAGGACAGGTGTCAGGAACTGCTGTGTCTTGCTCAGCTTCCTTGTGGATCATGTCCAAGCAGGTGGCTCCGGGGCTGACACTGAAGCAACATGGGCTGCAGGAGAGGAAGAGCCCATCAGCGTATGGTTATGCAGGCCTTGTTAATCAGTTGCAGCTGGACATGAGTCACTCATGGCAGACACTGAGTAGCGCATGCCCCACTGGACAGGAGAAGTCAGAGGTACTCAAGGGGAGGCTATGGGACCTGCAGATGGGTATGGCAGGAAGACAGTTATAACAGATGAGAGCCTCAGCATTCCCTCCCCACCTCCTGAGGAGCACTCTCTCTCTCTCTCTAGTGTCTCCAGAGTTCAGTCGAGTAGACAAAACAAATCCCCTGGGTTCAGGAAGGAAGGGGGTACAAGGTTACAGGGAGAAGAGAAATCCCCTCAGCAGAGCAAAGAAGTGGCTAGAAAGTGAAAGGGGCTGAGGCAGAAGGCTGGAAGGGCTGCAGGAGGGGTGTGAGGGGAAGGAGCGCTGGAGGAGTTTGGGGAGAGGGAGGAAAGGGACATCAGAGCTCTCATGACAGAGGTGGAGATGGAGGTGGCTGCATGGGAGCTGGGCTGAGGTTTGAAGACAGGCTTAATTAGAGGTTGGTAGTTAGGTGATATTTTTCTCAAAGGGGATGCCAAAGGCAGCCTGATGGACCAGGTGCTATGTGGTCACAGGTGTGGTGTGTGCACCTGTACACCTAGGATTGAACCTTTTTTTGGAATGTGGCACTGGATATTGAATCCAAGGGGTTCTCACTGAGCTGAAAATCCAACCCCCCCACCACCTTTTAAAGATAAGGCTTTGCCTTGTGGCTAAACATCCCAGGCTGGGCTTGTACTTGTGATGTTCCTGCCTCAGCCTCCCAGAGTGCTAGAATTACAAATGTGTGCCACCACATGTGATGGTTTGAATATACTGATGGCTGTAGCTAACATCATCTCACCTCAAATAGTGAGATTTGCGGATGGAGGTGCTATGAGTGTGCATCCCTTTGTGTCTCAGCAGACAGTGGTCACCCGCAAGTGAATATTACCCAGGGACCCTTTCTCTAGGTCTGCATCTGCTACAGGAAAGGCAATGATAGAAACAGCATAAGAGAAAGGTGTAGAGCCACCCCAAAATGGAATTCCTCCCCTGCTCATAGTCTAATCCAATTCATAGCCCTGGCGAAGCAGCCCTGGTGCAGGCTCTGTTTGGTAACATCGCAGCAAACGGCCACCTTGTTTCTATTTCAGTTCCTGCCAGTGCCTCTTCTTTCTGCACCTTTTAAGAAGTGTTCTTTCCTTCTCGAAGGCTTGGGTGCCAAGCACTCCCAGCTCCTTCCCGTTTTGGTAAGTTAGGGAGCAAATGGTGCCAAGTTGTTCTCAACTCTTTTGCAAGATGATTCGTAACCAGCTTATTTTCTTTTCCTCCATTGAATGAATGCATTAAAACTAAAATTAAATCATTACCCGCAGCACAGACGACAATCCCCTTCATAATTACATCCTCTTAATTGGCATTCGAAGGCCTGGCTCGTTTTAATGCTTGCTGGAAAATGCCTCAGACACATTTATTTTTTGTTTAGGTTTAAAGGTCAACAAGAATATCTTACCTTAATTTGACAAGTGTGCAAGAAATAATGCAAGACTCATTTATGTTCAGGTAATGCATGAAGAAATCTATAAATCAAGCTGGGGGAATATTAGATGATGCTATATCGGAACCATCTGCCTTCATTCTCAGAAAAATCAATACTGCAAAGAAAGCACTGAAGACGTAGTGATTTATGCCCTTGTGTTGGGGGAGAAATGTTGGCCATTTTTAGAGTCACTTCATATCATCCTAAAACAACAGGGCCTGTGGGGGCAAAATGAGAGTGAGGCCAACTCTGCACATGTCAGAGAGCAAATCTGACACTTGGTTTTTGATGGGTTTTGCTCAAGAAAGGATGACCTGTGACTCTTCCTCCCATGACTCTCCCTTTCCTGGTATGATACACAGGAAGGCTGCCATGCACGCAGAGATGGTGTGGAAGGAAATTAACTAAACTGCATCTGAGTGATTGTTGCCAGGGGATGGAGGCTTATCTTTCAGACTCCTGCTTTTCCATGCTGTGTGTTGCCTAAACCCCTGCTCACCGTCTGAAGTCGCCACTGACCTTCCTCATCGGGCAGGGAGAAACCACAGCCTCTACATGTTGGATATCAGGGCTTGGTCCTCAGATGCCTGAATGGGCAGAGGTGAGGTCCCCCTCTGACTTTGTGGGGAGGGAGACATGACCATTGAGCAATTATGGAGAGCAGCTGTTAGTTTTCTGGGGAGAAGAAGGAGAGGAGGAACAGATCAGAAGTTGCTCACATAGGTGTATCAGAGTCACTGGGGAGGGTAAGGAGGGCTTGAAAAGCTTGAAAAAGAGTATTTAAGAATTGAAGAAATTTGGTTGGAAGAGTTCAAAATATAAAATTATAGAAAGCAAAGCTTTTCATTGTTTTCCTGGTGGGTAGGGCTCTGCAGAATTTTAAGTGAAAGAGATGTTGAAGATTTTGCGATTTTGCTGTGACACTCATGTTAGGTATATTATGGACTGTCACTGTGTATTTATGTCACCATTTATACTGAGTTCCTAGCACATGTCATAAATGTAAATGCTTTCTGTTTGAAGATGAAGCTGTGTTTCAAGAAAACTTTTGATTTTTGCTTTTAAACAACAGAGCTCAGAAAAGGATTGTGAACCTCAGGAAACTTGTTTGTATTGTATCTTCAGTGTTATCCTTTCCAAGAGTTTCAGTTGATACTAGCATGGCCACTGGAAATGCCAAGGGCCTCTCCCTTGGGAGTATTTCCACCAGCCACATGCATCTGTTCACTCTTATCATGACTTCATATGCCAGATCAGGAGGCCTGGCCTGCCACACCACCTCTGGCTGCTAGCTGCAGAGACTCAGTGGCATCTGCAAACATGAGCATCAGAACTCTTGCTTCAGCTTTCTATGTCCCTTTTGGTTGCTGAAGATGGTGCATGAGGCTCCTGTGAGGGATTAATGAATGTCTCTTGCAAAGTCAGAGTCTACTTTCTTTGATGGGCTGGCAAATATTGGCATTAATGCCAAACCACCTTCATGCCTTCAATAAGGCTGGACCAAGATCATGTGAAGTTGGTTCCCAAACTCTTTTTATTTCTTCCTGCAAAGCTCCTTTTTCTGCTTCCTATGAGGGAGATTAGCAGTGAGACACTTCATCAGAATCGCAAACTCCTGTTACCCATCTGGACAAAAAAACCCTTCCAATACTGAAGGATGTAAATCCTTATCTTCTTGGGAAACTCTCATGGAACCTGCTCTGAAGGCAGCTAGATCTTGGTTTGGCAGAGAAACAGAGAGCAGCCTGCCTGGTGGACTTCTTTGTGAGATGCCAAGCGAGTGACTTAGTGAAGGTGACAGGTTTCGTATTTTACAAATGGTCACATCTTTGGCTATTAATTGTGAATGAGAAGGGAGCCACACATGAGTACCTAGATATGTGTGATCCATGGTTAAAGATGCAGTGATTAAGAAAACCCTGGGGAGCAGTTGGATAGGAGGAATAATTTCTGATATTCTGTAGCACATCAGGATAACTATGGTTGTAACTAATTGTATATTTCAAACTAGCAAATGAGAAAGATTTTGACTATTCCCAATGTAAGGAAATGATAAATATCTGAGAAGATGGATATATCAGTGAGCACATTCTGATCATCACACATTATTTACATGTCTTGAAACATCACACTGACCCCCATAAAGATGCATGATCCCAATGTCATTTAAAATTTTGAAAAAAATTTTGAAAGCAAACCTTGTTTTCTTAAGCCTTGGAGACTACCAATAGAATTGATTATGTCTCTGAACTGGAGTCAAATTTCTTCCAAGTAAATGAGCTGAACTGGAAAATGATATTAGACTTCCATTATGGATATTCCAGCAATGCCAAATTCAAGACACGGATTGTTGTATGTGTCTGTGTCTGGGTGTGTGAATACAGGAGAAAACCTTATAAATATTTTGAAAATATACTCTAGCATTCCCTGCCAACCATCAGCATCTAGCATTTTGCCAATTTTTAAGACTTCAACCTTGCTAGCAAAGTAATTAATTATGTTTTTTTAAAAAAGCAAGAAAGAAAAAAAACCCAAACTAACAAAACTCAGAAAAACCCAATCAAGCAAAAGACACCAGCGTGCAGATTACTCTGCCCTGACTCCGTGAGGTTGAATACCAGTGAATTCAAATGGCACACTGGGCTTTTCTGATCTGAGCCGAAATCATCAAAGGTGCTCTGTGAGTTTATGGGGCGAAGGTTTCTGTTAGTTTAATCATCACAGGAAAGAGCAGGTGCATCAAACTTTGCAAATTCATCCTATTGATGATGTTTGGCATATTCCGCAGATATGATTAGAGCCCTGCAAACACAGACTTACACATGGACACCAACTCCTCTGCTGGTCAGGACACAGCTCAGCAGAGGTAGCCCAAGGCCAGTGCTGGCTGCAGAGATGGTGCCAAGAGTGAGTTGCTCACCCTCCCTTCTTGATGAAGTGCTTGAGGGCCAATTTCCTGGAAGCCTTTTCCAGCGATGTCACATTTTTCTGTGCTCATGAGACATTTCCTGGAGACCTCCTTGGAAGCTTCCCCAGCTCCCATTTCTCGCAGCCATTCAGGCAGGCCCTGCCAGCTCCAGGATGATGGAGTTGCCTGAAAGAGAAGCGCTCTGGGGAGACATAGATTTTGACATCACAGCTGAGATTTCTTACCTGCCCTGTTGTGGTGGCTTCTTCCCTGGTCCATGTGCTTCTGCACTTGCCTATATGCCCAGAAGAGTTCTGCTGAAGCCCAAGTCAGAAAGTTGGATAATGTCCTGTCTTTGCTCCTGTCGTACTCAGTCAAAACCAGAGTCTACAGAAGACCATGTAACTGGCCCTTGTTACTCTCTGATCCCATCTCCTTTCATTCTCCTTTATATTTGCTTTTCTCCAGACATAACAGGTATCATGAACATCCCTGCCCCAGGGCCTTTGCATGGGCTATTCCCCATATACCCATGTGATTAGATAGCACCTTCACAATCAAGACTCCATATTCTTAGGTCTTGTTAGATTTGTGTCTAGGTGTCCCCCTGAAGCCCTTATGTACTTTTAGAGGGGGCTTTTTTGGAGGTATCTGAATCTAGAGTATGTTACTGATTCATAGTAAAATGCAGGGATTAAGGGTTCTGGGATTAAGGGTGTAAGTACTACACCTGTCCTAGGACAGGTAGTCTGCATACATTATAAAGGACAGAAAGAGGCTTGTCTTCCTCTCTCTTGTTGCTTTTGGTGTCTTCTACTGTCATGAACTCTTGCCTCTCTGTCATATGCCAACCTGCCTTGGAGCCAGCTGATTACAGACTGAAACCTCTACAAACTGTGAGATAAATAAACCTGTTCTCCCTTAACTTGTGGATGTTGGATATTTTGTCTCAGTGATGAGGAAAGTAACTAAGACAGGTCTTCAGGCCTTCTTTGCTTCAAGACCTCCTCAACACCCTCACACTGCTGTTTTTCTTTTCTCCGTAGTACTGATCACCTTCTATTTTACAATAATTTATTAATTTATTATGTTTATTGTATTATCTGTGTTTTCTTCTGGCTGAAATATAATTCTGTAAATCCAGGATATTTGTTTTGTTCACAGGTAAATCTCAGTTCCCTAGAGTAGTACCAGGCATGCAGTTGGGCTCATTAAATATTTAATATGTGGGGGTTAAGCTCTGCAGGTGAAAAGGGGAAATGACAAGAAGGAGTACAGGAGGATTTCAACTATTGGTAATCATTTTATTCTTTAAGCTGCATGATGAATGCACTAGTTATTCTATATATGTTCTTTCTTTCTTTCTTTCTTTCTTTCTTTTTTTTTTTTTTTTACTGGGCATTGAACTCACGACCTCGTGCTTGCTAGGCAGGTGCTTCAGCCACTGAGCTAAATCCCCAGCTATATATTTTATTACATATTATAAATCTCTGTGTAAATAGAAATATATAATACATATGTGTATAGTGTGTGTGTGTCTGTGTGTATGAAATGTTCCAAAATGAAGTTTTAAAAATCAAGCAGAATCAGAAGAGTTTAGCTCAGTAGTAGAACACTTACCTAGAATGTGTGAGGCTCTTGGTTCCACCCCAGCACTACCAAAAAAAAAATCAAGTAAAATCAGAAAGTAAATTTTATGTACAATTTAGATAAATAACGATAATCCACCTGCCATCCAAATGCATTGTTTTGTTTTCATATACCACAGATGGAGAATCCCTTATAAACAATGTTTGGCCCCAGAAGTGTTCTGAATTTCTGAATTTTTCATATTTTGAAATATTTGCATATATATAATGAGATACCTTGAGGATGAAACTCACTTAAGCACAAAGTTCATTTATGTTTTCTATACACCTTATATCCCTAGCTTGAAAGTGATCTTATACAATACTTTCACTAATTCTGTGCATGAAGTGGTTTCATGGTGTGGACTTTTCCATTTGTGGAGTCCAATCAGCAGTAAGGAAGTTTCAGATTTTGGACCATTCCTGACTGCATACTTTTTGGGTTACAGATATTCAACCCGTATCTGGTTTCAGTAGTTAATACAGCACAACAGGGACTAGATGGGGAAACAAGGGGCTCTGTCAATCAGGCACCTCAGAAATGTAAGGTCAAAGGAATGTTGGGAGCTCTGAGCTGACACTGAGAACTGACTGTCAAAGGATGGTGCTGAGGAAGAGGAGAAATGAGGTAACAGCCAGGCAGGCCTCAGACTGCCCTGGCCAGCTGTTGAGAGCAGGGTTCCTGGGGTGGTACCTGGCCCCTCTTGCCTAAAGGGACCATATTTCATCAGTTTGACAGAGAGAGAAAGAGAAATGATCCTTTCTGAGTCTCCAGGAAGGGAAGAGCCTGAGGTGAAAAGGGTTAAGGTTGGGAGCCTGGATAGTATGTCACTTGGAGGAGTCCTGGGCACCAAGGCAGGACTAACTCAGCTTTGACACTCATTGTGGCCTCATAAGATTCGCTTTCTGGACTTGTTTGTAATCACTTCCTATTGGTGTGTAGAACACTGGAGAGATAAGAATCTCAGGCATGGGGAAGCTCTGACCCAGCCCAGGGCAGGGGCATCTGTAGGCGAGGTGAGCTGGCCACTGTTGAGTCACATCTGGTCCCCACACATGCCAGGCAGCTTCCTGGACACAGATCAATGTGTCTGGTGAACACGATTCCTTCTAAGGAGCAACCATTGATCAGACCAGACAGAAAACAAGTGGCTGTGATTGGGACCAGTGAATATTCATTTGAAAATGTCAATGAGCAAGTGCAGATTATGCCTGGAGTTACTTACCTGGCAGAATTGATTCCCCATCTAAAGTGGACCAGATGCCTGGGGGAGCCAGGGACCCTCAGTAGAGTGAACAATGAGGCCCAGAGACTGCCTGGAACCATGAGATCAGACAGATTTCGCTGCCACCCACCCTCCCTCCAATTCTGGAGCTATTGATTGAAGCTGGGGCAAAAGAGTGCTTTGGGGGTGTGTGTGGATATCCTGCTTGGTGCCTTTGTCTTGAGGTGGGTCACTCTCCACATGGCCACCAGGCCTGCGGACATCTGCATGCATGGACAGGGTGGAAGATCCCCCAAACATGCAGTGGGTGGAAGAGTCTGTGAGTGTGCCTCCCTGCTGGGTTTCTACCCTGTCCAGCTGAGTCCTGTCCCTATGAGGTGCCTTGAATGGTGGCAGGTAGTTATTTCTGCTGGCGGGAAGGCAGAAACCCTGCCAGCTCATTGCCAGGTGTACTGTCACCTAGGTGTGGCTCGCTGCTCCCCCAGCCCCAATTAACCATCTGCAGGAGCTGCCATAGGCGTGGGGGAAGGACTTGGTCTGCTTCTCTGTGCAGACTGCTCAGCTAATGAGGGGGTTTGTGAAATTTTTAATTATGGCTTCCATGCCTTGCTTAATTATTTGCATATGGCTTTTACAAGTGAGAAGAGGATGTCTGCATGCAGCGCTTCTCCTCAGCTCCACGTTTGACTTTAATTAAAGGCAAAACCTGAGGTCTTTCCATCACTAATGATCGTGGAAAATTAGCTTCCAATTCCCGGGGGTCGCCAGAGTGACGCACCCTGAGGCAGAGTGGGGACAGAGCGGAGAGTAGAGGCACAGATGGCAGAGGGCCCTGCTGGGCTGCCACTCCTGAGCCCCCATACCCACGCAGGCTGCCCTCCCCTTGCCCTCCCTCCAGGCCTGTGAAGAAAAGAGCCTTGCTAGCCTCTGCCAGGAAGGAGCCTGACCTTGGGCCACTGCTGGGATGGGAGGAAGTACTGCTGGATTGGGCTGAGGGCTGCTGGAGCCATTCTCCAATGTGGCCTGGCTACCACTGAACTTATCCTACCTTACAGCCACAGATAGAAGCTTAGGAGGCTCTAAAACATACTTGCATGCATGCACATGTCACACTGGCACAAAGATACACAGGACAGAGCCACTGAGACATACAGTATCTTCCTGCTTGCATGCATGCTGCATGTGCATAGTCACAAGTGTGTCACACAGTTGGAAGATTCTCCCCGGGTGTGCCAGAGCTCCCTTTTTATAAGGACACCAGTTCTATAGAATTAGGGGCTTCTATACTCCAGGGTGAGCTCAAATAATTATTCTGCAATGACCCTATTTCCAAAGAAGTTCACATTCTTAGGTGAATATGAATGACGTTAGGACTTCAACATATGGATTTTGGAGGTGGATGTAATTCACCCATAAGGAGTGCAATTTTGTGTGTGTACATGTACACACACATAGAGCACAGCTGGGTGGGAACAAAGAAGCAGAGCTGGGATCCTGTATCTGGTGCCGCACTCCTGTCTGACCATGTGGCCATCATCTTGGCAGAGACAGATGCCCTGTACAAAAGCCCACAGTCCTGCATGAACACCACTGGATCCAAGCTGTAGAAACCACTCTTTATCTCTAAGGCTGCCATAGTCTTTCTTCACACCGGCCACTCATAGGCTCTGCCACTAATTAGCTTGTTCTGCACAAGATTCTTGGAACCAATAGACATTTCTATCCAAGGATCGTGGGCCTTTTCCTAATCCAGGGTGTGTTTGCATGGCAAGGGTGGCATCAGGCAGACACCTGGCCAGATTGTTTGGATATAAGTTTTGACTGGTTCAGTGTTTTCCTTTTATTCTTTCTTTACCTGTCTTGTTTTCTTATCTTTTTCTTTTGGTGTGTGCACTGAAGTCAAGGCCTCACACATGCTTACTAAGCATGTGCTCTACCACTGAGCTACCCCTGTAGCCCCTTAAGTAGTTTTGTTTTCTTTTTTAAATGTGCATTTCTTGACAGTTGAAAATCAGGAAATTTCATGTTAGAAATCCAGGTTTCCAAATTGGTAGATCTGAAGGTCTGCTGCTGAGGATCATTAGATCTGTTGTTCTAAAAATAATTTTCATTACAAAAGGGTCATGTGATTATTATAAGAAATGGGATGCTTCTCTTACATGCTCACTAAAGAACAGAGATTTTCCCCTGAGGGTCCCTTCATAAAAATGCAATTTTCTTGTCCTGGTAGTGCATGCCTGTAATGCTAGCACTTGCGAGATTCAGGGATGAGGGTCTAGAGTTCAAGGCCAGGCTGGGCTACATGGTAAAACTCTGTCTCAAAACTATGACAGTGACAACAAAAATGCAATTTTCACCTGTCTTCTTTCCTATTTTCAGCAACCATGTAATAAGTTGGAGTTGAAACAACTTCACCCAGGGTCAGTTGACAAGGCAGTACAAGGGCACAAGTGTGGAGCCTGTGTGGATGCCATTCTTCTTTGAGGTGTTACAAGTTGGTTAAAGGCTACCTACATCCTTGGGCTGCCATCCCAACTGGGCAGAAAGATGCCATGGAGCTCCACAGCCAGGGATCATAGAAGTTTACCACTCTCCTGCCAGTGTCCTTGAGGACAGTAGGAAAGAGGCTGAAGATTCAAAATACCTTGTGCAGTGTTCAGAATTAGCAAAGAAGACAGCAAGACCATTTTTAAAGAGGGCAAGACCAACTGTGAGGAAGCATTCACCATGCAGAGAGAGCACTGGTCCCAGTAGCTCACTTACTCAAAGCTGGGTCTTTTATCTGCACCCTAAGATAGCAATCCATCACAGCAGGAATCTCCATAAGTAACCCTTGGCATAAGTCCACAAAGGACTACTTACTGGCTGGACAGAAAAAGTGAAGCTCAGGGATGTGACATGATGATGCTCAAAGTCACTCAGTGAAAAAATGTAGTGCTCTGTGCCCTTCTGTACCCTATTCTCTCATGATTGCCTATGTTGGAGGAAAGTCCAGGGGCTTGGTAACACACAGGAAGGTACCTCACTTAGCTTGGAGTACACTAGGGAATGGAGAGAAGCCGTGGGTGAGAAGTCAGCAGAGGTTGGATCTGCATATTGATTGTGGGTCACACCAAGACATTTGAACTAGTGCCATAGGATATTGTGTTTGTTTAATCAGGGTTTCACTGTGTAGTCTAAGCTGGTCTTGAACACACTATGTAGCCCAGCCTCCAGAGTTATGGGATTGCATGTATGCGCCACTATGCCTGCCTGCCTTGAATGGTTTTTGGTAGGGGAGTGACCACAAACATCATGGTGCTGAGATGGGGAGCTGTCCAGCCTGCAGGTGCTGAATCTGTGCAGCACTGTGAATAGAAAGAGACAGGGTCCATGCTCAGAAGGCCACGTCTGCAGCTAAATGTGGGGGTAAGGAAGGGAGGCATAGGGAAGACTCCAATTCTAGACTTCCAACATCCTGTGAAGAAAGAAGGGGACATCAAAGGGAGTGGAGGAGACTTGGAACAGTGTATGAGTTGGAAGGAGATGTGGGGCAGAGGCTCATGGAGGAGGCAGACTCCTCTCTCCTGCATTGCTGGTTCACTAAAAGCATGATCACTTAATTCCAGGTCACTAGAGCCTTGACCCTATCCTGGCAGCTTGAGAGAAACTGCCACGGAGCAACCAGGAGAGGGCCAAGAGGCTAGATTATTCTGCCGCAGCCTTAGGCTTTGAGCCTGCAGATGGAAAGAACCAGCCTCTTCAGAGGTGAGCTTCAGGAAAAGTCATGCTGGGCTGGTGGGAGTCAAGGATGTGATGGTCACCCTTAGAGCCAGTTTTCACAGTGGACCCCTGTGTGTGCATGCTGTGCAGACAAGTGGAACACACTTAGTGGGTCCATGTTACCTCACCTGAAAGGACCTGCTGGCTGCAGTGGGTAGTACTGTCCCCTCTCCCTTCACCCCTTCTTACTAGATCTCTCTGCTCAGCACATGTTGCCCAAGCACCTACTCTGCCAGGCATTGTTGGAAGATGGGCACACAAAGGCAAGTCCTTTGGGGCTTCCTTGTACCAGCCATGGGAAAGGGATTCCCTGGAAGCAAGCCAGACAACCATGTCATTCTCTCCTCCTCTAGAGTCTGGATTTTTGTTGGCAGCTTGGATGCAGTTGCACCCTGCCAGGGGCCAGGGCACTCTGGGTTTACTCACACACTCCTTTCTGTTCATATTATACCCCAACTTTCAATTTTGAGGAGTAAATATGCAATTTTTTCCTCCCTGTAATTTTTCCTGCTGTGGTTGTGGATGTCAGAACAGCTGGAAAATGTGAATAGCTCAGTGCTGTCTAAAAGTAAAAGGAGGCCTCGGACACATAGCATCATGCATCCTTGGCTGCTCTTGGCAAATTCCAGCAGCTCTTACCAGAGAGAGATGTACTGTACTGTACAGTCTTGGGACTGTACTGTGAAGGGAACTCAACCCAAATAATCCATTTCCCTACCTTCTATTAGCAGCAAAATAGTGCATGCCTGTATGTGTGTGTGTATACACATGGTGGCATGCGTGTTGCAGGGGTATTAGAGGAGGGGATGGAATGAATATATTTCCTTACAAAACCAAACTTTCTGTATATTTCTCTGGAGACTCCCGAACCTTCATATCTCAGTAACTGAAGGTCAGGACAGTCTGATCTAAGCTTTTGTTTGGGAAAAACAGTGGCTGGGATGGAATGAGACAGAATTTGAGTCAGGCAGATCTGGGGCAGCTCTTATTTACTATGTAACCTTGGTGTGTTTAGTCTCCTTGGCACGTTTAGTCTTAATTTTGTCAACTGTGAAAACACAGGGGTGGACTTTGAGACATACTGCCGAGATTCCTTCCAGTGAGGACTCACTGACCACCCACAGGACATGTGGTCAGTAGACAGACTCAGCTGTCAGCTGCTTCAGGATCTGGGTTAGCTGGAGTAAAATGCCTCATTTGAGGTCATGCCCTGCCTTGAGCATCCCATATGTAGCCATGAAGGAAGCTGAAGATATAAAGGTCCAGCCATTTCTGTTTGCTGCAGGAGGCTTGGACAAGGCGTGCTCACTCTGGAGCCTCTACTGCCTGCAGCGGCTTCCTTCCTTTTCTTCTTCACAGATGTGGGTCCTTAATAAACATCTTTCACCCCCAAACTCCATTTCAGCATCTCCTCACAGAGAACCAAACCTGTGACAAGTAAGGATAATGATTTTCACTTCAAGAGGTTATTGTGCAAAAGCTAAATGGGACGTTTCTATAGTATCCAGTGTAGTGCTTGAAACATTAACAAAGCATGATAAATATCTATTCCTGTCCCTTTCCTTCCTCAAAAAACTGAAAGCCTTTTCTAGACCTTGATCCAGTGTTTATAACCTATGTTCTATAAAGTGAATTTGGAAAAAACCCAGAGAGGGAAGTGGCCCTGAAAGTCTGTGCTGCAACTAAATTGGAGATGCTGGCTGGGGCTCTGGGGCCAGCCTTGGCCCTGTGAAGTTCATTATCCATGGATCACATCGGCCTTCTTCAAGGACCCTCACCAAAGAGAAATTGAGCATGCAAGTACTCTTCTATCATAATCACCACATATCCACAGGGTAATTCATAAAAGAGCTGGAAATATATTGAAATTCAATATTGTTTTAGTCCAAATCAATATTAATAATTGTTTGCATTTTTAAAGTGCAATTTGCAATTGAGAAATACACAAAGATCAACCAGTAGTTGCTAACACATCAGATTTCCCTATTGAAGGCATAGTCCCTTAACTTTAAAATGTCTCTTGTACAACAGGAGATGGTGCTGATCCATGAAAATGGTTATCTATTATTTACATGCATGACATTACAATTTATTTCCATTTTGCATGAGCTGAAGGGCCAGTGATTTTATTTTTATGTTCTTAATTTTAAAAAACTTTTTATCTTGAGATAATTGTGTATTCATGTACAATTTTAAGAAAGACTACAGTGAAACCCTCAAGCACCTGTTACAGTTTCCCTAATAGTAAACCATGCAAAATTATAGTGCAATATCACAATTAGAATACTGACATTGATACAGTCAAGATAGAGGATATTTCCATTACCACTAAGGTCCTTATTTTCCCTTTAAATTTTTTAAAGATTTTTAAATGAAAAGCATGGCTGTAGACACAGTAGGATCTGCCATCATTCACTCTATTTACATTTCTGCCTAAATATGATTTCTATCATTAAATGGGACACTGTCCCAGCTGGGCTGAGTATAGGTGAGTTCCCAGGTAGTGGGTAGCCCCAGATGGGACTCACCTCTGCCGGGCAGGTCTCAGATGGAGAAACATGGCTGTGCAGATCAGAAAGAATCTGTGAACACAATTCTAGTTAAACACTTGTGACAAGGACTTTGATTCTTCAAACAAGGACAGAGTTGTCTTGAAGAACACAGTTTAGCAAGGTTCATTTGGGCCATAGGGACACAGATGTCTCTGGAACTGCACTTCTCAGGGCACAGAACTCTGACAGCCTTCCTGGGGCTACAGAATGGCAAATGACCTAGATCCAGATGAGAGACAGGTGGGCAGGTGAGAGTGAGGGACACTGTCTCCAGAGGACCACTTGCACTGCCTGAAGTGGCCTCATGTGGATGAAATTCATAAGCTGTCTTTCTATTTTTCAAGATGCTTCTTACACTAGAGCTGCAAGGAACTTAGGAACTTATCTACAGTGGCAATTTGGAATGAAGACTGATTCCGAGAGAAGAAAAATCAAGTCCTGAGGGCCCCACAGCTAGTTGGAAGGATTGTCAAGCCCAGAGCCTGGAATCCCCTTTCTGAGCCTGGTATCTAGTCCATGAAGTCCACTGCTTGGTTCAGGCTTCTATTATTGATTTCTTTTTATTGTAGTAAAGTACACATAACATAAAATTTACTAATATAACCATTTTTTAGTGTGCATTCCAGTGGCATTAGGTGCATTCACATTAATGTACCATCATAACCACTGTCCATCCCCAGAACTTCTTCATCTTCCCAGACTGAAACTGTCTGCCCATTAAATGTAACTCCCATCCCTCCCTCCAGCCCCTGGTAACCTCCACTTCTGCTTGCAGTGTCTGTGAATTTGACATCTCTTGGTACCTCATATAAGTGTTTAGCCTTTTTTCTCACTTAGCATATGTTTTCCATGCTCACCCATGTGTTGTTTTCATTGATTTTTGGTCAATACATTCAAACTGTAATTTTGTTTGGGGGTTTTCTAGCATCTCACTATATTTAGGAGCCTTGGAGATAATCAGTTTTATGGCAGATAAATGACTTATGTATTTGTTTGTGCCTCTATTATGAATGTTGATATACATGTTTATAGAGCGGTAGAGCCCACATTTACCTTAAAATTTTTATTTATTTATTTATTTTTCCAATACCGGGGATCGAACTCACAACCACACGCTTGCAAGGCAAGCACTTAGGCCGCTGAGCTAAATCCCCAGCCACTACCTTTAAAATTATGTTAGCCTTCAAGTGCCATGACCAATCTCTCATACAGCTAGAGGGCATAAGGTAACATCCATGGTAGAGAATGTGCCTTGGGTATTTTCAAGGTGTCAGATTTCTGCAGGGTGGGAAGGGTCTCACTTTCTGCTCCTTCTGCTGCCTTCGAATTGGGCTGCTCATTGGACCTAATTCCAACCCAGACCTGATCAAAACAAACCCACAGCTCCCTGAAACATAAATGACCTTTTTAAAATTCCAACTTCATGGAGTGCCTGTCTCCTGATGGCCCCAACACTTCTATTAACTTGTGCTCATTCCACATGCAGCAGAGGTTATTGATCACCTTCCTTGTGCCAGGCATTGTGCTAAGTGCTGGGAATACAAAGTTGAGCAGAGGCTTTGAAGCAGTTCCTGAGGCTCTGTCTGAGTCTGGCAGTAAATGCTGTCCATGTGTAGGGGGAGGGGCAGTGCCCAGGCTCATAGGCTCAGGGAATTTGGGGGTACTGCCCAGATCAAGAAGAGGAAGGACTCACTTTCTGTACTTGCAGAGATGGTACCCATGGTGTGACACTACTGATAGTAGCAGTCCATGGTGTGTGGCTCTCAGGACCCTGTCGCTGTGGCTTTGTGACTGTAAGTCGTTGGGAGGCCAAGCTGAATAAATTAGGTTCAAACAACCCCCAAAGCCTGTCCCTAGGAGAATTGTAGGGACAGGCTTTGGCGGGGGGGGGGGTGTTTGAACCTAATTTATTCCTTGATCTCTAGCCTAAGGCCTTTATCTGCCCCTTAGAAAGCATAGGAGGATTGGAGGAGCCTTGCTTTGTAGCAGGCAGTGAGTAGATGGTGGGTAAATCACCATGCCGAGGAGTAGCGTGCAGCCCGGAAGTCCTGCTTGCCCCAGCGGCTGGGCCTTGGGGCTTTCGGGACCCAGGCCAGCGACCCCAGGCCCTGTGCCTATTCGGAGAGCAATTCTGAGTCTGCAGTCCTGCCTGAGAATCTGAGCACTCCCAGCCATCCGTCATCCTTGGAGAACACTGCAACTTTATGCCTACACAGAAACACTGGAGGGACGTATCCCAGAGTTGCCGCTGCCACCGCCGCTGCCATTATAGCACTTTAATTAGCTGCAGGATTTTAATGAGCTGAAGTCAAGAAAAGCCCTATCTCAGAAGTAAGCACAAACAGCACATGGAAGTCTGACTAGCAGCACTAGTCTGACAAAACAGATGGAGGTAGTGTTCTCCGGGGACTGGACTGTGTGCTCCAATCGGCAAGCAGCAGACGAGTTCCCAAGGCCAGCAGGCTGAGGAGAGTACCCGGGGTCAGCCACCAGTGCCCAGCTGCAGCACGGAGAGAACTGGGCTCTGGGATCCCTCTGCTGCTGTGGCTGAGGGTACGGTGCCGGATTCAAGGTGACGGCAGTGCCTGGCTCCATTCTCCTCAAGTTGCCATAGCAGCCTCTCTCCCGAGGAGCCGCTTCTCCTGGAGCCCTCAGCTGGGAGGGACGTCATTGTTAGCTGCTGCCCATGCAAGGAGGAGACAGACGGAGAGAGAACTTTCCTGGGCCCAAGGCCTGCTGACCACGAGGGTGTAACCAGCTGCTTGGAGCAGGCTTGTGGTGGGTGGGTCACCACAGCCAGAGGGTCCTTCGGGTGATTGGGGTGTGTCCGGGCCTGGGAGCAGCCATAGCCAACCATGTCCTTGGAGCCATCCGTGCATCTGGCCACCGCCACTGGAGGTGCGTGTGTTTTGGCTGAATTCCCAGGTCCTCTCTTGCCCTGAAGTCGATTTCCCTAAAGAGACAAAATTTTAAATCAAATAAATAAGGAAATGGGAGGAATCTTTGGCCCTGCCCTATCTCATAGGACGTGTTTACAAGATTAATTGGATCTTCTTCTCCTTCTCCTTCTCCTTCTGTTTCTCCTTCTCCTTCTCCTTCTCCTCCTCCTTCTTCTTCTTCTCCCTCTTCTTTTTGTTCCTTAAAGTAGAAGCTGGTGACGCCATTCTGACCTTAGGGAGAGAAGCCGCTGGGAGGACTAGGAATTTTGAGAAGGGTGGGCACACCTGGAAACTGAACAGGGCCATGTGTTATTCTTGCTTTATGCCTGCCCCTTGTCTGCCCCTAGAAATTTGAGTTTCTTGTCTGTTGGCGGGGAGAGGCGAAGTTGCACCTGTCACTGAAGCACAGTATTGTGCTGTGGCTGGTGAGTGTGAGGCAGTCCCACATAGGAGCTGAGACCTGTGAATGTTAGTGGGGCTCCAGGGAAGCCAGGACCTGGCCTGGGTCAGACTGTAACATCCATTCTCTGAATAGCAGATGGACTTGAAGGAGAAGAAGATGAATGGGCTTTGGATTGGCATCTCCCCATTATCTTGAAAATGCCTTATGACTGAAGAAAAGGACCCTCAGGAAACAATGGGGATCAGAGGTGAATCCCTTCTGTGGTGTACATCTCTTATCTGCCTGTCCACTCCCCACTTTGGAGGAAGGAGGGTTCTGTAGTATCCAGGATGTCAGGCCCTTTCTGGGCATTACAAACCCATCCAGACTGAGAGCCACCTGGGAGAAGGACTGACCTTTAGATTCCTCTGTGCATGGAGCTGGGAGTTGCTCACATGGTCCCCACGAGAACAAACACAGAGAAGAGGGTTCCAGAGCAAAAGGCTGAGGCTGGGGCCTGAGGGGCTGAATGGGGAAGCCAGGAGCTACTCTAATACCACCTCCCTAGGCATGGACAGGGTGCTGTTGTCCTGAGAGTCCTGGCAATGACAAGTGCACAGAGCCAATTCTCCTGCCACCATGAAGGTGCAGGACTCCCTTGTGCAGTGTTCAGAAAGCTAGGGCAGTTCGTGGCTGGAGGACCCTTTTAGTCATTGACAAGTGAAGTCTGCTCTGGCTCAAGCAATGACAGTGTGACAGATTAGGAAGGTGAGAGGACCAACCAGCTTTCTGGAGCCATATCTGCAGCACCAGCTACTAAACAAACAAAATGATAATCACGTGTGTTTCTGAGCCATCTTTGTTTATTAAATATCTTTGAGCCAATATTGAGGGATATATTCTTGGCCATTGGCAGCTCTGTGTGCTTGCCGTAACTTATCCTTCCCTCTCTCCTTCCTCTTTCCATTCCTGTCTCCTTTCTTACAAAATATCTTGACGTCAGAGGCCACCCACCTTTGATTAAATTGGCTTCTGACTCAGGAAGCTGTTGGGGCTGCAGAAAGTGTGCCAGATCTGTGCATCAGGGGCCTTCTGGGGACCTGCAGTGGTGTGTACAGCAGGGATGTGTATGAGTATTAGTGCACATGCACTTGCTCCAATCTATGGCTGGAGTGTGTGTGTGTGTGTATGAGAGAGAGAGAGAGAGAGAGAGAGAGAGAGAGAGAGAGAGAGAGAGAGAGAGAGAGACCTTGAACTGCTCCCCTGCTCTGTCTGAGAATCTGGCTTCCACTGCGTCAGTTTGCAATGTCATTCCCATTCTTCTAACTCCTTTTCAGCTCTGCCTGGGCATCCCAAGGGGCCACACCAGCTGCTTGAGGGGTATTGAGTAAGGATGGGAGAGAGTAGTTGCTTTTACTGCCCCAGGAGCTAAGCTAAGAGCTGATCCTGGTGGGTCTGGGACACTACATGCCTTGCCTGTCATCACCAAGGGAAGGGCTCCAGGGACTGTAGAATATCGGGGTGCTGTCACTAGCATTGAGCCTAGCCTTGTCCTTTAGTGAGGCTTGAATCTGCACTGTATACCTGTATCTTTGCAGGACAATGAATCAGACCCACAGGACAGTCTCATCCAGGGAAGCCACAGAATGAGAAACCCTCCTTCCACCTGAGGGGTTCCCAGTCTGAGCTTTTGGGGACACATAATTATCCTTCTTCACCCACTATAAGGGCAGGCATAGCCCTTGTTGATAGCAGGAAATAGCAGTCTTGGGGCGGGGGCAGAGGCATTGCACTAAGGTCAGGACCCGCCTGGAATCTTGGAGCCAGCTGCAGATACAAAACGAGTCCAGCTCAGTGCTGCCTTCCAAACATAAAAGCTGGGAGGTCGTGGGAACCACCTACTCAGCATAGTCCAGGGAGCCCAGCGCCAGGCGCATAGAGGCCTGAGGCAGGTTAATTAAAGTTAACTGAGTGAAAAAATAATTACAGAGACTGCAGAGGGGAGAAACCCAAACCTGCAGTTTATACTTCTCAGCCCCTGAGCTTTTCTGAGAAGCAATAGAGTACTTAGGAATTCTTTCCTGGGCAGGGGAGAGAGTTCAGCCCTCTTTATCATCGCTTTCTTTCCACCTTATGCTCTATAAGGTGAGCACAGAGAGACCGCGGTGGGGGCTGCTTCCCTGTGTCTCAGGGCCTAGACAGGGAAGTGTCTTTCACTGAGCAGCACATTTGGCCTGGGACCAGACAGCACTTCATTGAAATCCTGAAGGCTACTGGGAGCTGCCTGGTAGCCTGGGCATCCCTTGGGCATTTTCCTGTGCAAAGGTGGCAGTGTGGGGTAGAAAGGAGGTGATATCCTTAGGTTTAGGCCAGTGGGGCCAGGTGAAGGTCAAGGTCAAGGGACAGAGGGACCTTGCTTCAAAGAGTAGGTCATGTAGATGCCTGCTGCCTGCATAGCCTGCTCCTCTGCACCCGTCCTACCCACTGCAGGACCTGACACCCCTCCTGTGGGCAAATGGCCTTAGATGCCCCTTGTCTTGATCCATAGCATGGCTCAGGTGGGAGCCTGCAGTTGGCATTGGGCCATTTCTTCTGCCCTTCAGAGTGAGGGACATATCACATGGACATGTTCTGGGTCTGCAGGGGCCAAAACAGCAAGTAAGGACAGGGGATGTTAGTGCTTAGCTTCTGAATATTGCTTGGGTCTAAAAACTGCAGGTCCGACTGCCTGAGTCAAGGGTCTCAAGCACTGGAACTACCAAAGTCTTGCCAGAGCTTCTGCCCCCACCTGTGTCTCTCCAGTGGGACTTGAACCCCTCCAGCCCATCTGTCAGTCTGTTAGTGAGAACAGGTCTGCCTGATGTGGGGAGGAATCGGTCTGCTCCTGAACATCCTCTAGGTCTGGAAGACTCTTTCTCAAAGCCCTCTGTTCCTAGCATTGCGTAGAGAGGAGCCAGGGTGGAGGCAGATCTGGCTATCTGACTAGTTAGTTGCCAGGACCTGTATTTGCACCAGTACCTAGACCTCTGCACAGGGAGCACACATGCTCCTTTGGAGGTTCAGGGAGCCACGGGGTGTCCAGTGGTAACCAACTGTAGATCTCAGGTCACTTCTGGCAGCTACCAGAAAATGTCCATGCTTGATTTTGCTGGGAGGGCAGATACAAGCGACCCTGGCCACAGGTGGCAACAGGACTTCCTTTACCTCCCTGGGGTTGAAAGACACACGGGTGTGCACCTGAGTAGTCCCCAGGATGTGAGGGACCCAAGCATTATACTTGGTTACTGCAATGACTTGGGCCTCTCTCTGGGTACCCTGCAATTTGGAAATGATTCTTTTTTCCCTCTCTTCCCTGTAGCTCGCACCCTGATGGATGCCTGGTGTGGACAATGAGGGAAGAACACATCTCTCACACCAGAGAGGTAACCTTGGTGTGCACCCTGGATGACCCCGCGACCTGGAACAATGCGGCTGGCCTGCATGTTCTCATCCATCCTGCTGTTTGGAGCTGCAGGCCTCCTCCTCTTTATCAGCCTGCAGGACCCCACAGAGCTCGCCCCCCAACAGGTGCCAGGTGAGCTACTGCTGTCACCAGCCCTCTGCTTTCCTGCCATAGGCTGCTTAGATGCTCTGAGCTCCAGCAGGCAGAGAAGCAGCCTCCTCCCAGAGACGCCAGTGTCAATGTGAGAATTTTCTATCTGACGTCAGCCTCAGGGCTCTGGCCTCTGGCCTCTGATTTCCATAGCCTCCTCTGGCCCCACCTGGGTGATGAGATTTCATTCCTTGTTGCCTTTAGCGAGGATTTAAGGAGTTTCTGCCACCTCTTGGGGCTTTTTCTACACTAGGACATCAGAGAACGAACATATACCCCACAACTCCCTCATGAGATTCGGTTTCCTGCACAACCCTAAGAAGCCTTTGAATCTGGCTTCTCTAGCTTGGAAAGAATGGCTTGGGCACCTCCTGTCTTTATGAGACCAAGATCCACCCCTGCTACCTCCCATTCCCTCTGTTCCTTGTGACTCACTGGCGAAGAGCAACCTTCTTAAGTCACCGAGATCTGGTGGGGACAGGTGGGATGGCTGTGGGGTGAGAACAAGAAGGTGGTTCTGGTATCTTGGGCAGACAGAATGGAAAAGGGATCCATGTAAGGCCCCTGCTGCTGAACCTGATAGGGCTAGAGGTCATGGGCATGAGTCAGGGCCAAAAGTTGCTCTGCTTTGGAGTGAGAGGAAAGCAGGCCCAAGCAAAGTCTGTCTCAGCAGTGACTTTTGTAAGAGGAGAGTCCCTGAAAACCCCTACTTGGCCCACATACTCTAGGGGATGTGGATACACTTGTACTCCACAAATAGCCTTCTTCCTGAAGGATGCACACATGTACATGCACTTACTTGCTCAGTGCCCTGAGCCAGGGACAGAACCAAAGACACTTGAGGGGATACTTAGGCAGATGACTTCTCATGCTGCCCTTCCTGCAACAACCCGTAGCCTGGGATGAGGGTGCATGGCCTAGAAGCACCTGCTCTCATGCAAGAGGAAGGGTACCCAGGCCCATGGCATCCTCTCCAGCCCCATCCTCAGCTGTCCTGGCTCAGGCTCTCAGACCAGAGCTTTCACTGCAGTCCTCAGGCTTGAATTGTTTTTGCTTCTGCAAACAAGAGAGATAACCCATGATATGTGGCCCTGAGCAAAGACTGGAGGATGTAAGCACCAGGAGAGCGAGAAAAAAACCAAAAGGAGGGCAGAGCACCCCTGGGTCTGGAGGCTGCTTCCCGGGGCCCCACCTGTGGGAGGCCTGAGAGTGGCACCTTCGTCAGAGAATGAGCAAGAAGCAGGCACAGCTGTGGGCCTAGTAGACAGCAGGTGAGCCCGGTCCTGACGCACAGCCTGCCTGACCCCCACCACTGGCGGCTGTTGAAAAAGTTGAGCTGCATTCTGGTTTGTGAGGAAGAAAGGATGTGTGACCAAGCCGGCACCTCTGGGGACTTTGTAGCCTGTCAGGAGCGCTAAAATAGCAGACCACACTGTGTCAGCCCACCAGGGTTCCACAGGGCAGCACTGGCAGGGAAGAATGAGGATTGGTTCCTGTGGCTATGTATCATCTGTGCAGAGCAGACTCAGGACAAGGGTGCTCAAGAGCTGCTTGGGATAGAGCGTCCTGCATCCTTAGGGTGGCTCCTGGTGTGTTTGGTTACAGGTGCACACATGGACAGAGAGTTCAGATGTCCTCTGTGGGGAATTTGGTGGGGCAATAGCCAGGGAGAGAAGTCAGGTGTGTGGGCCCATTAGGGATGTGCTTCAGGGACAGTGGTCTAGTCCTGGGTGGGATGGTGGCCACAATATGTACCCTGTCATGCTGCAACCAGGTGGCAAAGCAGAGGACTTGCTTTTGCAGGGAGAGCTTCTCGCTCCAGCTTGTACAGTGCTGGATGTGTGGGTTATAGGTGGGTGGAGGCCCACAGGACAGCCAGGTTCCCGGCGTCCTCAGAGAGGAGATCAGAGCCTCAAGCTAACAGTGCATGTAGGATGGCACTAAGCAACGACAAGCATCCCCACAGCTGCTAAGCCCAGGTGAACAGCACGTGTGGATCTTGAACCATGTGCTTCTGTCGTGAAAGCTAGTGGGCCACCCTCACCACATGCCATGGGATGGGCAACCTTGGCGTTCTACGTAAATCACATCAAACACAGTCATAAAACTTTAAGTAATGCTTACGTTACTTTTCCTGAGCAAAGTGCTCCTGACACAAGCTGTTTGTGTTGATTTGTTACTATTCATTTATTCTTTCCCTGTACTTCTCACAGCAGCCTAATTGTGATTCGGTACCAAGAAAGCAATATCAAAGTAATTTTCCACAACATTAGTTACAATTTTCTTCTGATCTTTCAAGTGAAACAATCCCATCCTGTTGCCTTCTCTGAGCATATAAACCTTGATTACATTTATCTGTTGGAAACCAGTGCTTACAAAGTGTATGTGTCCAGTTGCATGGCTGGGTGGCCCCAAGGGCCCCTGTGGGTTTCTGTCCAAGGGAGTTGCAGACAAGGGAGACAGCCTTGCCATCTGGATTGGCACAGCCACTCCTGGGGCACCAGTCTACACAGGAACTCTTGCATGGCAGCATAAATTTCCCTGGGAATGGATGGAGTTCTCTGGTGCCATCTGTTGCACCACAAAGGTGAGAGAAGTGTGGGCAGGTGAAAATCCAGGAGTCAGCTTGAGAAGGTGACAGGAGTTTGTCATTGCTTCTACTCCCTCAGGGTCTAGTGTTGGTCAGATCTTCTTCTGCAGCTGCCAAGTGTTAACAGCACCTGAAAAATCTTATGGGCCAGTAGCCTCTCTCATGGCTCATGTATGGGATACAATCTTATAGAGTTTTCAACTTTTGTAAGTGAGATTATATTTAAAACACTTTTTGCTACATTTTAAATCACTTTCTGAAATAGAGATGCCTGTTAACTGATCTAAGTATTAAGATTCGATTTTCTTGGATGTCGGAGAATTCTACCTCTCCCGTTACAGTTATTTTCCAGTCTCCCATCCTGCCAGGTGGGAGGCCGGGGCTTCTGTCCTCAGAAAGGATGATTACTTCTTGAGTGGAGGTAAGGCTCACCTTTTCTCCCAGCAAAGGACCCAGAAGCCAGGCCAGAAGTGAGAATTACAGACTCCAGCGTGCTGGATCTGGGAGCCACAGAAGGCAGAGTTCACACTCAGATGGTCAAACTGAATTTTATGGGCTGCCTTTCTCTGTGAACTTTTTATTATGGAGAATCGGATCAGAATAGTGGAAGTAGATTAGAATAGTATGACGAGCTCATGTATCTCCAGCATCCCCATTCCGGCCAGCCTAACCCAATCCACTGCTCTCTCCTTATGCCTCCTTCTTCTTGATTTTAAAATTTTTCCTAGATATAAGATCAATTCAGCCATAAATATTTCAATACATTTCTCAGTTCAAAGATAAGAACTTTTTTTTAACATTACCACTAAACCATCCAACAGTTCCTTAATATCATTGAATATTTAATATTTAAACTTCTTATGGTCTCACAAGTATAAAATACCTTTATTTCTAGTTTGTTTTATCCAAGATTCAAATAAAGCCATACAATGAAGTTGACTGATAAATCTTTTAAATCTCTTTTCATCCTGAAAATTCTCTCTGCATCTTTATTTTTCCCTTGCTATTTATTTAGGGAAACCAGGTCATGAGTCCTGTAGAATTTCCTTACAGTTGGAATTTTATTGATTGGACCTGTTTGATGCCATTCAATCTTTTCTTTATTCTTTCTATTCTCTATAATTAGGTAAATCTTGCAAATTGATCAGATAGAGGCTTGATTGTTTTGCTTTTGTTTTCTTTTTTGGGGTAAAAACTTGTATGTGGCCAGGTGTGGTAGCACATGCCTATAATTCCAACACTCAGGAGGCTGAGGCAGGAGGGTCATTGCAAGTTCAAGACCAACCTGGGCTACAAAGTGAGTTCAAGGCCAGCCTGAACTGCATAGCAAGACCCTGTCTCAAAGAGACAAAAATAAGTAAAATTTTTAAAAAAGAAAAAATTCACCTGTGGCTCTGTGTTCTGTCAGGAGACTCCAGTCTGTCCTTGAGTCACCAATGATCATGCCTAGGTGTGTCCACCCGTTAGGTGTTTGCACTATGGTCTTGATTTTGTTTTGTCACTTTTCTGCATTCTTTTAAGTGGAATGGATTTTGTTTTAATGGGGTCACATGAGTTACTATTAGTGACCCATGAAACCAAAGTGAAGGATAGATTGATTGTTATAGAAAAATATGACCTTACGATACTGATTTTGAGTTGACAGTTGCTTTTTTTTTTTTGTACCAGGGATCAAATTCATGACCTTGCACTTACCAGGCAAGCTCTTGAGCCACTGAGCTAAATCCCCAGCCCTACAATACTGATTCTGTTGCGCATACTCTTCTCTCTCTCTTTCTTTCTCTCTCTCTCTCTCTCTCTCTCTCTCTCTCTCTCTCTCTCTCATGTTTGGCTTTCACACAGTGAGTTTTCTTACAGTGCAACCACTCCATGTTTAAAGAGTGGCTCTTTGCTGGAGTCAAGGTTGTGCGCATGGTGCTGGAGTGACAGCCATAGTGGACAGCAGAGTTCCCACCTCAGGGACCCCTGGCCTAGATGAAGGACTGGACAACCTCTGGTGACTTCTCAGCCTATAGCTGTGCAGGGCACAAGGGCATTCTAAGATAATAATAACAACAATAATCAGATTGAGCATTTGCCATGTGCCAGGTCCTATGCTAAGCACTTTATGTGTTTTGATGCATGTAATTCTTATCATGCATGATTTCTATTTTTGGACACTATGTTGAGTGTTCACCAGGACAATCAATAACCATTGACAGTGCTTCTACTAGTGAACACTTTGGGACCTTCGTGACATACCATGCATGATCATGATTTCAATGCGTTTAATATTCATTTAATAATTTAAACCTGCATAAGTTAATTACTATTGCACCATTTGACAGACAGAACTACTGAGAGCAGCAAAGTTAAGAATGATCCCCAGAGCCACACAGCTTCTGGGTTCCAGAGGTGAGACACGTTTAGGCAGCTGCCTGTGACCACAGCACCTTTCTGCCTCCCCAACACTTAAGGCACCTGGTGTTGCCATGGTCTGGGCTGGGAGCAGAGCCTGGGCTGAGCCAGCAGTGTGGATAAAGGCTTGGAGGCAGGAAAGGGTGCAGCATATGGAGAACTCTGGGTGGCTTGAGGCTGGAATGTGACCTTTGACTGAAGTTACAGCCAGGTCCTAGGCCCAGTGTACCCTTAGTGCAGAGCAGAGGAGCCAGCCTTCGCCCCACATGATGAGAAGCTCCAGGGCCTCTGGATTAAGGAGGTGTCAGACAGATCATTCCAGTGGCCACAAATCCTAGAGCTGTGCACAGAGAGCAGGGAGGGAAACAGGACAAACCCAAACAGACCAGCTTGGGGTGTTGAGTAATGTAGAAGTGATGACAAGGTCTAAGGAATATGGGAACAGGAAAAGGGTACATCCAGGGCCACCCTGGGGGCTGGATGCAGAATTGGTGACTGAGAAGGAAGAGAAGTGATCTTGGATCAGCACTCCAGGTTTCTGCCTGGGGTAGGTGGGGTGCAGGGGTCCCATTCACATGTAGATAGGACAGTTTGGGAGAGCTTCTGAAGCAAAGGCAGGAGGCCATGTGTTCAATGTGGGGCATAATGCATCTAAGATGCTTGGCAGGGTGCACGGAATGAGCTCAGAACTCCTCCACCAAGGGACAGGAGGGAGAAGCAGGAAGAACTGCTGTCCTTGCATCTTTCTCTTCACTGTCACACATCCATTGCAGGGTGCTGGGCCATGCAGGGTGGAAAGGGCTCTTGGAAAGCCTTGCCTGGGAGTGGAGCTGGCAGCTCTGTAGACTCATAGCTGCCTCATGTTCTCAGCTCATGACACTGAGACTTGCCCTGGAAACTTCCTGTACTCCCTGGTAGCTGGATGCCAAATTTGAGGATCAGGCTTGGTTGATGGATTTGCCGGCAGGGGGAAGAGACCTGTGTGTGCCCCTGTGTGCAGAGACCTCTGTGATCCAGCCGCTAGGCCACGCTTGGGGTAGATGAGCAGTGTAATGAAAAGCAAGAGTGAGTGGAGGAAAATTGGGTTGGGCCTTCTCTTGGGAGCTCAAGATCTGGTAGTCAAGGAAAAAGGCAACCCTGACTCTTGCCTAGAGGCTTCCAATCTGGCGACAGTGGAGGGGAGACTTGACCTTGCCTCAGGGAGTTTTAAGGGAGAGACAAAATTCACCTCAGGGACACTTGCAGGACAAAACAGACTTGCAGGTAAGAGCTGGAGGAGTCAGGAGGGCATCTTGGAGGAAGGGACCTGTGGGCTCCATGGGAAGCAGCGAAGTGGGTTTGGGGGAGAGTCTGGAGCACTGTGGAGCATCTCACTCACTGTCTCATGGCTAGAAATCAGCAGAGCCAGCTACCCAATGCCTATGGGTCTGATGGGTTCCAGGGCTCTTGATGTGGTCTCCTGGAGGCAGAGCCATGTTGGCTGGAACAGTGTGTCCCTCAGAGTTCTGAGTCCCTTGTCACCAGAGACACAGCCCTGCCTGTATACTGCTGACGGCCACACTGTGATGTCAGGCTTGCCTGATTTCTCCAGTCACTTTCTTTGTCCAGGTATGTCCCCCAGCGCTCCAAGACCACCAGTCTGGACCAGCACCCAGGAGGGCCAGGGCCATCGGAGTGACTCCTGAGAGTCTCCCAATGAGGGAGAGGACGGAGTAAATGGAAGTGCGGTGGCCACCTCTGACCTCTCTCCTTTGTAGCAAGCCCTGTGCTCCTGGAGCTGGGCTGTCTAAAGCTCACACCCTCTCCAGGGCGGGGGAGCAGCCCAGCCCTGCCAGTTTCCATGGCACCACTGCTTTCCCCAGGCAGGTGGGTTTTATTGGAATCCTCTCGAGTCTGTTTCCTGAAACCGTTTTCTAACAGCATTGTGGAACATCATATATATTTCCTACAAACCTTGTGAGGCTGACACATCCTTGTTGTGACTGTGAATATCAGAAGTGACATGTAATTGCAGTGATCCATCCTGTTAAGTAGCTGGCAATATATCATTGCAAAATCAGCAGGGCTGGGACTCTTGGAACCCAGTGTTTCTAAACAACACACCTGCAGTGTCTTCCAACTCTCTTGCTGCACACAGCCCAAAGCTCACTGGCATCACCTCACCTGTGCGCCCTCACCTCCCCTGTCTGGGGCCACAGCAGAGACAGTTTCGCTCCAGGCAAAGCCAACCAATGGGTTTTCAGATGTTCTGTGATGTCCCATCCCTGTCACAGTCATGCAGCTTATAAAAGTGCACCTCCAAGGTGCAGCCCTGTGGGGCCTGCCTCTTTCTTTGTTGATTTCACAGCATCCTTGTGGGAGTTCTTTTGGGGCCAATCCAGTCTCACTGTGCCAGGAGAGAAAAGGAAGCTGGTGGACTCAGTGTGCACAATCAGAGGAATACAGATGTGGAGGGGGATGGGCTGACCAGGGCCAAGGGACTCAGATGGCCTTTTGCACTCTCACACACAGCATGAAGGGTGCCCCCTGCAGCTGTGCGGAAGCCAGTACTGATGGGGGCAGTCATGGAGGCCTGCATGGTGATCAGCCAACAGATGCCAGAGGGACACAAAGTCAGAACATGTGGCTTTCAAATCCGGACATCCCGTGCCAGACGGGTTTGGTGGGTGCTGGTGGTACTGGATTTGGATCCTGCTTTGTGTGTGAGGAGAGGGTAATGAAGGACGTTCATTTTTGCACTCCCTGGGAGGCTTTGACCTCGGGGGTGCCCACTGTGAGTCCTTGCTGCAGTGAGAGTTGATCTGTCCTCACCTTCTCTCACTGGAGCTGGGTATGTTCCTTGTAGCATCCATAGCCTACAGCTCCCAGGCACCTACTTCCTCCAAGTGTCCCAACTTCCTAGGTTCCTCCACCCTCTTGCAGGTGGAAGGAACATTCACACCTTCCTATGGAAGTCACCCTGGGAGTCTCCAGCTGGAGTCTCGCTTTCCTTTGGTGCATTAAAATATGCTAAATGAAAAATAATGAGCATGTAGGAACTAATAACAGGAATCACCTAATTAAATTAGGAAACAGACATCATATTGCTGTAATCTGAAAATTGATATTAATAGAAAATGGTCCCAGAATTGTTATGCTAGGGATTCCTAGGGGTAGAGAAATTAGAAAGGAGAACAGAACAGAAGATTGGGACAATTGTATCCAGTAAAAGTGAGATGACTAATGTTTTAAAGGAGCTACAGTAAAATGCTAAAAATAGAAGACAGGATGATTGTGTGGACCCAGTGAATTAACAGACAAAAATGGCTTGAAAACCATAAGCTCTGCACACGTGTTTGATGATAATTTATGAAATGAGACAACGTAATTGAGCTTCTGTGTGCATGTCACAGTGGTGATCCTTGTTCATCGAGTGCCTGGTACTGTCCTGAGTGCTTTTGTCCCATTACGCTTCACGCTGTGAGGTCCTTGTCTTCACCCTAGACAGCTTCTACCCCGAGCTTCTGCCCAAAGTCCTGAAGTGGCCAAGCCAGGATTCAAACCCAAATTCAGCTGACCCAAAGCTGGTGCTTGGCCAGCTCTGTCCTTTTCTGTTGCTACTTGTTAATGTCCAAGTTTCTATTTTTTATTTTCTGATATTATTTTATCATTTCCTCAGAGGCCATTTCTTCCTGGCACCCAGCAGATTTCAGCAATGGCCCAGTTCCCTGATCCCAGGCCCCCAGGTTCCTCCGCTGTGTTTAGTTAATGAAGCCAACAACAAAGGCACCTTCTGAAATTACCGTCCAGCTAGAAAACTGGGTCTCCATTGGACACAAGCTCACACTTCTGGTTCTGGCAGTTCTGGGACCCACCCTGTCCCCTTCCATTTTAGGTCATGCCTCCACAGCAGCCCATTGTTCCCCAGAGGACCCCCAGAGGAGGGTAAATTAGGCCCCTTTCCACTGCAATGTGAGTCACAGCTGGGTGGGGCAGAGGTGGTTTCAAATGTGGACAACCCCTCTCCCACTCTGCCTGTCCCAGAATGAACTGGAGGAACTGGGAGAGGAGAGGTTGAGAACTGTGTGTGAGGTGCCCCAGAACAACATCTGGTCTGGAACTCCATGGAAAGACCAGTCATGGGGCCAGATGAGGATTCGATGAGGATTAGAGAGTGTGTTGGAGAGGATCCTGTGAGAACTGAATTGTCTGTCACTTGTGCTCCCACCTCCTGCCTCTGACCCCAACCTTCATGAGGGTCATCTGGCATCAGTCAAGTCTGTCACTCAGACGATTGCCCAGGAGAGAGACTTCAATCCCAAAGTGACATCAGGCCAGAGAAAGCTCAGGGAGGGCCTCCACCTGGCTCCCCTCACCTGGGCTAGGGTGTCAGGCCCACGTTGGGTGGACTTCGGGGGGCTTCAGGCAAGTGGGAACAGGATACCTGCTACTAGTGCAGGGAAATCCAGTGGGGTCCTCCCCTGGGCCAACTTCCTGAAATCTTGAAGACCCTGCTCCTAACATAGGCAGCGGAGGTGTAGTTCGGAGTCAGCTGCCACTCCATAGTCATGGGTGTCTTCCTTCTCCATGGCCTCTGGGTGAGTCTTGGATACTGAAAACCTAGAAAAGGTCAGAGTGGTCATTATGACAATACAAATGCCCAAGGACGATGCACATCCAAGATAAGTGGGCCTGAGAAGAAGGAACTGGATGTGGACCTGGGCCTGTGCTCCCAGCCAGCCAGCTGCCTGTCCTAGTGGGGTGCCACCCTCACAGTCACCCCTACAGCAGGCACATGTCTTTAGGGTTGTTGCTGATCTTCCCTTCTCACAATATTTGCAGGAAGCCAGGAGCTGTCAGGCAGATCCCATTTAAGCCAAAAGCTCACCATTACATACCTGCTGATGTTTTCATTATAAAGCCTATTTTCCAGGATTTGTGGCTCTGCTGTTTAACTCAAATCATCGTGGAGCTCTGTGGAAGATTCTCGCATTTTAAAATTTTATTTATATGGGGGAATTGCTGAGCTTACATCAATTCTGGTGCTACTGACAGCTCCTGCTCAGGAGGGACCCCCAGAGGAGCGGGCTCCTGATAGAGCAGGTAGAGGGACACCTACAGGCTTCTGCCCATTTTCTTGGCCTGGGGTCCCAGAGAAAAGATGGACACTGTCTTTCATCTTGCCTGGAGCCTGGCAGAGGCATTTTGCAGCCTTCCTCAAGGTCCTGAAAGATCACTGATAGAATGGGCTGGCCATGGGCAGGCTCCCCTGTAACTTCAGCGTGGTTGTCCCCAAGGCCAGAAGGTCCAGTTGGTGGCCAATGGTCCCCTTCCTGGGTTGCTCTGAGTAGGATGATCTTTTACCCCTTCCTGAGTTGTGGTTGCATGTCAGAGTGTGTCCACTCCAGGGATGGCTGCCCCCAGTCTCATCACCCACCTCCCACAATCTGCACACACTTAGTGTGAGTATACATGACCTTTTCCCCCAGGGCTTGTGCCTACTGCAGAGGGAGGAAGATAGGAGACAGAAAAGGTGAGAGAAGATGTCAGTGGAACTAGCTTGGGAGCCAGGGCAGAGCTGCAGGGAGGTAGAGACCATAGATTATGGGGGGCACAGGGAGGGAAAATGAACAAGCTGGCCCTGGGTACAGGGCCACTGCTCTGCTCTGACCTCTGCAAGAATGCAGGGCTGAGAGGGCTGCCTCTTCCTTTCTGTTTTTGATTTTGTTTATTCAGAAAGCTGAGACTCTAAGGTATTTATGTGGATCCCCTGAGTTCTAAGCAGCAGCTCTCACTCAGAGTGTTCTGTGGAGGCAAATAGCACCACACCGAGGTACCCCGTGTTGGCAGCATGGCTGGGCAGGAGGGGGAATGTGCCATACCCCTGCCCTCTCCTCCAGGATGAGCCTGGCCCTGCTGGTCTCCACAGTGGGTCTTTGTGCCCCGGAGGACTGAGAGGCAGGGTCTGACTGGTGGGTGGACTCTCAGCAAGCTCCAAGTGGGTCATAGGCAGAGCATTTCCAGGTGCCTGCTGGCCAACAGTGACCTTAGAGTCCCCCTGTGTCCCTGTGTGGTCTAGGAGCTGGGACCTACGGCAAACACCTGTTTAGCATTCAGGTCAGGTGAAGAGGCAAGGGCCAGGGAGTAGGGTTTGGGGGAAGCACAACATAATTTTCCTTCATTTACACCTAGTTCTCACAGGCAAAACTGTCCTGGGCCCACCAGGACAGATCTAGTTCAGTAATGAAGAAAGAATCATTTCTGTTCAAACCTCCCACAAGAATGGGTTGTCCAAGTAGCAGCTGGAGAATGGTGGCATGGGATTGATTGGAAAAGAATTTCTGGCTTGTTTACGTATTTCTGGCTTTCTTCTTCTCCACTTAGGACCCTGTCTAAGACAATCACATCCAGCAAGGGTTCCCCTGGAGAGGAGTCTGACCCAGCCTAGTAGGGGCACTTTGTAAAGTCTTCCCTGCTGCTTCCATGTCAGAGGTGATGTCCCTGGGCTGTGACATTCCTGTGTTTTGCAAATGTGTTCTGATGCTTGTGCACATGTGGGGGTGCTGAGGAAGGCTCAGATACATCTGCAGGGGTGTGTGTGTATGTGTATGTGTGTCTCTCACATCTGTGGTCCTGTATAGGTACAAGTGTGTGTACTCACCTTAATATTACTGCAGACTTGAGGGATGTGTGTGTCAGTCCACAGCCCTAGTTAGAAACACTTACACTGAAGACTGGGACAGCTACTCTGAGTACCTTGACCTTTTTTCCTGAGGACACACACAGTCGTGACCCAGGGGCAGAGGCAAGTGATGTGGGGACAGGATAAATTGTCCATGGATTGTCAGCCACACGAGTGAGAAGAATTGCAACTGCAGCAGGAACTCGTCAAAAACAGTTGCTATAACTCCCTGCTCGTGACCTGAACAGACTAAATAATGAAATTACATTCATAATATTTTAGAATATGACTGCTGCTTAAATTAGTTCCTTCCCAGAAACCAGCCAGAAGTAGCGGCAGTAATGAAAGGACTTTCTAGCCTTAAATCACATCTGTTTATTGAGCAGGTACAGTATATAGGGTTTGCATAGTTTGGTGGGGAGGCTTCATCCATCTCCTGAGGAATGGGAAGACGGGGCATGAGCAGAGACCACAGGCAAGAAAAAATGGGGTCTCACTGCTGCAAGACTTTCTCCATTTTCACTCATTTACTGTAGAGATATTTACCAAAAGTCCCAGTGGCGGTGAAGTTTGTGGTGAGTGAGGTGGCAGGGCTTTCCTGGTGCTGCTGTATCTTTTCCCATGTAGGCAAATCCCTGGGATGTGGACTGGCTTCACATCTTCTTTCTTCTCTGGATCCCGTAAATTGGGGATTTGAAGCTCAGGCTGTGTTAATGGACTCCTCACTGATCAGGCCAAGAGAAAGGAAGGGCCTTGGCTCCTGTCTTCATCTATTTTGTGCTGCTATAAATTTGTAAAGAAATTTATTTCTCACAGTTAGAGAGGCTGGGGAGCCTAAGAGCATTGTGCCAGCATCTGATGAGGACCTGTGTGCTGTATCATCATAGCATGGTGGAGGCCTCACATAGCAGCATAGAACTGATAGGTCAGCTGAGGTTTCTTCCTCTTATGAAGGCACCAGTCCCACCACAGAGCCCACCCTGATGAGCTCATCTAATTCTATTCCCTCCCAGGGCTCCGCCCCCAAGAATCATGAACATATTAATTCAGGGATTAAGTTTCTAACCCATGAGGTTTGGGGCATACTTTCAAACCACAGTGGCTTCCATCTGTCCACTGGACAGAGGTGTGGGTCCAGCTTCAATCTGCTGCCGCAGGAGATGAGGTAGAGCATCCTGCCAAGGCCAGGACCTCCCTTCTCCACAGTTACTTTTGGCTTCTCCCCATTGCTTCACCCAGGGCAAGATAGTTTCTGCAGGGAGCTGGTGGGAAACACCAGAATCACATAAAAGCAAATACTTAACGTGTGTTCAGACCTGTCAGTGGGGGAGACTGAGCTGATGTGTCCACTCACCTCTGGGTAAATAGAACCTAAAACGTCCATTGAACTCTGGGAAGAAAGCAAATCATGGGAGCCAGAAAATGAGAGGGCCTAGAGAGAAGAAATGAGCTCTAAGAGATGCCTGCTAGACTTTTGTTTGATTGCTTGGTTGGTTTTGTTTAGTGCTGGAGATGGAACCCAAGGCCATGTGCATGCTACGCAAATACTCTACCACTGAAACTAGGGCTTTCAAAGAAAAACAAAACAAAAGACTTATGTAACTAATTACATACCCCTCAGAATAGGGTCCAGGATCCCCCCTCCAGGATGTTCAAGTGCCTTACATAAAATGATGTAATATTTGCATATAACCCATGCACATCCTCCTGTATACTTTAACTTATCTCTAAGTGTCTTATTCCTAATTCAGTGTAAATGCTACATAGTTGTTATACTATGATGTTTAGTGATTAGTGACAGTAAAAAAGCAGTCTATTCACATTCAGTATAGACATGTTTTTTTGCCAAATATTTTCAATCCGCAGTTGGCTGGTTGAAGAACCCATGGATACAGAGAGCTGACTATATAATTTACATATCATAAAGTTCACCTACTTTCCATGCACACTTCAATGACTTTTTAGCAAATTTGCAAAGCTCTGCAACCATTACCACATTGCAGTTTTAAGATATTTCTGTTAACCACCCAAATTTCTCATGCCCAGTTGCAGTCACACCCTATTCTCACACTTGTGCCAGGCAGCCACGAATCTATATTCTGCATAGATTTGCCTTTTGTGAACATTTCCTATCAGTGTAATCATGCAATGGTGGCTTTTTCCATTTGGCTTCTACTTTAGCAAAGTGTTTTTGAAACCCATGATATCCAAGTTCATATCAGTGTTTGTTTCTCTTTAATGGCAAATAATATTCCATTACATAGAATTTTAGTTTATCTGCCCACCAGCTGATAGCTGTTTGTGTTGTTCATGCTTTTATCTATTATGATAACACAGCTATGAACATTAGGCAAGTCTTCATGTAAGCATGTTTTCATTTGTCTTGGGTAAACACTTAGGAATAGAATTGCTTGGGTGTATGGTAAACTTATATTAAATTTAAAAGAAATTACCAAACTGCTGGCTAAATTGGCTACATCCTTTTATGTTCTACTAGCAGTGGATAAGGGTTCCAATTTCTTCACATTCTCATCAACACTTGTTATCTGTCTTTTTAAATTATATCCATTCAAGTGGATGTGGAGTGTCTCATTTCAGCTTTAATTTGCATTTCTCTAATGACTAATGACACTGAGCATATTTTATTGTGCTTATTAGCCATCCAAAAGATACAAAACATCTTTTGTAGTGTAATATCTATTCAATACTTAGCCCATTAAAAAATGAGTTGTCTTTTTATTGAGTTGTAATTCCTTATTATCTACACATGGATTGTTGGCTTTGCAAATAATTTCTCCCATCCATGGATTGTCTTTTCATTTTCTTAATGTTGTCTTTAGAAATGCAAAAGTTTTTAAATTACAAAAAGTATAATTCATCAATTTTTTAGCAGTCATGTTTTTGGTGTTGTATCTAAGAAATCTGTAACACTTATTGGGTTGAAGATTTGCTCTTATACTTTCTTTTAAAAGATCAGGTAGGTTTTGCTTTACATCCATTTGAGATCCATTTTGAGTTACTTTTTGTGGTTGCCAATTTCTGCCAACAAGAAGTATGCTAGGATTGGCATTTAAACCAACAGTAAAGATGGGAGAACTGTCCTCTTAACAATACTGGCTTTTTCAATCCACAAACATAGACCATATCTTCATTTATTTATGATCTTCTTTATGTCCTCTTAGCAGTATGTTGCAGCTTTCAGTATATAATTATTGTATTATGTTGTAGTTCTCAGTATGTAATTCTCACCCTTCTTTCATTAAATTTATTCCTAAGTATTTTTCTTTCTGATGCTATAGTAAATGGAATTGTTTTCTTAATTCAATTTGTGGATTATTCATTGTTAGTTTATGGAAATGCAATTGATTTTCTCATACTGGCCTTGTACCTTACAACTTGTTGATTAATTAATTCTAGTAGGTCCCTAGAATTTTCTACATACAGGGTCATGTTGTTTGAGAAAAAGAATCCTACTCCTTCATTTCCAATATGAATGCCTTTCCCCCCCTTGTCTTATTGAACTGGCTAGAAACTCCAACGTAATATGGAATAGAAGTGGGTGACAGTGAACATTCTTGCCTGGCTCCTGATCTTAGGGGAAAAGCATTTAGTCCCTTGCTCTTAAGTATATGAGTAATGATTTTTGTAGATGACTTTTATATAAGTCTTAGGAAGTTTTCTTCTATGCCTAGTTTGTGGAAAAGAAAAAGTTTAATGCCTGTTCTGAATCTAGTAGGAAGATTATATGTCTCTACTTTTTGTTCTGTCAATTTGATGTATTATATTGACACATCAGCCTTGTGTTTTGGGAACAAATCCCTCTTGGTAATGATGTGTGATCATTTTATCATTTTAAACATTGCTGGATTCAGTTTGCTAGGGTTGTTTTGTGGACTTTGTAAGGGACAGTTTTTTTGTAGTTTTTTTTTCTTGTGATGTCTCTGTTTGGCTTTGGTACCAGATTAACACAGATCTTTGAGTTGGGGAGCAACCCCACCACACACACACACCCCAACTCTACTTTTCTGAAAGAGTCTGGATGGAAGGGGCACTACTACTTTAAGTGTTTGGGAGCTTTCACCAGTGAAGCCACTGTGATTTTCTTTGTGTGATATTTAAATTATTAATTCAATTTCTTTATTTTATAAGTCTATTCAGATTTTCTACATCTTCTTGAGTGAGTTTCAGAAATGCACATCCTCCTAGGATTTCATTCGCATCATCTCATCTGTAAGCACAATGTTCCTTACAGTCATTTGTATGTAAGAGAACGTACACAATCACTTTCCATTTTCATTGATTTTCACTTTAATATCAATCATTCCCTTCCTTTTGCTTGGTGTGGGTTTCATTTGTTCTTTTCTAGTTTCTTCAGGTGGAAGGTTAAGCTATTGACTTGATATCCTTCTTTCCTAATGTAGTATAGCTATCTATTTCCCTCTGAGAACTGCTTTAGCAGTAATCCACTTAGTTGTCTCATTTCCTAACTCTCCCTATTAAATTTCTGTCTGATCTACTGGTTTGTTCCTTCCCCTAACCTGTATACAACCTTGGTCTGGCTGAGATTTTACAAGCCTTTGTCTCAGAAACATTCCTAGGTGTGGAATTCTGAGTACTGCCCGTGGCTGCTCCGCACTGGTGAAATTTCAACACCAGAGCAATGGCTCTGGAGATGGAAGCAGCCCTAGGATACAATGTTACAGGCTTACCTTGTTTTTCCTAAAGTTTGGTAGATTTTCCTGAATACTTAATGTTGTATGCTTTTGGTTAATTTCCAGTCTTCTTTTATTATTATTGTAAAGAGGATAAAACCAATCCCGGTGTGATACAGAACTTCAAAACAATACAAAATCAACAGTAGTTACCATAATGCCTCTTGTTGTCTTCAAAATAGCTGCAGATACCTTCAGACATAGGAAAAATCAAACAGAACAGAACAGAACAGAACAGAACCAATAAAAACAAAACAATGAATGTAATAAAGGACTTCAATACAATAATTAGTCCAAAATGGCTGCCAGAATATATTTTGCCAACTTTGAAATAACTGCTCATGCCATCAGATACAACAAAATCAACCAAAACAAAAGAGAACAAAACCCAACCCAACAAAACAAAGAAAATGATACGGGACTTCAAAACAATACAGTAGGGAATCAGCAATGCCTACCACCCCCAGAAGGAGATCCCTCCCTAGAAGCCACACTGCATACCACTGTCCTCTAAACAGATGATCAGACCTGCAAGACCAAACGCCACAAGCATCAAACTGCATTTCACCTCAATAGCTATCATCACAGCCCGTGTGTCTCTAGATCAGCTGGTCACTTATAGGGGGTGGGGTGGAGTGGGGGTGAAGGTTGGCTCTTGTTGTTTGCCAGCCTGCCTGCTGGAAGGGGCTGGGGTCTGTCTGTCACACCAGCGGCACATGACACTTGTTTGTGGTGCGTTGGGGGAACTTGCTTCTTGGTGAGTCCTTGTTCTCTCCTCCACAGTCCACAAATGGCGCTGACTCATGGGGAAAGGCTTGGGTCTGGCTGACCCCACACTGGTGGTGGCCCACATATAGTGCTGGTTCTCAGTAGGGCTTACTTCTCGGTGAGTCCTCGGTGTGGGCTCTCTCCCCACAGTCCTTCCAAACTTCTTAAATGTTCTTAATGTTCTTTTTTGCTCTTCTGTGATTATATTCACCAAACCCCTCATTCAGCTATCCTAGCAGCACCCCCTCCTTCAGGCATGAGGTCTTAAATCTGCACAGACAGGAGATGTGGTGTCCAGCTGGACTTCAGTGCAGAGTTGGAGGTGAAACTTCTCTGTGAATAAAGCTCTCAGAATCCATCAGTGTCACTATTCACTGGCCCATTTTGCCGGGCATGGTTCGTGGTGGCCTGGTGTGATTCGGATCAGCACTCCTCTCCCTCTCAGAAGAGGCTTTTTTTTGGTGATTGGTGGTACAAAATCATCTTGTAGTTGTACTTCTGTACAAAAGAAAATCTGTAAAGAATGAGATGCAAGCAGGGCTTGGTGGCACATTCCTGTTGTCCTCGCCCTTAGAAGGCTAAGGCAGGAGCACCATAGTTTCAAGGCCAATGTGGGCTACACAGGAAGTTCCAGGCTCCCTTGACTATAGAATCAAAAGAGAGAGAGAGAGAGAGAGAGAGAGAGAGAGAGAGAAGAAATAGTAAGAAAATAAATTGCAGGCATGTGGATAAATGTAAACTATTTACTTTAAAAATAATAATAAACACTAATTTTGCAGACATTTAGGATGGCAGTTACATGGAAATTTACATGGAGGCTGTAATTGGAGTTAAGAATCTAAGATCTTTATGTTATTATGGAGGAAAAGAAGGATCATAACAAATGTTGGAGTTTCTTTTAGGGTAAGGATTTCCACTGGAAGTGTAATGTGTCTTCAGGACTTCTTCATGACCTCTCCCAGTGTAGCCCCACTCGTGGAGCTGAGTGGGCACCTATTCAGTGGCCTCCTTTGCCCACTGGTTTGGGGGATTCTTAGCCTATGGTTCTGAACACTACAACACTAAACAGAGTAGGTGAACAGTGCTTTGTCAGCTATGGGAGGAAAACATTGCACACCATGAAGCATTGCATTGGAAACAGGGTGAACGAGCAGGCATTGTGGGAGTATCAAGAGGCTGTCCCTGACACTCTAGGAGTCAGAGACGGAGGCTTACAAGTTCGAGTCCAGCCTGGGCTTAGCAACTTAACAAGACCCTGTCTCCAGTGAATAAATAAATAAGGTTGAGGATGTAACTTGGTGCAAAGGGCCTGGGTTTTATTTTTTTATTTAAAAATAAAAAAGATGAGATGATTCTGAGCTCCTGTGAGGAGGGTGACATTGATTTGTTTGAAAAATTCCACAGGTGGGTGGGCCACCTGCTACGCAGGGGAGCAGCTACTGAGCCCAATCCCTTGGTAAGGAGGGTCATCTATCTATGGAGCCTTAGTCAGAAGAGGAGTGGGGAAAGCAACCTGAACTCAGGGTGCACGACACTCTTCCCTGTATCACCAGACATCCAGGTAGCGTATACCTGGGAGGACCCTAAGGTTAGGCCTTATATAGCAGCAGCAGAATGTCCTACAGGACTCTAAGGGTAGAAACCTTATCCTGACCCTGAGTGAACTGGAGCGGGGGTGTAGGGACCCCACTTAGCATCTGCCCTGGTCACCCTCTGCCTTTTCACTCTGTGTCTCTCTCCACCATCGATCCATCCCCACTTAGAGGAGTAAACCATAAAAACCTAGAGCTCCAGGGCTCAGTTTTGTGACTCTCTTAAGTGATAGATGGAGACTGGCCAACCTATTACCACCGCCACCACCCCCGCAGTCAGTGTCAGTGATGAGGGTCTCAGCCTGGTGGTGGGTGGCTGGCAGTCAGTCACATTCCCTACCTGCTATAGGTCAGACCGGCCGTGCCTAGTACAGACCCTCCATCCTTGAGCCTCCTGTCCCTCCAGAGCACTGTCATTTCCTCTACCTTCCCATACTCTGGTTGGCTTGTCTGGCGTGCTGCCCTGCTCTGTTCATCTTGCACTGTTGCCTTCTGAACTATTTCTGCTGTGGTGCTGCCCTACGACAAATCACTTCCACCTTCCCCTACGCCCCCACATCCGTGGGGCCACTGTCTGTTAAGGCCATGTGCTATAAGGGACCTGAAGCTTCCAGTGCACTCTCTAGCTGTAGCATCCCTTGCCTTGTTCTGCCATCACCGGCATGATCTCAGCCCTTGCTGGGGTTTAAAGCCACAGGTGGGTAATATGGAGCTTTTGGCTGAGCTGCAGCAGTTTTTCTTGGAAGATGGTGTCAGAGATAGAAAGCACTGATGTGAAGGGTCAGTCTGTGAACTGATAGATAGGATCAGACCTCAGGGAGAGTTGGTAGGCTGTGATTAAGCAAATAGAAAACAAGACTTCCCTGGGACTGTCAGCTCTGCATCTCAGCATGCTTCTGGTTGCCTTGGCAACTCACCAGGTTAAACTTCTTTTCAGGGTACTGGTGTCTGCTCAAGTAGAAGGTGATAGGACCCCTGGAGGTGTGCAGCTCTTCAGCAGGCGGATAACTTAGAGTGACCTTCACCTTTTTCTGGGTTAACTGGCCCATGTCATCTAGCTGTCTGCGTGATCATATGATCATATCCAACCAGCTGCTCCTCTTCCCGTTCTGCCATCCATCCTCACCATCTATTTATCTAGGAAGCAGTTATTGAGCACCCGCTGGGTGCTTGGCCTTATTCTAGCTCCTTCGAGTAGGGATGTGGATTGGACCCTTAGGTCAACCAAGAATAACTATGGTCCAGAGGCACCAGAGCAAGCTTTGAAGTCAAAATCTTCGAGGCCATGAAGATTTTTCATGTGGAGCACATTTGAGCCCATTTACAAGATATTTTTTCTTCTTATTTTTATTTCTTTCTTTTTAAAACAGGATTTTGCTTTGCAGCTCAGGCTGGCCTTGAACTCACAGCCATCTTTCTGCCCCAGCCTCCCTAGTACTGGGATTACAGGCGTGAGCCACCATACCAAGCTAGAAGATATTCTTGACATGTATTGGAAGCTTGTTGATTGTCTTCTGCTAGACCCTTTTTATATGCATGTTGTTTGCATAAATACAATCACACTCCATATACTGTGATCTGTTTTCTTTCAGTTGACACTACCAGCCACCTCATGGAGCTACATCTTTTCACATCAATGCATATAGATTTCTGTCACCCCTTTTAGCAACTTTACCAACATCAGGGCAACCAGAGCATGCTGGGATGCAGAGTTAACAATCATTGTAAAGATGTACCATGGGGACCTGGTGTGGTGGTGCATGCCTATAGTCCTGCACTCTGGGAGGCTGAGGCAGGAGGATCACACAACTGAGCCCAGCCTGGGCAATTTAGAAGACCCTGTCTTAAGACAAAATTAAAAAAATAAAAAAGTACTGGGGTCGCAGCTCTGTATGAAGGCCATGGGTTCAACCCAGTATTGAGAGAAAAAAAAAAGTACCATTGGTTTATTTAACCAGTTCCTTCAGTTCTGTAATGGTTTATATTTAAGTTGTTTCCTTTTGTTGTTTTTACTTTTCTATGAATTATTTGTTTTCTCTGAAGTCTTTTTCCATCTTCTATTTATTTATTTGATCTCTTGCATTGGAGACTGTAATCAGATACTTCATGACCCTTAGTGACTCATTGATTGTTGCAAGTGGGGCACTAAATATCTGTTTGCTTGACGCTTAGTAGGGAGGCAGGGCTTTAATTCAGGATAATTGTGGGAAGAGTCAGCTGTCTTGCTGGAGGATCCAAGAGAGAATGAATTTGTTTGCTATAGCTGACATAGCAAAGTACCATAAACAGGTTGTTTAAACAACAAAAATCTATTTTCTCACAGTCCTGGAGGCTGAAAGTCCAAAATAAGGTGTTGGCAGGGCTGGTTTCTCCTGAGGCCTCTCTGCTTGGCTTGTATACCCTCTTGTCTCCCAGTCTTCACATGGTCTTTGCTCTGTGAGTGTCGTGTCCCCCTCTCCTCTTGTTATGGAGATGTGGACATACTGGGTCAGGACCCACCCTCATGATCTTTTTTTTTAAATTTTAAAGATACTAAGACAAAACAAAACAATAAAGTGAAACAAAACAAAACAATGAGAACCATGTTGGATTTCAAAACCAAGACAGGAGGAAATCAGCAATAGTCACTACAGTGCACCTCATTATCCTCTAAGTAGTCACTCTGACTACCACATACAGGCATACAAAGTTAATCGAATAATATAAGCACTAAGCTGTTTCTTTACCCTTGCTATCATTTCAGAAATTTCAGGTGCATGACTTCTAATTTCTTTTGTGTCTATGTCTACTGGACTTGTTCTGGGTGGGCTAGAGGTCTGAGATTGCACCTTGTTCCTTCATCTTGACATTTTCCTGTGTTCCTCTGAATCAGCAGCTGATTGCTGAGTCCTGAGTGCTTCCTGCACTGGCTGCTCATCCCACAGTGCAGGACACCAGGGTTCCTCCAATCCAAGGTTCCTGGGGTGGCAGAGAGGTGTGGGGCAGTGGCTCACTGGTGCTTCCCCCAATGGCAGGGGAGCCTTGTGGAATGGCCTTTCCAGGCCCCTGGCAGAAGTGGGCTTCCCAGGGGGCTTCTCCTCCAGGCTCTTGATCTCCCTTTAACTTAATCACCTCTTTAAAAACATTATCTCCGAATACAGTTATATTCTAAGGTACTGAGAGGACTTAAAAACTGGAATTTGGTGAGGGGCACACACACAACTGAGTCCCTAACAGAGAAACTTACAACCTCCAGCCTTGAGAGAGACCCCCAGTGTGTGCAGGATGGGGAGGGAGCCTGGGGCTCTGACCCTTCCATCTGTCTCCCAATTCATCCTCTTACTTCTGTGTCCTATGCTCCCCCAAGTCTCCTGCAGGTCCATAAAAGGTAAATATTCCATCTCTTGCTGGGGCAGGCCTAGCTGCTGAGTTTTCAAACCACCACCCCCCTTCCTGCCATCTGCCAGCCCTGATATTTCCAAATCCTGCACTCCCTGGATTCTGTGGGGCAAATGGTTCCTCAGCACACAGGCTTGGCTAGCATGTCCCCTTCGCCCTGTGAAATCTGTTACCACCCTCCATCCACTTCCCATCTTCCACAAATGTGTGAGAATCTGTCATCCACTGCTGTTCTCCTCTAGTTCTGTTTGTTACCATAGGCCTCTGTTTTATTCTTTGCTGTCATTACACTGGGGTATTGGGAGGAAGCGGAGATAAATATATGTTCAGTCCACTGTGTTTACCTGAAAGCCTCCTGGCTTCTTCCCAAGAAGAGGTAAAAAGCCACAACCTGCCCAGGCTGGCTGCCAGCTCTCAAGGCCCTTTGGATGTAGCAGGGACAGAGACTGGAGCTATGGGGGCTTAGTAGGCTGAAGATAGAGGCTGTGGGTGGGTTTGTGCACCTGCCCTTTGATTCCTGAGTCTCAGGAGGTGCTTGGGGCTTACACAGCAGCTGTGTGCTCTGGACTCTGGATAGGTGTCTGTCCCTTCATTCATTTGATTGCTTTCACCTCAGTCTCTTCTCCCCATCCTCACTAGTGATGTCATAGGTGTGACTCTCTACAGCCAGAGACCAGGCAGGCAGGCGGTGGCTGCCACCTCCAAAATAAAATGTGTTTTCCAAACTGTTACTGAAGCTGCTAAAATGCTTTTTAAAAAAACGTTTACACTTCTCTTGATATAAGGCAAATACCTTCTGTCAACTGGGGGTGGGCCGAATGGGTGAACCCCAATTCTGGGGAGGGCAGGGTCAGACTCAGTCAGGATCCTTGCATGTCCCCAGAGCAGAAGAGAAGGTCCCCACGTGAGTCTGTCCCTGTGTCTGTGAGGAGGTGGGGGTCTCTAGGACATGCAAGAATGGGCAGCATAGCAGAGCCAAGATCATTGACATGGATAAAAATTTGAGCTTAGAATTTGAATTTTTCCTTCTGAAGCTCTCCGAGTACCTGTTGGGAAGTGGGCTTTGTATCCAGGAGTACACCCCCAGCCTGGCTTCCATCTGAGGGAGCTGTGTGCTGGGAAGGAAAAGAGGGAAGTGTGGAGCGCCTTTGAAAGAGGTGAGGTAGATGCAAGGTCCACGGCTGAGAAGACAAGGAGTGTACCAGGGCTCAGGTGTGGCGGTGTCCCCCGGGTAGTGGAACACAGGCTGGGGAAGTGACAGCACTCTGAGGACAGGATGGTGGGGACAGAGGGAGATGACTGTGGCCTCAGAGTTGGACTTGCCCCTGCCTTCAGTGACAGAAGAGGACCAAAGGCAGAGGTCTCCCCCAACCAGATACCCCAGAGTGTCTAGGCCCAGGTAGCTTCACAGGTTCTCATGGGGGAGGGAGCCCAAAATAGCTGGGCCTCACTTCAGCAGGATGGGGATCTGGAACAACTTACTTTGAGTTACACAAAGTAAAGTGTGTGCATAAAATCTACATGTTTGCACCAAACCTGGGCCTCCTGTATGAATGCATCACATGACATCTGCTGGGGGATAGTCCCACTGGCCAGGGAGGCTAACTGACCTGCCTTGTGACAGTGCCCTACTGCAGTTACACCCAGTGTGTCAGCTGCTGGATGAAAATGGGAGGTCTGTGGCACTCAGGGGGACACTTGGCTCTGCCTGCCCACTGCAGAGCATTGGTGCTGTTTGTGTTCTCAGCCAAGCCTGGCAGCTGCTCTCCTCTCCATGGAGGGCCCCTTTCCCACAAGGATCCCAGCAAAGACCAATGATGAGAACTAGGCACCTCTTCCACTGCAAAGCCAAGGTGATACAGGGGCAGAGTGCAGAGCAGGCCCTGCTCCCGTCCTTGAATACCAGCCCCCAGTCCCTTGCTCTGTAAGGTCAGCCTATCCTGTAAACTAGGGCCAGGGCTGGGAAGGCGCCTGAGCAGGGCAGGTCTTGCGCATCACTGCTGAGAGCAGAGTGGTATTGGCAGTGGCCCCATCTGGACCCACAAAGGAATGGTGCTCAGGCCTGGTCCAAGCCTGGCTGAAATTTGGTGTGACTGACACCTTCTGCCCGCACTCTTAGCCACCCCCAGGTGCAAGGCTGTTTGTCCCTGGTCTGTGAACACAAGAAACTCTATGTCCACATGGTCACAAAGGAAACGTTTTGGGGGGTGGTGACAGGCTCAAAGAGTGGGCTAGCAGACATTGGGGGCCCATTCTAGAAGTGGCGCTAGAAGGTGGGTTTCAAGGTCCTTAGACTCTCTTAGCTGCCATGCATGTGTTTGCCTTGACACCAGCAGAGGGCACCCCGGCCCAGCTCATAATACTCTAGTCTACCCGCACTCCTCCATCCTCTCCATCTTCCATCCTTCTCCATCCTCCATCATTCCCTGGGACAGGGCCCAGGCTCTTCCTGTCTTTTTCCACCCCTAAATACTCCCCAACCCCCAGTTCCATGATGGGTACAGGTTCTTCCATGTGCCAAGTGCTTAATAAAACGTTGATGGAAGGATGAATGGGTGGACGATGGATTGGTGAGCAGATGAGTAGGCGGGTGGATGGATAGATAGGTGAGTGTGTGAGTGAGCAGATGGATAGATGAACAGGTGCATGGATGGATGAGTGGATAGATGAGTGGATAGGTGTCTGGGTCAATGGATGGATGGAGAGGAGAATGGATGGATGGATAGATAGGAAGACAGATGGGTAGGTAGATGGCTACATAGATAGACAGTGTAAGAACAATGTAAGACTTGGTGTAGTAGCATACACTTGTAAATCCAAGACTCTGGAAGACTGAGGCAAAAAAGATTGCAAGTTTGGGCCCAGCCACTACCCTTTAGTTCTCAACCCTCTCAACCCTCACCGTGACATGGTTTTTCCTTCCTTGCTTTTGTGTTCTCTCAAAATAAAAAAGTGATGGCAATATAGCTTAGTGTAAAGACATTCAATCCCTAGTACTGAAAAGAAAAAGAAAAATAACAAAGAAGGGAATATTGTATTATCTTTCCATTGCTGTGACAAAATAACTGGGAAAATCAATTTTAAAAAGTAAAGGTTTGTTTTGGCTCATGGTATCAGAGGTTTCAGTTCATGGTAAGCTGGGTCTATTGCTTTGGCTGCTGTAGTGAGGAGAAATATCATAGCAGAAAGAAGGTGAAGGAAAACTGCCCATACTTCATGGAAGTCAGGAAACAAAGAGGGGAAGAGGCAAGAGACAAACTGTAGTTCCCAAGAACACATCTCCAGGGAACTACAACTGTAGTTCCCATTTTCCTCTGACTAGACCACACCTAATAGTTTCTGTCACTTCCCAGTAATGCCGTCATATTATTCCTCTATCCATGGGTGAATCAACTGGACGAAGTCAGAGCCCTCATCATCCAGTTGTCTTCCCTAAAGCTCATCTGCTGGCAGCCAAGCCTTCAACATGGTGAGCCTGTGGAGGAACAATTTAGATCCCAACCATAACAGAGGTTCAGCAGAGGTTTATTGACAGACTGAAGCCCTATTGCCTGGTGTGGACTGAATTCCCTCAGATAACTAGGAAAAAGCTTAATGGGATTTTTCAGAGCATTCCCATGGAATTGTCTTCAGGTTTCCCTTTCTCCCTGTTTTGTTTTGTGCTGAGGACTGAACCTGGACCCTTCCCACTGAGCTACATCCCCAGCCCATTTTTTACTTTTCATTTTGAGACAGGGTCTTATTAAGTCACTAAGTTGCCCAGGCTGGGCTTGAACTTGTGATCCTTCTGCTTCAGCCCCCTAATGTTCTGGGATTACAGACATCTGCCACTGTGCCTTATTCTTTTTTACCTCCTTCATGCTTGGTCTCCCTTCCCTTCCTCACATGGGCTTGGGCTTGACTGGTACCATAAACCTGATGAAAATGACTTAGATATGAGGATTCTGGGGACAGACAGCTGTTCACCCTGGACCTGTCTCCTGGCCCAGCAAGGACCCTGAGGAGCAGGAGCAGCCTGGCAGCAGCACCCTTCAGCCCTCACTCCTCTCAGCCCTAACTGCGACGTGGCTTTTCCTTCGTTGCTTTTATGTTCTCTAGCTGGTCCTGGTTCATCCTCTACAGCCGCTGATACGAATACACTAAGTGGATCAATAACATGTCAGCCCTTTCCCGAGAGCAAGGGAGGAGGGGGGCTGCATCTATCAAGCACCAAGTGACAGCTAATCATTTCTCACCTGGTGTTCACCTTCCGAAGATCAGCGCAGCGCTGCCCGCAAACCTGCTGGAAATCAGAAGGCAGCGTCAGAGGCTCCTCACTCCCTCTCCCTTGCAGAGCCCAGAGTGCTGGATGGCTTTCGCTTCCTACATGTGACCCTGGCTGGAGTGTGGCAAATGTGTGCATGTCCTGGGCTGGGGAGCACACTCCATCTGCAAGTGTGAGCAGATCTGTGTGTGTGTGTGCCCAGAGGCTGAATGTGTGGCCTTTCATGCATGCCCGCGAACCCACCCCTGAGTGTGTGCACACTTGAGTATTTGTTTGTGAATGTGGATGGCTGTAGGTGTGCAAGTATCTATGCAATTCTGTCAGTATCCTTGCGAGTGTGCATATGAGGGTGTGAGGTGTACCTGTCTCTCTGCGTGGGTGCAAGTGCATCTATGTGAAGGTGTGTGCTGAGCATCAGGTGCTCTCTCTGTGCCAGAGGCTGCTACCCCCATGTACCCCAAGTCCACTGCCCAGGAGAGAGGGTGCCCTTTGGGCTGCCCTGCCCTGTGTCACACTTCGCTCCCAACTTGGCTCATGCTTGGAAGGGAGGAGTGGTGGCTGGAGCCCTGTGCTCACCTGCTGTTCCTCTTTTTACTGGAGAAAAGCAGGTGGCTTGCAAGGAGGGTGGGCTGAAGGACATGGGTTGGATGGGAGTGTTTTCTTTACAAGCAGCAGAATCAGGTAGCCCTGTGTTCATGTGCTGCCTCAGTGTCAGCACATGGGGATTTAGCTGCTCTAGTCAAAGGCAGCCTTTCCCCAAGGGGTGACCTTGGCTTCTCTGGGTCTCTATTATCACCCCGCCTTTGTCACCTGACCATCCCTGAGTCAGTTCCTGAGACTGGGGGCTGCGCTAAGTGACTTGGTCCAACAGGATCACATCCTGGTGTGTGGGGTGTCACTTGCTGTAGACCATAAGGACTAGGAAAAGAAACAGAGCAGTAAGTACACAGGGACCTTCCTCCCTGGGGTGAGGGCTGTTGTCCAGGAACTACCTGTGGGCTTGGCCTACAGAGTACCAGGCCTGGCCTCTGGGTGCTCCCAGGCCCCCATGGGTGCTGGTGGCAGCCACTTTGCAGGCCCTGGATAAGCACAGCTGCTCTGGTCTCAGGCTTTGGGTGAGCCCGGCATATCCTTCTTGGTGTGGCCAGCAGGCAGACCCTCCCTGGGCTCCCTGGCTTGGCCCAGCCATCTTCTGTACCATTACCCACCCTCTTTCCTGTAGACCCTGCCCCAGGCAGAGCTGTGGCCTCTGGAGGGGACCTAACAGCTCCCTGTGCCCCAACCCTGCACAGGCTTCCAGAATCCAGGTGAGGTGCTCAGAGATCCTGGACAGGGAACCATGACTTCTCCCTCCAAGGGGTCAGATATGTTGGGGGGGCAGGTCTCACCTTCCTCAGTGGCCCCCATATTCCTAGATGCATTTGCTTCTGGCCCCACGGGGCACAGCTAGAGTTACTGAAAGCAGTCTTCCTGCAAAGTGTGGCTGCGGGGCTGCTCTCAGCAGGCAGGCGGCTCTTCCAAGTCTCCATGAATAATTGAAGACACCTTAAAACGTGCGTCTGCAGCCTGGAGGATGTCCCCTCCCCCTCTGCATGCAGCAGCAAGCCCAGTGCTGCTGGGTGGGCTCCTCTGCCAGGGATGGCCCAGCAGGGAGTGGAGGCCAGGAGCAGATCTACCACTGACCCTTATCCACTCTCCTTTTCCCTTTCCTTTTCTCCCTGTGCTTGGCACCCTCAGGGAAGAACAGGGTCAGCTGGAAGGACTTGCTGCAAGTGACAGGTATGACAAACCCAGCCAGGCGGCACAGAGAAGCCTGCTTTGGGCAGGAGCAGAGCAAGCCTTGGGAGGCCTGGTGTGGGGCTGTCCCTGGCATCCCTTCCTCTCCGCAGCTGTGCCCTGGACACTGGCAGTCTGCTGCAGGGGTGGGCTGTGGCCAGAGGAAGGGGCCACACCTGGGCATGCTCTGGCAAGGGTCCAGGCTGAGAAGCCAGGGTTCTTCTTGTACCTATCTGAAGGCAGAGCCCTGAAGAAGTGACTGAGGGTGATGGGAGAATGGAAGGTAGTGTTTGCCCAGAGTGTGGCTCCTGTCAAGAGGCCAACTAACCCAGGCATGGCAGCGCATGCCAGTAATCCCAGCACTCTGGGAGGCTGAGACAAGATAATGGCAAGTTCAAACTCAGCCTAGGTAACTTAGTGACTTTCCAAGAACCTTTCTCAAAGTAAATTTTTAAAAAGGTAGTCTGGAGATGCTCATAGTAGAGGTGCTAATGCAAGACCCTGGTATCTATCCCCAGGCAGGAGCTGGGGGCACCAGCTCAATTGTACTAGCACACGTGCATGTGTAAGAGGACACTGTCATGAGAGACACGGTTGTGTGGTGCAAGGGTTGTAACAATTCCCATAGGGGCCATAAGAGCTGTGTGGCTTTGTGTGATGGTGGCACACAACTGAGTCTCCCTATCTTTGGCTCTGTGTGCATCACAAAGATTCTTGGTCAGGGCCAGGAAGGGCATCTGGCTCCAGGAACACACCCAGGCACACCCTGTACCTGAGTGCTTTCCACTTGCTACTATCATGAGCTTCTCCCAGCTGAACTGAGCCTGAAGTCCTAATCCTTCAAACTTGAAATTCTTCATAGTGAAATTTACAAAGGTAAAACATCAAAAACTGATGGCCATTTAGACAAATTGGTCACTGTGGTGGTCCTGGGTTCTCCTCTTGCTGGGTCTGTGTGGGGTGGAGGAGAGGGCAGTGGTGCTGGCTTTTCTCCCAGTGCTCTGCTCTGAGTCCTGGGAACCCCATCATCTCAGCACCTACACAGGTTCCAAATGATACTCAGTGGAAGGTAGCATTTGTGCCCCCATGGACCTTCCCTGACTGGGACTTCTAGGGTCCCAGCACAGAGGCATGACCATGACAAGGAGGGACTGAGTGCAGGCCAGAAGAATGGGGCTGGAATATTCAACTGTAAGTGGCACCTTATCTCTGGCCCAGGCTTTCCCTGTCTCCTGTGTCCCCTTGTCTCCACCTGGATGCTTTGGGGAGGCTCTGGTCAGAGTAGCTGGGGCCCGGTCACACAGTCAAACTGGTAACACCCGGAGCTGAGCTAGACTGTCCCATTGGAGACACTGAGAAGGGGGGTCTTGACTGGAGGTGCTCCTGTCCCCTCTGGCCCTCCCTTCTGCTCTGCCTCACCCCACAGTGCCACCCTCACTGCTAACCTTCCCTGACACTACTGATGTGACCAGTCCCTGCGCATCCTGTTTCTCCACCCACTCCTCCTTCTTGTGTCTAAATCCCTCCCGCCTTTGACACCCCCTTGTTCTTGATCCTGGGGCTGCTTCTCCCCATTGCAGACTCTCTGTACCAAAGATATCCTTTCTCCAGGGTCACACAGAAGCAACTGATGGTTCCCCAGATGCATCCCACCACCAGAGTCCTCTCCCATCGCCTTCCTCCAAATCACTGCCCTGTGCTCTTGCCAAGGTACCTTAGGCATCGCCCCCTAGAACTCCTCCATCTGCAGCACTTGAGACAGACTGAGGCAGGTTTATGACTTGGGCTAACCTGGGAGGCTGAACCAGGCTCCCAGCACTGCACAGAGTAGCCTTAGGGAACAGGGGTGTGGGCCCATATCTGTGTAAGGGGGGGGGGTTGTGTTCCAGCACTTGCCAGACTGTGGATACCGGTGCCCATGCACATGAGTGTCCGTGCACATGTGTGTGCCTCCCCAGAGTGAGCCCCAGGGGTGCCAAACGTCAGCTGTAGCCAGGAAGTGCTGGCAGCTGGGGCTCCCTGCTTGCTGGGGGGGTTGTGCCTCTTGTTGCCGCTGGCTTCTGTCTTAATCTGTTTTGTGAACAGACTCAGAAGTTCATGTTGTGATTCTGGCCATTTGCTCCTGTTTTCTTGGGGCTCCCCTGGGAGGAGAAGCACATGTTAAATATTTGCAGTTGTGCTGTGTTAGGTTTTAAAGTTCAGCGGTAATTACCATGACCAGGTGCCAAGTGGATCTACTCCCTAGGGGAAGCTTTCCACCTCTGTTCCCTTTGCATAAGCTTGTGTGCCTTCCCTTCCAGCACCTCTGTTTCCTAGACCCTGCTGGCTGACTGAGCCCTGAGCATAGCAAACTGTACTGCCTGCGGGGAAACGCACAGGCGCATCCCTTCAGGTGTGACCTTCTCCAGATCATCTGGAAGGCCGAGCGCAGATTTTGGGGAGCCTGAGCACCAGCAGGGGATTTCCACAAACCTCTGAGCACCCATGGCAGGTTCACAGCCACCCAAGGGGTGGCCCACACATTTCTGGCATAGCAGGCAAAACTTTTTTTTCCCCAGAATAGACTTTAATTCTTTAGTTCATCTAGATCAAAATTCTCTCCTGCTGTAGATTTAAGTAAGGGGTAGCATTTATGTCCTTGGCCTAGTTGTGCATATTTGCTGCTTTGGGTGGTTCCTGTGGCAGAGAAAATGTCCTTCAGCTATCTGGATAGCAGCTTCCCTGGGCTTTGCCCACAGCTGTGGGTGCTGTGGCTTGGATATGGTTTGAATGCATCCCCATAGTACATGTGAAAGAGTGAGCCTGACCCTGCCTGCTCTCTGCCTTTCTGTCTTGCCACATGTTCTTTCCTCATTTGCTTTACTTCCATCTGCCAGGCGACATAGCTAAGGGTCTTTATGAGAACCAAACAGACATTAGCACCATTCTTTTGAACCCCTAAAAGTGTGAGCTTAAGTAAACCAGCTTTTTTTTTTATAAGCACCCAGCTTCAGGTATTTTGTTATAGTGGCAGAAAATGGGTTAATACATTATCTCACACTTCAGTGAAGGATATCTTTCAGGGTTGCTGCCAGACCAAAGGGGCAGGGAGACAGAACCAGCTGGTGCCAGGAAAAGAAGAAGGGGCACGTTCAGCAGACCCTCCCATAACCATGCCCTTCAGGACTCGTGCAGTCCTGGGAGACAATTCCAGTGTCCCCTGACACAGTACTTGGGTTTACTTTGCTCAGCATTGCTGAACTGTCCATAGGCACCCAGACATGTATCCACCCTCAACAGGCTCCCAGTCCACAGAGAAGGAAGCCAGACACACTCCTCAGAGTAGAGCTGCTCAAGACAGAGAGAGAAACAGGGATTCCCAGAGCAGGAAGCAAGAGGGAAGACTTCACTCCTGTAGCTCCTTGGGAGAGATGGGAGCCCAGGGCAATTGGAGCCAGGAGGGAGTAAGGGAAAGAAAATACTATGCACCATAAGGCAGGCTTGCTCTAGGACAGAGATGAGCTCACACTCTACATGCTATAGTCCATCTTCTGGCCCTACCCTCTCTGGGCCATATCTGAGTCCAGTGGGAGGGGCTTGACATAAATAAGAATATCTGGGGAACATTGAGATAGACCTGACTTGGGGAGCTGCTCTGCTTCTCTAGCAGGAGTGAGCAGAGGGGAGATGAGCTCTCCCCCAAGTTTGCAACAGAATGCCCTACAATTTGGGCACCCAAAGATCTCCAGGCTTCAGTTTCTATTGGATGGAAACCCAGTGAAAGCCCAGAGGGAAATGGGCTGGGGCTCCAGTCTTGTATCTGTTTCCAGGCTCAGCCAAGGGGCTGTTGGCAGGATTTGCTCTCTCTCAGGCTGTTGTGCCAGAGAATTCCCTCAGTTCCTCTCACAGCATGTGAACTGGCTTCTTTCAGATTGAGCAAGTGAGGTAGGGAAGCAAGACAGAAGCCACAGTGGCTATGTAATTTAACCTCAGATGTGTCAGATGTGACGACCCATTACTGCACCTGTGTTCTGTCAGAAGCTGGCCACTAGGTCCAGCCTACATGTGTAGAGAGGAGATTGTTAGAGCAGGTTCACAGCAGTGGGGACCATTGGGTGCCATCGAGGAGCCTGCCAAACACTGGAGACATAACTGAGGTTCTTTTGTGGGAAGAGCACATGTTCTGATTTACTATAAAAAGGCTTACTCTGCTGTTAGGTGGAGAAGTGGTTGGGATGGGGCAAGAATAACAGGGGTTTACTTCACTGAAACTAGTTTTTTTGTAAGATGGGTATAAGGTTAATACAGATGTTTCTTGACTTACAGTGAAGGTATGTTAAGTTGAAAAATGCATTTAATACACTGGATCTACCGAACATCATAGCTTAGCAACCTAGCACACTGTAGAATGTTAGTCATTTCTCCTAGTGGTCATGTGACAGTCTAGGAACGGTAGCCCACTGCTACTGCCCAGCACCACAAAAGTGTATGATACTGTGTAACACCACCTTGGGAAAAGATCAAAATTGAAGGTATGGTTTCTACTCAATGCATATTGCTTTCTGTCACAGAGTTGAAAAGTTGTGAGTTGAATTGTTGTAGGATGAGGACCATATATCATAGAACCTACTTCAGAGGGCACTGTGAGAATTAAATGAGTTGATATGGAGACCATGCTCAATGTGGGGCTAGGTAGGTGCATGCTCTTTTTCCCTTAGCAATGTGCAATTGCTATCTCTGAGGGTCTGACATGTGCCGCTGCCCATTTCAATTCCCTGGATGTGTCTTTTTGTGTCTACCTATGTGTAAATGCTGATAGCAGACAAGGTCTCTGTGTGGCCCTGTGTGGGAGGGTGTGGCTGGATTCTCTGGTTTGCTCTGACATTACAAGCAGAGAAAAGATATGAAGATGCTTTGTTCTCCTTGCAAGCTACCTAAGGCCCTATTTCTACCAGAAGCTTCCCACAGCCTTGGGGACACAAAAGAGTCTGTTAGTGGCTCAGTCCATACGGGAAGAGATTGAGATGCAAGAGGAGAGGCCCCTTTCATCTCCAGCTGAGTCTGCACCTTCATCAGCCAGGTCTGCTGCTGCATGGGCTTGGCCTGCAAGTTCAGCTGGGAGCTGCATTGTGCTCCATTGTGATGCTGCCTCTTTCTTTGCAGGACCTAGAAACAGTCCCCTGCAGTGCATGGTTGCCCTTACTTTAAGGATGAGGTCAAGTACATTTGCCCGTTACTTGGGAGATCCTCTTGTTTAAGCCTCATAACAGGAATCATTGCTCTACATTGGCCATGGGGAGGCTCATTTTTAATGCATGAGCCCATGTTCTCTGCTACCCCCAGCTGGGTTGTACTACAATACACTTCTGACATGGACCACCTGGAGTTAGCATCAGACCCTGCAAGTTAAGGACAGAGTCCTGCGTAAGGCTGACCTTACTTCAGACACCAGCCACAAGGCAGGTCCCCAGGTCACTCACACGCTGAGCAACTGCCTAAAGGGGAATTTGTGTGAACCCCTCCCCTTGGGTTCAAGAATTTGTCATAAACATTCAAGAATTTGTTAGAAAGATCTATAGAACTGAAGAAAGTGCGATGTGTACAGTTACAGGTTTATTAAAAAGAATATCCTAGCCAGGGGTTTAGCTCAGCAGCACAAGTGCCTGCCTGGGCAAGCGCAAGGTCATGAGTTCGATCCATGGTACCAAAATAAATAAAGAATATCCTGAAAGTGAGGTCTGGAAGGTCTTGAACACAGAGCTTCCATCCCTTTCCCCATTCCGAGCCAGGACCCATCATCCTCCTGGCACATCTGTGTATTGAACCAGGAGCTCCCCTAAGCCTTGTTGCCCAGAGTTTCTATTGTGGCTTCATTGATTATGAGCAATCAGATTGATTACTCATTGGTTGAATGTGATTCCTAGCCACTCTGCTCCTCAGAGATCAGGCACTGAGAGTTCCCACCCTCTCTCAGGTGCTCGATGTTTCTGGTCACTACCTCTCATCCTGAAGGCCTCTGGGGCCACAGCAGTACTGTAGGTTGGCCACTTTGTTAACATAATGAAACAGTCATCACTCAGGAAATTCCAAGAGTTTTTCAGCTCTGCATTAGAAACAAAGGGACAGAGTCCATAGAAGTTCTTGATTAGATCACAGCCCAACAGCAAATGTGTTAGGCAGTTTTCCATCACTGTAACAAAATACCTGAGATAATCCATTCATGGGTAAAGCTTTTTGGCTCACAGTTTCAGAGGTCCTGCTGGTTTGGGACCTGTGGTGAAGCAGTATATGACGACAGGGAGCAGGTAGTGCAGCAAAGCTGCTCACTTCATAGCCACCAAGAAGCAAAAAATGAGAAAGAGGCCAGGGTCTGAATATCCCCTTTAAGGGCATATCCTAAATGACCTAACTTTCTTCCACAAATCCCACCTCTCAACGGTTCCACCACTATGCAGTTCCACCACAGACTGGGAACCAAGCCCTCAATATAAAGTTCTTTGTGGGACAGCTATCTGAATATGCAACTGAAATGCAGCTTTCAGCTTCCTTCCAGATCATCTCCTGACTCTTTGTTTTTCTCCCCTCCCCTCACCCCGCTTGGTTTTCTTCTGTTGATCCCACTTTTCATTTGTGCTCACAATTCATGTGTCCATCTTCAGCCCTGACTACACAAGATGGAGTATTCTAGCTCATTCATAGCTGGTCCTTGCTTCAGAGCCAAAAGAACATATAAGAGCTGAAAAATCCCTTGTATGGCATACCCAGCATCCAGTTTGCAGGGCTCCCACACACACCTCAGCCTGCTGTGGAGGCGCAGACCCATGAACCTCAGTCTCTGCTCTGATGGACCCTCCAGGGTGAGGCTATTTTCTTCATGAGAAGAGAGTGGCAGGGACCCACACTGCATGACCTGGAACTGCTACCCTTCAGGGGATGAAGGGCAGAGGTGGTAGCCAGCCAGGGCAGGCCCTAGGCTCCCAACTCCCAGAACAGCCTTCTGTGTTATCCCAACTGTGGGGGCTCAGTGAGGGGAGAAGGCAGGAAAGAACTTCCTTAGTATGTAGGCCAGGGCACCAATAGCTTCATCTGATGGGGCTGAGGACCTACCTCTGGTCCCCAGAGCTGCCCTACCCCCATAGCAGCACATCCCCCAGAGTCCTCCGAGGCGGGGCATGAAAGTGTGGATGAAGATGCTGCAGGAGAATTAGGAATGAGGTCTTTTGGCAACCATATCTCCTCCCTAACTCACTCCCTGAAACAGCCCTTGCCCCCAGCATCAAGGCAAGCAGAGAGTCAGTAGCATGTCTATCTAGGAGTCCTCCCTGGCCAAGCTCAGAGGCTGTAGCCAATGGCAGGCAGGGAAGTCCCCAGCCCAGGGGAGAAGGGAGCATCCTTTTAAAGCTATGTATTTGTTGGCAGACAACAGCACCAGGCCTGACTCTGGCTCAGAAAATCCCAGCCTTTGGCAGAGAACAAAGCCCATCCCTGGAAACAGCATGGCTGGGAGAGATGAAGAGAGGGACGGTGACAGCTGCACCACCACCACCCCTTTGCTGGCCTGCAGCCTCGCTTGCCTCCAAGTGTGGAAAGGAGTGAGGGACACGTCCATCGAGACAAGGCTGAAAAATCTGCCTCTCAAGCAGAGCAAGCAGTTGAGCTCGAGGAAAGAACTGTGCAGATTGACAGGAAGAGGCATCAAATGCACCCCAGGCAGCGTGAGGATGAGGATGAGGATGTGGATAGGGGAGGGAGCCAGTCTGCCTGCAGTGAAGCTGGCTGCCTCCTGACCTCCTCCCCAGTGGCAGCCAGAGGGTCTTAACTGTCTGTGTAGCTCTCTCTCTCTCTCTCTCTCTCTCTCTCTCTCTCTCTCTCTCTCACTGTAGCGCTCTCTCCCTCTGTAGCTCTCTCTCTCCCTCTCTGTAGTGCGCTCTCTCTCTCTCTCTCTCTCCCCCCTGTCCCCCCTTCCATATATGCACACTTCAGTCTTAATAGCAGTTATGGAAAATCACATTTTCATTTGCCACCAGCAGGACCACTCACACCTGTAAATGGAATGGATCATGCTCTCCTGCATGTCTCTAATTAAGGATGTGCTTATTCTGAGGATCCATCCCACCAGCTGGCAAAGGTTCTTATAGAGAGGGTGGCTTGGCCAGGTGTAGTGGTACACACCTGTAATCCCAGGATTTGTGGAGGCTGAGGAAGGAGGATCATAATGAATCCAGTCTAGGCAATTTAATGATTTAAAGAGATGCTGTCTCAATATGAAAAATATAAAAGGGATGGGATGTAGCTTAGTACAAAAGCCCTGGGTTCAAGTCCTAGTTCTGAAAAAACAAACAGGTTACTGTTCCCAGCTGAGAGCTTTAGGGTGGCCTCAGTCCCTCAAAGCCAGGAATCTGTGGTGACAGAGACAGACACCAGGTGTGGCTTGGGATTCCAGCCCTCGCTTGCAAGGACCTATTGCCTTGCACCCCTCTCTTTGGATCCTTCGTCCCTCTGTCCTTGTGACTAGAGGAAGACTCTAGAATTCCTTCCTGGGCTTGTATTCCACTGGTACAGCCCAGCTGTACCCCAAATGCTGCTGTCAGGCTAAGAAGTTTATCATTCCTGTTCCTGTTAGTTGCACTCACCAGTCTGAGACTCAGACCATTGGGGGGCAAAGAAGAGGCTGGAGATGGACTCAAGAGGTGTGGTTTGGGAAATCGGCAGTGGCGAACTAGCCAGAAGCTGATCATGCCAAACCTAACTCTGCCCTGGAGTTCTGCTTGGCTCCCGCCCCATCTCCACTCCCGACAGTCCTGCCTCTCCTCCTCAGCTGTGAACTCTGGAGAGTTAGTCTAACCAGGGTCAGTTGTGGACTGAGGGTCCTCCCAGGTCCTCCTATTGGACTGGAGAGTGAGGTAGCCCCATTTCCTTGTGCGTACCTGGGAAGGCTCCCCATGGTTCTGGTCTAGGCATTCATTGCCCAGTTCCCCATGCACGACCTGTGCCTGGCTGCTTCCTTAGACCAGCACTGCTGTCCCCAGAGAAAGGGTCCCTCAAATGCACTCTGGGTGTCAGCTTGAGCTCAGATTGGATGCATAGTCCAATGCCTGCCAGGCCAACTGTGATGACGACTCAGATGTGTGAATTGTGTCAGCAGCTCTGAGGATGCAGGGCATCGAGAGGCAGTTAGGTTATGGCCTATATAGACCCTGTCTTATTCTCTAGTCCCAGCAGGTGTCCTGGTTACCTCCCACCTCCCTTTCCATACCATGGAAGTTGGAGGTCTGTGGTAATGCAGACTGAAGTCCAAAGCCCGACCCCCAACATACATGAAAGAAGGTGAGATGTGTCATTTGTCACTCCGTAGCCAGGTGCAGCCACTGGGTCATGCACTCACAGCTGTCCCCAACAGTGAAAACTGACTGCCATGGTGACCAGGGTGGTCATGAAGAAAGCTAAGACAAAGAGGATATTGTGGACCTCTCATGCTCTTAGGTCCTATGAGTCAGCTTTTCAAAATCCAGAAAAGGACCACAGAACTGATCTCCCTGAAAGGAACTGTCCCCAGAGACCACCAGGGCCTGTTATGCTCTTCTCTGAAGTGTGGCCATCCTGCAGAGACAGGGATCCTAGACAGCTCTTTCCTCAGCCTGTCCTCTGTGTCACTCATTCCCCCTTGTGAGACCCTGGGCTTCTCACTGTACCCTGGACTGCCCGTCTCATGGCCTTTGCATTTGATAGCCACTTGCCTCACCTCTCAGTTATGAACCAACATTTATCTCCAAGTCCTAGAGAATTTTTTCTTAACATCTTCAGCTACAAGTGGTTGCAGTTTTCATTTTCCAAAGACCAAGAAGGGAGGAAAAAACTGTAGCTGAGAAAATAGATGTGTGCCTTCCACCCTACCTTGGGAACATCTTGACATTTAAATCCAATTACCCTTTTCCCATTCTTGATGAGGATATGACATGCAGCTAGAACATTCTGCTAGATAAATGTATCATATCTCTTGCTGCTCAGAACTTCCTGGGGCTGATTTGGGGATTCTGTGACACCCTCTGCCCTCATTCACCGCCAGCCCGTATGAGAGTCCAGGGTCATAGATTGGCTAAATTAGAAGGCCCTGCAAATGTTTGCCTGGAATATTTTTGGGTTTGATCTCTACCCTTTGCTGAATCATTAGTTGGGAAAATGGAGCAACTACAAAAGCAGGAGGCTTCATGAATCTGCAATCATTTGGAGCCCCTGTCCTGGGGCTGTTGGCAAAATGCCACAAACCGGGTGCCCCCCAGATATAGTGGGACTAATTAAACATATTCCCATATTCCTTCAGAGCTCAGTCCTCCTAGAAGCAAAGAGTAATTGACTCTAAGTGAAGCAGAAAGCCAGTATGGAGCCCTTGTGCTATTATTCTGATATAAATATTAGTTCTCATTTGACATCTGGAGAGATGGAGTGCAAGTTGTTCAGAAAGTGCACAGACTGTTTCTGACTCAAGACAGAGGTAGTGGGAGGTGAGGAGATTGCTGGGATTAATTAAGGACCTTGTCTCCTCTGGCTCCCAGAAGGGCTTCCTGGTATGGGCTGTGTCCATGGAGATAGAGCCTCACTTCTCCACCTCAGCCATGCCCTCTTTCAGAAACCCATCAACCATGGAAAGTGAAAGCATTTTCCCTGACTCCTACTCCATTTCCACCTGCAGAGAGTGAGGGGGGAGAGAGAGAGAGAGAGAGAGAGAGAGAGAGAGAGAGAGGAATGTAAGCTCATAGAGATTCAGAGTTTCATTTTAATTACTAGCTCCAACCAGATAATCTCATCCCCTCCTTATTCCCAGCCATGACTATTACCAGCCTGAGCTCTGACTATTCTGACAGGGATGGAGTATTAACAAGCAGAGAAAGGTTAACTCCACCCTCTCTATATCTATTTCACCCATTCTCTAGAAGTCAGGAACACAGGAAACCATCCCTCCCTCCCCTTCCATTACGGCTGAATGACCAGTTGTCATCCCCCCTAAGGGTCTGGTCATCCTCAGATACCCCAGTGTTTGTGCTGTCCATCCCACACTACAATGTGTGCCCAGAGAGACTTAATAATTAGACATTAAGTGATTCATTTACTTTTTGCTCCCAGGCACAGCATGGGACTCAGCTGTACTTATATTTGTGAGTCATAGGTGTGTAACTGTATCTGCTTGCATGTGGGATTTGAGACTCATTCCATCAGCCCCCAAATATGGCTCCCAAGAGTTCACATGTATTTGTTGATTTTTACAAAGATACCTTTAGTCGTCTCTTCTAATATTCTCTGATATTAGGTAAGAGTTGAAAATGAGATCTTTCTTTTCCTTGACAACTAGTCTCTGGGAATATCTCAGGAAGAGACAGTCAGGGCATCTGAGGAGGGCTCAACTGACAAATAAGAATGTCACCCAGAGCCAACGCAGCTGCAGCAGAGGCAGCGGTGACTCAGGCTGCTGTATTCAAGGACAATTCCCCAAGCAGAGGCAAGGAATGGAGTCTTGTCACTTTCCTAACAAGTCTTCAGGTACTACTTTTCTCTGGTACTAGAAATTGAACCAAGGCCTTCTCACTGAGTTACAACCCCAACCCTATTTTAATGTTTGAGACAGGGTCTTGCTAAGTCACTAAATTGCCCATACTGGACTTGAACCATGCTTCTCCTGCCTCAGCTTCCCAGACTGCTTGGATTACAGGAATGTACCACCAACCCTGGTTTATGTCATTTTTAAAAGAAACTACAGTGGACCCTTGACTTATGAACCCATTTGTACATGAGGGCTGGTTGTAACTCAAGTTAGTTGTAAATCAAGACTATTTTTCCCATAAGAAATAATGGAAATACCCATAATGCATTCCAGATCTCCCAAGGAACCCCTAAACTAACATTTTTATAATTGAAAAAAGGTTTTATATGGCTGAGGTTATAGCTCAACAGCACAGTGCCTGTCTGGAAAGTGTGAAGTTGTGACTTGGATCTCCAGTACCAAAAAAAAAAAAAAAAAAAAAAAAGGTTTTAAAATGTGTGTAACATCAGAAACACCAATAATTTTCCTAGTTTGTTCACCAAAATATTATAAAATGTACCTAGTTTACCAGAAACAACAATTTCATACTGTACTCACCATTCAAGTCGACACCTTTGGCTTGCAGGGAGGAAGAAGCAGAAGGTGGCTACTGTTTGGAAGAATCCCCTTCCATAAGCACAGCAGGAGTCTGGCTCTCTGGTGTCCTTTCTCTCCTTGGGAGAGTCTGCAGCCCACTAAGACCTGCTTCTGGCTCACTAGGTCTCAACCTTTTCAGAACTACAAACTGGCCTAAGGTGGTCTGTTTCTGTCTTTTCTCCAGCACTGTTCTTTTTTATTGTGATTGCTTTCTTTACTTTCCCTTCCTTCCTTAGCTTCTTTTCTAGCTTTTTGAGGGCCACTTTGATACCAGCAATCATAGCAGTTATTTAAGCACTGATTGAAGTCAGGTCCACAAACACATGCATCTGAGTTTGACCACAAAAGTGGCCAATGTTTGGGTCATAACTCAAGACTGTGGTCATAAGTCAAACCTAAAATTCCATTAGTAACCCAAGTTGTTTTGTATGTCAGGCCAGTAATAACTTGAAGGTCCACAGTATTAGGGCTGGGGGGGGGTGGTAGCTTGGTAGTACAGCATTGGTCTAGCATGCACAAGGCCCTAGTTTTAATCCCCAGTGCTATAAAAGAAAAGAAATACTGACTTTAAAATATTTTTTAAAGCTAATTATGGTGGCCCATTCCTATAATCCCACTACTTGAGAGGCTGAGGCAGGAGGATTGCTGTGAGTGAGGCCAGACTCAGCTACATATTGAGTCCAAGACCAACCTAGACTACACAGTGAAATTTTGTCTCAAAAAATATTTTCTAAAATATATATAATAAATGCCTGTAACTTGTCCTGGAATTAGATGCAAATGTAAGCCTGTGCTGGATCTGTCCAATAACTTTAGGAGCTCTGAGTAGAGAAACTCAAACTGCTTTGTAAGAGCAAATCTCACACAGTGCCTCCAAGAGTACTACAAATGAGTTACGGGATTCCTTGGTGACCTCTCCCCTCACCCACAGGAACTTTTCCAGAGCTGCAGGAATCTGCAACTTGCAGAACCATGACTTGAAAATCATGTGTCATACTAAATCCCAAGCCATGGAGGTTTCCCTGTGGCCTGAGTAGTCAGGTGCCAGAGGAAGTTGGTTGTGGGACAAAGACACCCTCCTGCACTGTTACCAGACTTCAGATCATTAGTGAAATAACTTTTCTGTGAAGATAATCACATCAGAAACATTGAAACCCACATTGGCAGATCCCTGAGACTGAACACAGCACAGGGTTTCAGTCAGTGATCTGAGGGAGTGGGTTAATATTTCGGGTTCTCTATTTCAGTCTCTGTCTCTGTCTCTCCCTCCCTTCCTCCATCCTTTTTTCTCTCTCCCTCTCCTCTCTCTTTCTCTCTCTCTCTCTCTCTCTCTCTCTCTCTCTCTCTCTCTCTCTCTCTCCCTCCCTCCCTTCCTCCCTCCCTTCCTTCCTCCCTCCCTCCCTCATTTGGTCATTTGGCTCACTACTCAAGGAAGCTCAGGGACCCGTAAAGGCCATCCCATGTTCACTTACCTTTATTTTCCATTAGAATCTGAACATCTCTAGAGATGAATTATTTTTTTGAACCTCTCTAGTAATAAATTATTTTTGTATAAGCCCCAGAACCAATATCATGTAGGATGCCCATGTAAAAATCTTGGCTTCTGAACACTAAGACCACGAGGCACCGTCTGTGGTGCTAAGTCAGTTGTGGTCACGTCAGCTGATCATGCTAATGCCCAGGACCTCACATAGATTTGTCCATTGTGTTAAAGACTTCACACCTTACCATTCTAGGATCCTGCTATCCCAGAGAACAGGACATGGGCTAAAGTCCATCCAGCCTGTAATGGTGGGAGCTATCCGTGGTATTGAAAAGAGCCTTTCTTCTCTCCAGTTGGCTGAGTCCCCACCACAGTCTGTGGTACCAACCCTCACCCTGGTCTTGGTCACCTAAGTGTCAGTTGCTCTGCTTGTTGGTCCATCTTAGACCCCAGCCAAAATCTACTCTTTTTCTGTCTATTGTGATTCTGCCTTAGTCAGCTCTACCTGTAACCTCAGTCCTCTGTCCCTGAACCAAGCTTGCCTTTTGCCTACAAACCTGTATTTCCATTCTATTTGTTGCACATTGGGCTCCCTGGGAAGGGAGACCCTGAGGCAGAGATGTGTCCGCACAACTCTGAAGCTTACTTGGACTGCATTATGACAGTGGAAAGGATAGCTAAAATAATGCTGGAGCAAAAAATATAAATGTGCACTATCCATTCCAAACCAGTGTGAGCCATTTCTGATATTTTCTTTTTAACCAGTGGTTGCACATCCTTTACCTGAGATAATGTAACTCTTCCCTAGAAAAGAAAGCATACGTGATACTATAGTTGCAGTTCAGGCTATGGCTTCATGGCATTTGTGGTATTCTCCTAAGCCCATTTGTCTTTTGTAAGGACTAGATGAGTGAATTACATGGAGATTTGATGGTGAAAAATGCTCCTGTGTCCTTTAGGTCTTTTAAAGTAACAGAAATCCTCACAGCATCCCAAAGAAGTAAAATTGTGTTTGATTTAATATTTTGAGAAAGAGAATCACTTTCAAAGGCCTATACTAGGCACGTATCCCACAAGTGAAAGGCACTGCAATTCTGCCAAGTACTGCATATATCTATCCTGACTATGCATCCAGAGACGGGAAGGAGGATCACCAGGTGGGCATCTGAGAACTCTCAGCACGAGCTAGACTCGGACCATTTTTTACTTGCCCCATATGCTGTCACTCTACTGGGGGCCATTGTGACCCTTCAGTTTCCCAGAGGCAAAATCCCCTAATGTAAATGTCAGTTAGGACCAAAATCTAGAAATGTTTACATGTTCTCCTTCCCTCAGTGTACACCTATGCAAATAAATAACTGTGAGTCACTTTGGGGGAAGACTGAGGAAATGTCACCCTGTGCACTTGCCATAGTGTCATGGAGCTCCTCTTTCGCTTGGGGACCTGATTTGTCCTTTGATTGCTGAGTTTGGATCTGAAACCTGGGCAAGGAGTTGTGCCCTTTTATTGTGGTACCTGCCATCTGCCTCCTGATCATCCCTCCTTGGTTTGTTTTTGTTGTATGTATTAGTGTGTACCCCCATTGGCTGCCCATCACTCTGGCCCTTAGGGATGCTCTGTTCTACTAGACATCTCATAGCTCTCTGCAAGAGAGCTGCTCTTGACTGACATTGCTGCCCACTGGTGTAAGTGTGCACACTTTGATTATACCAAGCACCACCATCTAGTTTTTATTATTTCAGGATCCTATTATCTCCCATCAGTATCAGGGAAGCCAGGTCTGTAATGACATCTTCAGCATCCAATCCTGTCCTGACAAGGCGAGGCCTGACAGAACTTCTTTTTCATGCTGGCATGTCTGTCACCAGTGCCTTTTGTATTGCTTTACGAAAGGAAGTAATGCCAGGTGTCCCACAAAATATAGCAGTGGTTTCTCAGCCTTTCATAGTACACAGTATGTCCACTATGGTGTGATTATTTTTGTGAGCTTCTTGCTTTTCCTCCTCTATCTGCCATAGCAATTCAGCTTTCATTTCTGCTTCATTTAGTGTGAGCCGTTACTTTCTCTGAGTTTATAAGAAGCCTCCTAGCAGTGTGTATGCATTGTCTTCTGGGGTCTCGCTGAGCTTTCAAACCTTATGTCCCAGGAGAACGCTCCTCTGTCAATTCCTCTGTATCCAACTTTGTGTTCTGCTCTCTTCCCTTACAGCCTCAGCCCTGAGTTCTGTGTATGCTCTCCTACTCCTTCACCTCTCTCGGGGTATCATTCCTTTCTTCTCTTACAAATCCAGCACTTTACTGGCTGAGTTATGTTGTGATTTAACTATACCAGGGGTTTTCAAAAACCACAGTGATTGTTTAAATCTTTAAAAATTTATTTCAGTAAAAGACTCATTGCCTTCATTTCCCTTAAAATATTCCCCCCTCTTTTCTAAAACACCAAACCCATCATTCTTGCTAATTGAAGCAGTTCTAGATGCCCTCTTTTGTGTCTTAATTGCACTGTTGCAGTCATGGCTGCCTCAGTGTCCTAGACTGATGCAAAACTTTTACCTTTCAGATCATTTTGACTTTGAGGAAGAGCCAGCAGTCCTGCAGTGCCAGATCCAGTGAATACGATTGATGGGGATGCACTGTAATATTTTTGTTTGACAGAAATTGCCATAAATGTCTGATCAAAGAGGGATGATTAAAAAATACAGTTAATATTTAAATAAAAAACATATTATTACATATAAACTTCCTCAGCATACTCAGAATTCTCCCCTTCATTTTGAGCACATTTATCCCATCATTTTTGGTAATATGCCTTTTACTGTAATAAGTTTTTCTTAAATTTAAACATTTACTATGTTCTTCAATCACCTTTTATAGTTATTGGTCTAGTGGAGACAAGGTGTGGGAGGTGGGTACTGTCTATACAGCAGAAATGTCTGCAGTGCTTCTGGTAAGGGATGAGCATCAGCCTGTGTTGCAGGGGACAGGATACTTCTGCAGCCCAGAGGACTTAGGAAAATCTGGACATTCCGGGCCCACACATGCAGACACTCTCATTCTATTTATCAGGGTCCTATTCCTTCTCTGTCAGGTGCCTGACCTTACCAAGAATTCACCTTCTGAAGGGGCTGCTACTCATCAATAAGTCCTGGGACCACTCTTCTTGCTGCAGAAGATTAAAATCTCTTTATAGATTTCCAACCAATCCATTGTTACCATGTTAGTGTTCATCCCATATTTCTCAACCTTCATATGTACATCAGAGCACTTCCTTCCTCTGACTTTCTGCCCAGTTCAAGCATTTTAAATGTTACATTACTGCCCCCTTCCAGGAGCTCTCTGTGCCACCACCTTCCACCAGTTCTGGGGTCCTCCTTGCTTACTGACTGGCAAGTGATTCGACTCTAACTTTTCATCTCAGCATCTGCACTCGCAGACTACTGGTGACAGACTCTGAGCACATGCAAGAAGTGCTTTGTGCATGGGGTGATGGGATGGGAGGTGCCCTTGGATCAACACCTGTGAGAGAAAGAAAGTGAAGGAAGCAGGAGTAGGCAGAGACAGAAGTCAGGCTGGGATAGTGCTGCAGAAATGTCCTGAATTGGTGCAGAGGGGGCTGGGCTCTTATACCCCACTTCAGTAAATCACTGGAAGATCTCAGGAGAGAGACTCAGCTGTGAGCTTCGTGACTGTGCATTCACAATCTTACTTGGTCCCAGTTTCCCCACCCTTCATCTCTGGCCCCCAAGGAACCCTTTGCCTGCTCTTGTTGTCCCACACTGGACAAGGAAAGACTGGGAATTCCTTTGTCTGGTGGGGGGAGATTTTCAACATTGCTTTGGCTGGTTGAGGATCACTGAAAATTAACTGTAGCTGGTATAATTGAACCCACTCCTTTTTTTCAGTTTTATGAAAAGCCTTTTCCAAGTGTTGCCATTTGGTTTCTGAGACACAAGCAAGATCTCTGTAAAATTGAAATAGCATTTTTTTTTAACATGGCACTTTAGAGTTCTAAAATATGTTCACACAGTTTTCTGTCAGCTTAATTGAAGTATAATTTATAAACACAAAAACACATTTATTGTGAGTTTTGACAAATCTCCCAAAGGAGCATTTCTCTCACTCCAGAACATTCCTTCATGTCCTGCTTCCTCAAGTCTCCACCACCTGCCTAGGTCACCACTGATGAGAGAAATTAGTTTTGATTATTCTTGAATTTCATATCATTGAGATCCTATTCTATAATGTCTGATGTATTTTGCTCACTAAAACAATTGCAAGATTCAACTATGTTGGTGTGTCTATTGGTAATTTGTTTCTTCTTATGGACAAGTAATGGGGACAAGTTGTGTAGATGTGACATAATTTCATTTACCCATTCATGGTGGACATGTTCTTTCCATTAGTCACAGCATGCCTGGACTCAGGAAGTATTGTCCCTAGTGAAGTTCAGACAGGAGAGATATACACACAGCCATGCATCTGGAAGGGAACTAGGAAATGATCTCTAGGGACCAAGAGCACAGACTTCACTCCAACATCACATAGCAAAAGACTCAAGGAAATAATGATCTGTCCAAACAACTGCTGTGATCTGTTCATTCTTCCAAGGCATTTGTATTTTCTATAAGATGCTCTAGACATTTTCTTTGGATGCTACTCGAGTTACCATCCTGCCAAGCAATATTAATTCTCCTTTTTTAATTCAGGGTAATAGTAATCGAGGGGCAGACCTGCAAAGCAATCCATTTTGGCACATGCATGTCAAACGGACTATATATTATGACATCAGACATTTCGAGAAAATTGCTTTTCCTCCTTGAATGCCAAGTCATAAATAATTTCAGGTTGGGAAGAGTTCTGGTAAGCGTGTGTTTGACTCCAGAGAACGGTCTGTAAATACAGGGAACCATAGAATAATAAATGAGGGGACAGATTTGTGAGGTCATTTCTAGTTGGGACCTTGCTGTAACTTATCACAGTAGAAACTGTGGGTACCCCACCTAGTCCCGTGTTAAGAGGTAGCACCCATCCCCCAGCATTGGGAATATAGAAAGACTGTCTGAAACTCACAGTTGTGCCTTTAATCAGGCTTTCAACCTCAATTGACAGTAGCGTCCTCTCCAGGAAGGTGGCACCTTCCTCTGGAGGTCACTTCCCACCGTTCACACACTGGTAAACCCATTCTCTGAGGTGGGAAGAAGAGGGGGGAAAAAAGCCTCAATTTGTAGAACTGCCAATTTCTTTGGTGTAAATATTTTCATTGCATCCAATTCTAAACTGCCATGTAAAAAATAGACAATAGGTAGAAACATGCAAAAAAAAAATACAGTAGGTTAGGAATGGTGGCCACAGAATTCTGCAGTGATTGCTTCTGGCAAGTGCAGGAGGAAAATGTGTGAGAGGGACACAGAGAGACCTTCAATGACATTCTCTTTCCAGCTGGGTGCTGAATCCCTGGATGTGTGTATTATTGTTGCTGCTGTTGTTGCTTTTGTTAGTGTTAAGGGGGCGCTGGGCACAGGTAGGCAAGGCTCTACCACTGAGCTACACCTCTGGCCCTGTTAATTACCTTTTATAATGTAGAGATGGTATGTTGCATACTTTCTTTCACATGAATGAAATGTTTCCTGACAAAAACATTTTGCAAAGAAGCCTTGGAAGCTTTGGTTTGTTTTCACTGGCACATGTGGGATATGGATTTGCTGGAGACCGGACAGGTCTCCTGACTCCCTCTGTATTTGCCCACCTCTGTGACTACAGAACTCCAAATGAGTTTTGGGGGACAAGGAATGTGGCTTTATGGGTGAAAATTTCAAGTTTTGCAAGAGAAACAGAAGGTCTTGCTGCATGGAGGCTGCAACAGACCCACACACACACCACCCTATGGATGCTGCCCTCACTCACCCAAAACCAATTTTCTTCTGACCCAGAGGCACTTGTCAGTTAGATCATTCTCACTGCCCAGTCAACACCATCTAGGACCTCAGAATTCCTCTGAAAATGCCCAGGCCCAGGTGGTCTGCTTCCCACCTTACATAATCTCCACCCACTTCCACCCCCACCATCATCTCTATTTTCCATGTGAGGAAATACCAGGTCTGAGTGGGTCCAGACCTGCTCAAGGCCTCTCAGCTGGTGAGAAGTGAAGCCACAGCTTCTGCTACAATAGCTGGTTCTACCACCTATGCTCCTGCCACCACTGAGCAGAGTCACAGTTCCACCCCTCCATCAGCCCCAGCTTCCCTTCACCACCTTCCCTGAGGTTTTTGTTTCCATTTAAAGCTATGTGGTTCTTGTTGGGGAGAGAAGATGCCATGGGTCAGATTGTTCACATCATCATCTATTCCAGAAGATGTGTGTGACCTTGGATCAAAAACCTGAGAATCTCCTTGAAGAGGTGGTGAAATTGAGGCTGAAGGCAGGTAAAAATTTTGCTGGCCCAGGCTCTCTGGGACCTCTCACAGCTCAGACTTTCTTCCTTGGGGTCCTCTTCATTAATCTGAAAGTTGGCAGAGCCATGGAAGAGGGAGGGACCTTACCCCAGGGAAAGGTGTGGCCAGCCCTAGGGAAGGAGGAAGGCACAGGCACCTGGGCCAAAGGTAGAGTACAAAGTCTAAGGAAGCCAGGTTGGGAGCTCACGCTCTGGAGGGCACCAGATAGGACATGGGAAGAGGCTGAGGGGGAACAGCCAGGGCAGTCCCCAGCTCAAGAAACCCTGTCTGGTAGAGGTGGGGCAGGATGCTCTGAGAGCAGGCAAGAGCCCTTGTGTCCTGAGCACTCCACAGTCATCCAGCAGATCACTCTGGGATTCTGCCTAGCACTGTGGCCACTGGCTCACCAAGTGCCTGTGCCATTACAAGCCTTATGCAACTGCCATTGGCAGGCACTCTGTGTCTCTGACTGACTGGTGCTTTGCACCTGTCCACAAACTGTCACCTGCAGGATATGAGATCTTCTGTAAACCTGTGAGCCTTTGCCAGGCCAGTCCAGGAAAATGGCATGATTGGGGGATCAAAATGTCCAAAGTAGGCCAGAGGGCTAGGTGTGGGAGAACCCTGAGAAGGTGAGAACTCTCCTGAGAGAACAATGGAGGATGGGTGTGAGGATGTCCTGTGGGGTGATGACAGAGTGGGGCATAGAAGCCACTGAAGGCATGACTGAGGAAGATTTAGTAGAGCTGAATGTTGATGTTGGAGGAGGTGATTCTGGGCAGGGGTGTGTTATCTAGTATTTGCCCTGGTAGGGTCACGGCTGAGTTCTTTCTCCAGAGCTCAAAACTCCATACCCTGCAGGGGCCCTGGTCACCAGCAGAGGTACACAAAGAGCAGACCACAGTATTTCCTGCTCATTTCTTGTGCAGCTACTCTCATGATGACAGGGCCTGGGCCTGAGAACCATCTGGAGGAAAAGCCAGAAAGTTAATATCTCTGTGTCCTGGACCACCCCTGTCTACTCCATCCATCCCCAGAGGCCACCAGAAGAGCCAACAGCCAGGTCCCTGAGGGTCACCTTCCCACTAGGGATCTAAAATACCGATTTTGTTAATAGGTTCCCCCTAAGGGAGCAAAGAGTAAAAATAATCAAAAGCAAAATAAAAGATTCTTTTTAGTTTTCCAGTGTTGGCACCAAAGTCTCTAGGCTGTCCCAGGAGACCCCAGACACCAGGCACCCAACTCCAAATCAGCGAAAGGGAGAGGAAGTTCCAGTACCCCTCAGACCCAACCTCTCCTCCATGACAGCACACCTGCCCCTCAACAGCAGGCAAATGCACTCCCCTTGCCAGCTCAGCCAGCCAGCAAGAGGGCTTGAGGATTTCATGTTGAGCCCAGATTATTATCAAGTACAAGGGCAAGTGATGGGGAAGTCTTAAGTCCTCCTTGTAATAAGAATCCCATTTCTTCTTGTACTTGGTTCTCTTTCAACCCGTGCTGTTGCAGAAAAATGAAACAAAATGGGACAAAAAGGCAAGTAATTAACTTGGCCAGAAAGCTTTCTCAGCAGATGTCAGAGATGACGGGGGTGGGCGTAACCTGGGACCTCCCACCACACCCCTGCACCCTGGTCAGTCCCAGCTGCTGCAGTGGCTCATGTGTGGGCTGACTCCCCGCTCTGCACTGCAAGGGGAAGCATGGAGCTGCCCTCCCGCTGTTCAATAACTGATGACCATTTTTCTCCAATTAAACTGAAATTAAAGGATGCTCAGACTTAGACACCCAAGTAAAATAATTAGTGCTTTAAATGTTAATTATGCTCAGATGTGCCTTTGCCTGTGGAGACAAACTGCAAGCCATTGTGCACATGGGTTGATCCTCTATCTCCTCCCCTGACCCCCAGCCAGCTGGCCTCCCTGGGACCTCAGTGTGGGCTGCCCAAGGCCAAGACTCTGTGTCCCTTCTGACTGGGTGACATGGGTATGATAGTAGTGGGAAACCCGTTGTGATCCTCCTCCTGCCCCTTGTCTCCATCCTATCCCTGTCCCCAAGCACTGCCAGGCAATATCAGCTAACGGTTAGAAGCAGCTTATCATGTCAGATCTGATCTAGACCTGGGCTCAACCACCCACCGGGCCCGCAGTGTGAAAGAGAATGAAGTATTTAACCTCTCTGCAACTCAGTGCTCTACTGCCAAACAGGGAGGGTAACATTTATCCTGTTAAAGCCCCACAAAGTGGGCATCATCTCTTTTTCCACGCCATGTCCTCAGCACAGAGCTTGGCATGTACCAGGTGCCCAAACTGAAAAACTGTAAGGCCAAGAGGGACAAGTCCTTGTGGCTAGGAGGGTAGAGACATTGTGTGTCTTGCTTTGGGGCCCCTCATTGCTGAGGGCCTGGGTAAGCTTCTCTGCAGCAGCTGCTGGAAGCCTAAGAAGAAAGGATGAGGGAGCTGCCCATTTCTACCAGTCTCCCCAACCTCCCCGACTGAAGGAAGCACCGCCCCACTGCCTGTGGAGAGGAAATCGCTCCCTCTGGGTTTTCCCTGCTGGTTACTTTGCCCACGCGTGAGCCCAGCTCCATTCTCTGCAGAGATAACACACCTAAGAGGCTTAGTCTCCTTTATACTGTGCGTCCCGAGGAAATCCACTTAGATATTCCATGTTCCCTGATCCACCACATAATAAGATTCCTTTATCTCTTGTTGTCATGGGAAGTATATTTTAACTGATTAATATTAATGTGTTGGCCGATTAATATTAATATCTGAACCAATTCGTACTTCACAAGGCAGTGATGTTGATGAGCGCCACTGAGCCTGGACAGCTGTCGGGGTGTGGGCAGTTCCCAGGGGAGACGGCAGCAGTCAGGCCGACCCCTTCTGCCTCTGCTCGTTAGGGACGCCCTGTCATTAGCCATGTCTGTCAGGGCTGGCATGGAAGCGCGTTTGGACTCTGCTTGTGGCAATTAAAATCCTTGCCATCCAAGACAATGTATTTTATCATTTAAATAGCATTTTACATTTGCCTAACATATTTCACCAGCAACATTGTTAAATTAGGTGATAAAAGGTTATATTTGCTTCTGAAGTTGAAATACGTTACCGTTATTCCTTATCTGCCTGGAATTAGAAAGGTTTCTGAATTATATATTCTAAAGGTTTCATTATCAAAATTTGCCAGACTTTATAAAACAAACAACACTTTTTTTTCTTGCTCTGTTTTAATCAAAGATGGACAGAAGCTTTGTCTTCTGACATTGGAAGTTGCTTTCAGTATTGAAAGAAGCAATGTCCTCAGTAGCTTGAGATATACACTGAAGGCTCATGGGGGTTTCTGGGGGGGTTGCTTCCTTTCCTTTGTCATGTGTGCTACCTTTCCGAGGGTCAGAGAAGCCAGAGAAGGCCAGGGAGGCCTGTTTCCTGTCACTCTGGCCCGTGAGAATGGTACAACTAGAGACTACACCTTTAGCTAGTGAGACTACACTGGAGTATGTCTGTGTGACACTGGTGGAATAGTATGGGAGACCTTCTGTGACCCTTTTCCCACTTCCTGTCCCCATCCTGGCCAGGCCCCTGTCCCCATGCATTGGCAGGCACTATCAGCTGAAAGTTAGAACCAGTGTATGGAGTCAGATCTGGTCTAGACCTGGCCTCTGCCACCACTGAACCAGCAGTGTGGATGAAGGTACGGACTGGTCCAGGGTGTCCCTCCTGCTCCCTACCTGCACAGCCCCAGACCTTGTGGATCTCCATCTTAAATCTTTCCCCTCAAGACCTCAAGTGCCACCCACCACCCACCACCCATCTTGATCCCCCACTTGCTACATGAAATCCACCCACCATTCGTGTGCCAGCCACCTACCATCCACTTACCCCACACCGCACACCCACGATCCATGCAACATCCATGCACCACCCATGCACCATCACACCACCTGCAATCCACGCACCATCCCACCTGCCATGAAGGTGCATCTCCCCAGCATCAGTAGTTCATTGCATCTGACGTGGAACATGCTCCTTGTGCAGCATCTGAACCCTACTCTGATTTTCTCATCCATATCTCCCAGTTAAATGCACCCTGAGACCGCATACATAGTCATGGTTCACTTTTCCCAGTATTCCCCACTTTTCCTGGCATTCCTGAGTCACCCTGGACCATGACCTCTTAAGGGCCCAGTCCTTGCTGCAGCATTCTGGGATATGGGGCTCTTCCAAGGACACATCTGTTTGGTACCAGATGTGTTCTGCCAGGATGAGTAGATCTTGGTCCAAAACTTGGCCTCCATCCCACCTTCTCCTTTCCGCTTTCCCTCTGTTTTGATTCCAAGGACAAGATTAGTTTTAGCATGGAGGAGGCTCATATGCTCCTGGACTTCTGGCCAGAGCCTGCAGGCTATGTCCAAATCTATGTTGGAGGCAGTCTTTGAAGTGGATTTCAACTCCTCTGGGCTCTTGCTGCACAGAGCAGAGTCCTGGTCTCCATGGATCAATTTTTGCTAATCATCTTAGAGATGCCAGCCAAGGCGTCACCTGTCTGCAGCCTGTCCTCATTCTCCCAAGGAACTCAGCCTTGCAGTCATTCTCTCCTGGCCTAGTCTTGCACTTCTCCCTTGCGGATGCCCCAGAGAGTATTGTCCAAAAGCTGAAAATGACATTATCAGGATGTTCAGCTGCATGTGCAGCCCCCCGAACTCAGAATAGTGCCTTTCTGGAAATTTATGGCTTCTCCAACCAGGAATCCTTCTCCAAAGCCTCAAGCATTCAAAGTCTTCTGACACCCCTATTGAAGTTCCTCACTGTCTGACACCATCTGTGTCCTGTGTTCACCCTGCCTGCCACACATGCTGTTCCCCAGCAGTCCCTCATTTTGCAATCAACTCCCAAACAAACCGAAACATGCTCGTTGCTCTTATAGGCATCCCCCTTGTGATTTATTGCCATCATCACAATATTTTGTTTGGAGTTATAAACCTCTAGACATAAATCAAGTCATTAGAAGGAGTGACGTTTAATCCTGCAGAAGATGCCTCAGTGGGCTAAGCTGTTCTCACTATGTTCGCAAATCATTAATTCCAGAGAATACGGCCCCACCCACACATACACGGGTGGCTCTGCACCTCCACCATGCTTAGGTGTAGAAGGCCAAAGACAAGAGCCAGGCTGCTTTTGTTTCCTGGAATAGCACATTTCACAACTGCAAGGTGGGGCCCAAAACACCTGCCTGGTGATCTAGACTCTTAATTCCTCTGAAAATGCAGGCAACGGTGGGAGGGGCTGCCTCCCTGCCTCATTCTGAGAGCAGCTGCTCTGGTTGGATTTCAAGGGAAGCAGGAAAACAACTCAGAACATCTTTAACTCTTCTTTCATGATGACCCCAGCCACCTTCTAGCCAAGCATTACACGGTGAGCATATTCTATTTGCAAAGCCAGCCAGGTCTAATTTCCGGGGCTTTGCTGCAGATGTGCAGATAGAGGCTAAGGAGAAAATTGCTAAGCCTTGAGAGGAGTATTTGGAAACCTCAGACAGTGTCTTGCATGGCCCAGAAGCCTCTGCACTATCCCCCAGGCACACCCTGGCATCGAGTTTTCTGCAGATAATGCCTCTCCCAGGCGGAGACAACCCCAAAATGCTGGAGAGGAGAGCAGACCAGGGTGGGGGAAGGGGTCTTGTTTGAGGAATTTCCTTAGAAGACTTCCACACAGTCTGAGTATACATGACAAGTGTGAAAATTCTGGATGACATTTGCAGTGTTTGATTCTACTTAATGTTTTTGTGTTCAGAGCTAATAAGAGCAGCATTATTCGGGGATGTTGGTGTGTTTCAAACCTGTCGTATGTTTTGTGTCTGTGCTGCTTCCAAAGCTGGGATACATGGCCCAAGACTGGGTAACAGACAGTCTTAGTTACTTTTTCTTTTTGCTGAGATAAAATCTATTACACCCAAAGTTAAAGGAGGAAAGGTTTATTTGGCTCAGACTTTGAGAAGGTTTCAAAGTTGGCTGGCTCCAAGGCTGGGTGGCATGGCAGAGGAGAAACAGTTCACGGCAGGCAGCAGGCAAAAAGACAGCAAGCAGCAACCAACAAGGTTGTTACAAGGGACAAGCAATGATCCTCTCTCTGCCCCTCACATCTTATCTGGGCTACCTACCCTTAGGGTGGGTAGCACTCACACCCAAGGTGGGGCAACTTTAATCCTAGCATGATATCATGAATCCATTCCAGCATCATGTCCTAATCCCAGCATCACACACTCTACATCCAGCCACCTCTGAAAACCCTGACCTGTGGCCACATGAGACTTTGAGGGACATTTAGATATGAAGCCACACAGACACTAATTGAACCCATACTCCATACTGTTGCCTACTGCAAGTTCTTCCCACAGGTACTTCTCAAACCTGTGTCTCAGGTTCAGTGTGACCCAGGGTTGGTCTTTGCCCACACTGGCTCCTCCATCCTCCCAGGCTTCCATCTCTGTGAAGGATACTGGGGAGGGGCCCCCCAGATATTTCCCTCACTTTCATCCTCACATCCCTGATTCACTAGGCCCTCCTGCTTGGTGATTTTATAAAGTCTACCCTCCCCTTGTCCTGGTCTACCCTCCTAAGGTCAGGGCCCAGCACCCCTCACCCACTCATGATGTTATCATCCCAGTCCATTTTCCTGCCACCATTAGCTGTTTCTGAGTGGTCCTCTAGAAGTCCCTTTGAATCTGCAGCACGTTCAAGTCCCCATATCCCTTCTCCCCTACAAAGCTATGCATTTTACACCCCAGGTCTGTCACCTCTCCTGGACCTGCTGCCACTGTGGGTCTGTAAGAGTGTGTGATGTAGGTCTGGAGTCCAGTCCCACTTGGAGGATGGCCATCAGAGCTCCCCAGGATGGACCTGGGATGGGGTCATTGTAGTAGGTCCATTTGGTTTCTCTGCTGGGGTTTGCTGCTGCCTGGAAGAGTTCCTCTGGGCAGAGCAAGGGCTGGTCATTCAGAAGGGAGCAGAAATAGGCTCCTGGCCAGGTATCCAGAGAAGGCAATATCCTCACAGCAGTCCACCATGCCAAGGCCATGCCAATATCTGTCCTTGAGTGTTTTAACCCTCAGAGAAGCCAGCCAAATCTTCAGGCAAGAAGCTTCCTCAGCCTCTCTTGCCCAGCCTATTTCTGGACCTGACTCAAGTTCAAGACCCTGCCCAGTGAGATTCCTCTCTCTCAAATATGGAGTGTTCCAGACTCTTGGTGGAAAATAGCTGGACTGACCTTCTTACCACACCTGCAATCCCCCTGGCCTTGTCCTTACAACCTGTGGGTTGCCAGAGGTGCTGCTTTTGGGGGGTACACAGGGTGACCCCTAGAATGCCATTGCCTCTCAGTGTTCTCCAAATGCTGGAGAAGACAGTGCAGACTGAAGCAGCCTGGAGCTCAGCTGCCCATCTACCATGCTTGAATCAGGACTGTGAGGGAAGAAGCATTGTCCAGACTCGGGGACCCCTCTGAAGGGACACGGCATTGATCGCCCATGCATGGCCATCTGAAGAGCTCTGCCAAGGGTCCTTCCCTGAGCCATCCTTGTTAGTTCTGCCTGCAGGAGCCCCACTGTCCCTAGGGAAGCCTGGAGTGCCTCTCTCAGGACAGAGCAGCCTGCAGGGAGGGCGGGGGGCACTTCAAAGAATCACCCGCTAAGACGGATTTACTTTTGTGGCTCTTCAGGCTATCACAGGCAATAGCTGTGACAAGTGTGACAGCCACAGGCCAGCTTAGTAATTGACGCTGCTGCTGCAGCAACACATCCCGAGGCCAGCTAGAGCTGGACAGATCATTATCTTTCATTCAGGCCACCACAGTAATGAGGCTGCCCCACTGGCTGCCTCCGATGGCCTGACTCTGGTCCAGTGAAGGATGTGCTGCACATTTCTGTCCCTGGAGCACCTAACACAGGGCCAGACCAGTTGCTGTGGTTGGCATTTTTGTGGCAAACAGACAGCCTGTCTGTGGAGCCTCCTCGGCCTCAGGCTCCAGCATGACTCAGTTATTTCCTGATAATCCCATGGCAAGAATGCGCCTTTATTAGGGCAAAGTAGGCCCATTCCTGGTGAGCCAGCTGGAGAGTGGCCACCAGGAATCCTTGCCAGCAGACGCTTGACCCACTCTGGGAGCTATGCTGAGACTTGTGGCTCCTTAGGGACCCCAAAGAAAAGCAGGACTCAGGCCCGGGGCCCACGTCCTCAACCCTGCCTTCCAAGGTCCCTCTGAGATGTGCTGACGCCTAGCTCTCCTAGCCCCAGAGAGCCATGGGTCCCCAAGCAGGTTCTGTGCACATAATCTTCTTATAGCCTCTGACCTTATTCCCCTTCTTCCATCCCCCTTAGGATGTGCCTGTACAGGAGACCCTCAGCCATCCCAAACTCAAGGCTGGTCTCGCCTCCTGCACAGGAAACGGTAGCAGCACCCACCAGCTGCTCAAGCCAAAAACCGGTGTTCTTCCCTGGGCTCCCAGCCAAGCCCTAGGCCTGAGGTGAGCTGGAGTCAGCTGATACTGGCCCGCAAGACCCTGTCGTTGACCATGTGCGGCGCAGCACTGTGCTGGGACCCCTGTAATACCCTTCACCTCTTCCACACTTTGTCTCGTTACTGTCCAGGGCCCAGACATTCCCTGCTTGGGTAATGGCAACATCTTCTGACCTATCTTGCTACTCTGGCTTTATTCTTTCATCATACCATGGCCTTTAAATTCAAAATAACTCCACAGTTTAAAGCCCTTCCCTGGACCTCAGAAGATAAGATCTAGAGCAGTGATGGCAAAACTTTTAGAGCTTTCAGTGATCCAAAGAGCCCACTGCAGCACGCATGCTGTAGGTTCACCACCACTGTCTGGAGCCTTCACTGTGATGTGAGGACTTTGGTCTTCTGGTCCCTGCCATCGCCATGGGCCTTCCATTTCCAGACACCTGCAATCTCTGCATTCATCCCTTCATTCTGCATGCTTTGCTCTCACATTGCAGGAACACCAAACTCTTCCAGGAATGTCTTCATTGTTCCCCTTGCATGCCATTTATTGTCACTGCTTTCAGGAGATATCACCTGATGCTCTGGGCTTTCTGATGTTACCTGCTGGTGCTGCCAGCACACAGCAAAAGCAGGGGCCATTATCATGCTGTTCACAGTTAAGACATTGTCACCAGGGCCTACGATACTGCCTGGTTTATCAGTCCATGTTGAATGGGTGGCCAGATGGCATTGGAGGGCATGACTGTTCTGCCACAGTGGGTGGGCTCAGGGATGGTGGGGAGCTGACCAATAGCACATTGCATGGCGGACAGAGATGGGGAGTGCCAAGGGGCACATGGTGCCGCTGTTGGTGTCATGAAGTTTGTTCTTTCCCATCTACAGCAACATTCACTGGCTGCTGCTGATCCTCCCAGGCCCATCCATGTTAAAGAATACTGGATGGAAACACAAGGCATAGTCTTCTCTGAGTCCTGTGCTGTGGACTCAAAGAGGGCTGTGAAAATGCATGTGCTCCCCATTAGCACACCCATGTCACACACAGCAGAGGCCATGCACCTGTGCAGCACAGACCTGCACTGTGACACATCCCCCTGACATGTAAGGTATGACAGACCATAAGACATACAAATTCAATGCCACTAACAATCACATGTGCAAGTTGTAGTGAGGTGCATGGCACACTTGTGCTGGGGCCACACACCAAACATGGTGGGAGTCATTGCAGACTCTGACACCAAGTGCTTTGAAGAAGGAGCTGAGCTCCCCTCCCTGACACAAGTGGGGTGCGTGGAGGGAAGAATGCTCAGGAGTCCCCTGTCAGCGAGTAATGGGCAGGGGGGTGGGTGTGCAGTGGGCGGGACAGCTGTTGGGTTTGCAGACCCGGTTCACTGGCTGGCTGGTTGACTGACAGGCAGCTCAGACGCTCAGCTTTTTGACAGCTCTAAGGGAATTCACAGCTAAGGCTGAGCTGACAGAGAACCACTGGGTTGAATCATGGATCCTAATCACAGAGGTGAAGGAATGGAATCACTAAACAAAACAATAGTGGTCAGAACCATCAGGTGCCCATCAGACTGAGACAGAATGACTTCCCTCCCTACCTGACCCATCCCAGAGTCTATGCACTGGATATAAGACCTGGATCCAGGGACACACAGCCTCCATGAAAGGAACCAGGGGATGAGAACACCATGAATTGGCATTTTCTGTCCAGAAGGCTCACACTGAGCCCAGCACAGAGCCTCCATTTGCACATTTGTGAACTCATGAGATGAGCATGTTTAACCCATTTTACAGAGGGAGAAACAAATAGTGTGGCTGAAGAACAAATCCAAGGTCACCAAGAAGTGTGCTCTTTTTCTCTTCTTTCTCCATACTCTGATCCCTCATTAAAAGCTGTGACTCACAGCAGACTCCCCAGGCAAAGGGAGAAGCAGCCTTGCTCTGGGCCACATCAAAGTTGCGGGTCACTGTATGAGCCTGCTCTAGTCTCAGCATACCTCTCCCTCCCGGAGCTCATATGTTACGGACTAACCTCCAAATTCATATGCTGTTGATGTTTGAGTGCAGGGAGGTAATTAGGGTTAGACGAGGTAATCAGGGTTGGGGCCCTTTGATAGGATTGGTGACGTCATAGGAAGAGGAAGAGCCCAGAGTTTGTATCTTACCCCTTGCCTTGTGATGCCGTCTACCATGTCATGGCACAGCCGAGAGGCCCTCAGCAGATGCCAGCACTGTTCCTTTGGACTTCCTGGTTGCCAGAACTACAAGCCAAATAAACTTCTATTCTTTAGAAATGACTCAGTCTTGGGTATTCAGTTATAACAGGAATGGGACTATGAAAGACCCCACTGCAGCCAGGGAAGCTCACCCACAATGGCCAAGGCTCAAGGGCTAAGGGCAGAGGCTGCTGCCCCAACCCAGACATATATGGCCTGTCCCACCTCCCCCAAGGTCCACACACTGACCATAGAGCCACCTTTAGGGTCCAGGAGCAACCAACACCTGTCTGGGGCAGCCCTGCTGTCTGGACTTCCATTTCCAGGAGGTCCTGATGTCCAAGGCATCCAGAGCAGCATGACCATGACAGAGAGCAGTCTCCAGGCTGTGCCCTGGGATCTCAGCAGAGAAGTTAATAAGCTGAGTTTTTCCGTGAACACAAGTGAGTATTTAAGACCTTTTAGTGAGGCTTCTTCTATCCAAATTCTACGCCTGGAGCCCAGGCTGCCCTCTAATTGCTGAGTGTGTTGATCTTCAGTTTTGCATCTAATCTGCATACATTAACAGTCTGCCTAGATGAAGGTAGCAGTGCACCATGAGGCAGTCAGAGGCCAATGGGACATTTTGCCCCTCACCTTGGGGCCAGGGCTGGTGGGAAGGAGCCAGAGGAGGAGTGCCCATGGCAAGTCCCCATCCCAGGAGCAGGCCCCATCTTGACAGCCTGCAGATGTCAGCAGAAGGCTGTCAGCTGGGGCTTTCAAGATCAAGAGGTACATGGGTTTCTCGACCACCCAGCCAGGGTGGGGGTAGACAGACCCCTCCATTCAGGCTGCTGCTGCCTGCAGCTGACCACTTGCTCTGGCACTTGCCACCTGGTTTTTTGCCCTTCCCAGGCTGTGAGGTGCTGAGTTGGAGGAGCTCCTGCTGAGGCTGGTGACTACAGCCAGAGACCTGACCTGAGTGGCTGTGGGGAAAAGCCCAGCACCCTTCCACCTCTAGCACCAGGTTTTAGTCTGAGCATCATTGGCCTTGCCACAGTATTTGCTGAGCTCCTGCTGTGTGCCAGGCATTGTGCCAGACTGACAGATAAACAAGACATTGTCCTTGCCCTAGGAACACTGAGCACTAGTGACCCAAAAACCCAGCCCAGCAGACTACTGTCTCTTAACTTCCTCCAACCTGGCCCTGCCCTCTGACCTCTCTAAAAGCCCTGAAATCATATCACTCCCTCTTCAGTATTGAATTGTACTCCCACAAAAATGCTGAAGCCTCAATCCCCAGTGCCCTTTGTTATGGCTTTACAAGGCTTAGTATCTATGATCAAGTAAAAGAAAGTCACTAGCAAAACTGTATTTCTGTATGACTTGCATGTTTCTAGAAAGAGGAGAAGAGCCATGACAGGAGGGATGATGGCCATACAAAGAAGTGGCAGAAATTGAACATCTGGTACCACAAGTTAAGGAACACTGGGGTCACTGGAATGGGGAGGAAAGATCCTTTCTTGGAGGTTTCAGAAGAAATGATGTTTATAGAATGACTTCTAGACTGCAGAACCAGATTGTGACAGAATACGTGTTTATTATTTAAGCTGCTCAATTGGTGATACTTCATCACAGTAGCCACAGTAAAAGTAGACACCTCCCATGATAGTTACCTAAATGTACCATCTTGTCTAGGCCATGGGATGCAGTGGTGTTGAGAAGGTATTTTTAGATGTGATTACCATTTAAATCAGTAGACACTGGGGACACTAGGTAGCCCGCCATAACGTGGGTGGGCCTTACCTAATCAGTTAAAGGCCTTAAATGACTGAGCTTCTCTGACAAAGAAGAAATACTGTCTCCAAACTCCTGCTAGACCTGGGCTACAATATCAGTTCTCTGGTTCTCCAGTTCGCTAGTCTGACCTGCAGATTTTAGTCTGACAACCATAGTTATGGAGCCAATGCCTTAAAATCTCTTCTTCCCTCTCCTGTCTTTCCCACCCCACCTCTCTCCCCCCCCACCCCACTCCCTCACTCTCTTTCTTCTCTATATATTGGCTGTGGGTTTTTTTTTTTTTTGCAGAGCCCTAAGGAAAACAGTTCTCATTTCCTGTGCAGTAGGGCCTGCCAGTGACCTCAGGGCTGGTCCCCTAGGCTCAGCGGGCAGCATGTCCACCTGGTGCCTTTTCTGCTATCCTTGCATTGTGAGGTTGCATGCTCTGGCCATGTGCAGGCAGCCTAGTGACTCAGAGGCCTTCCACAAGCTCATGTCGCATATAGAAAGGGGAGACAGCTCAGCGGATGCTGACCCCTCCGGTGCCAGGGATCTGGGATGAGACCAAGAGTTGGACTCAGGATCATGCCTGTGTTGTGAGAGAACCCCCAGGGCATGGCCTTCAGCATCTGCTCTGTACCAGGCCAGCCTGAGCCAAGGTAAGCAGACAAAGCCCCGTAAGTGGGCACATGAAGGATGGTGCACATGTGATGCCTCCAGCCAGGTTCGACAGCCTGAAGATCCAGGGCATGGAAAAGTGACCAAGGGAACAGCTTGGTCAGGAAACTTCAGGGGGCTCAAGAAGCAGCAGTCAAACTCCATGCAGGAAAGCTTAGGGCTGGCAACCCCTACGCACACACAAACACACATGCACGTGAGCGCACACACACACACACACACACACACACACAGCCTCTTCTCACCCCACAGTTCCTCCAATACTTGCCCCTTGGTGGGTTTGATGCCTTGCAGATAACTCTGTCTGTCGCAGGGCATAGCATCCAGAGTGACAGGATCTCTCATTACTGTCCATCAGAAGCTGGGACTGGGATTTCAGCAGTCAAAGCAGCTGTCATCTTCCTCAAGTATGATCCCCCTGGGGCTGAGGGAGGTAAAGGGTGCATGAGGCACTTTGACCCCTTGTGAAGCAGTGAGGTCCTTTTTAGCCCTATTGTATACTTACACAGCCCATCCAAAAGCCTGACTTAAAGCTGCTACCCTACCGGGAATGGTGGCATATTCCTGTAATCCCAGAATTCAAGAGGCTGAGGAAGGAGGCCTGCCACGAGTTCAAGGCCAGCCTGTCCTACGTAGTGAGACCCTGTCTCGAAAAAAAACCAACAAACAAAAAAATCCTGCCACCCCTACTGGGTATTGGGTATTGGGATTTTGCGTGGGACCCAGCGGTCTCCCTATGTCTCTGGAAGGGAGCAGGCAAGGGATCCTGCTCCACAGTAGTGCACATTCTGGTAAAGCCCGCTCTACAGCTCTCCCCAGACCTGGGCTGCACACACTGCTTATTAAGAAACTGGCCTTGCACAGCTTCATCAGCCTTCACCTCCCCTTAGTGGGTAACTGGGAAGGTTTTCGGCCAAACACCAGAAAAACCCTTCATCCTATGAAGAGTTCAGAGCGCACAGCACATTTGGCAGTGCACATAACTCATGCCTTGTTTATTCTCTCCAGCACTCACTCTTATCATGTTGTCTGTGTTCCAGCCACCCTACGAATGTCATCTGTCCAGAAAGAGAAAGTGGTTGTTTATTTCTTCCCGTGCAGGGGAGTGGATCTCCCTTGCAGATTTTTAACGTTGTATTGAGAGGAGGGGACAGATGACTCAGAAGGGGAGCAAGTGTTGGCTGACCTTGGGACTCTCCTGTAGCTGGGGTGGGAGTGGGGAGACAGGAGGGCCCATGGCAGCATCACGGTACTGCACGGAGAGGAGGCCGGGGGACGTGGCTTGTGCTGCTCAGCGAGCTCTCTATTTTTATCTAGATTTTGTGTTTATTTAGGAGCTTGGGAAATGTTGGTGATGGTTGTATTGAGACCAAAACCCCCACCCCACCCTTAATCTTTCTCAGCATTGGTACTGATGCTCCTGGGTACAGCAGACAGGGCCCTCCAAAGCCCCTCCCAGGGCTCTCGTGGGGGCTGTCCAGGGTCCTGAACCCCAGCCCATGCCAGCGCATGCAGACACCAGCCTCAGCTCACCCAGGGTCCCTGGCTTCAGCTCGCCTAGAACAGAGAGGGGCTTTACTTCTGCCATTATCTGAGCAGTGCATGGGGGGAAACAGCTTTCCATGAGAAAAAGGGGAGACACTGAGCCTTTGATAGAAGGAAAAGTCCTTTTCATTTCTGCTTTTATTTAAAAGTGGCTCTGTGGGGACAGGGTTCACCTTTGCCTAAGGATCTGCCATAAGTTTAAGGGTTGGGAGCCTAGTGCTTATGGCCCACTCACAGATTTCACATGTGATATGTTCTAGTTATCTGTTACTGTCTACAAGATGCTTCTTCAGAGGGGCCAATTGCAGCAAGGTAAGCTTTATGGGAAAATATGGCCAGGAAGTCAGAAGACTCACTCACCCCTACAGGAGCATTTCCTCCAGCCTATACCAAGGACTCTGTTAAACTGACCAGCCTCAGAGAGGGCCAACCGGGGAAAGTACCTTAGACTCAGGGTCCAGAAGTCCAGCAGACAGCACCCCTCTGTCCACCCACACTGATGAAAGACAACAGGACCCAGAGCTGAGGGGCTGCGACTTTGATGAGTACATCTTCATCCCACTTCCCTGACTGGCAGGATGCCTTTGGAAGTGGCTCCTCAGCTCCACTCTTGGCCAAAGCTAGCATGACTCATTTGCTCCAGAAAAGGAATATAAATAAGCGACATCACACCTTGACAATTTGACAGGAGTGACAAGCAGAGTAAATTCCCATGTCTGAGACTCTGAGGAGGAGAGGTGATTTAGCAGAGCCAGCTGCCATCACCAGAAGAAAATAATTAAGGAAACCTGGTGGTGTAGAGAAAAACCGAGCGGCTGCAGCGGGTTCCTTCTGTCGAAGAGATCTGTCATCATTGGATGCAGGAGAAAACTCCACATGCCAGAGAGAACTGAGCCCTGGAAGGTCATGCTGGAGCTGTCTGCTGAGAAGAGGGGATGTGAATGAGAAGGAAGGCAGCTGGTGAGGAAGGAAATAGGCTTTGGGCTGATGGGGACATTGATGCGGGGCTTAAATCCTAAAGGATCCTCTCAGAGCAAGCACCCACTGCTCACCCCAGTGCCATACAGAGCTTCCTTTCAGTCTCTGGAAGAGACTAAAAGCCTATTTCCAAGCCTTTCAGCACACACACCCCATACAGGAATGCTCAGGAAGGAAGGCACACAGACCTTTGCCCAGAGAAGGGCACGTCTCCTCCCAACCCAAAGGAATCAGCAGATGAAAGAGGTAGCAAGCCTGATATGGAAATACACATCTGTAATCTGGCACTGTGGGAGGCTGGAACAGGAGGATCACAAGTTTGAGCCCAGCATGGGCAACTTAATGACATGTCAAGGCCCTCTTAATGCTGAACAGAGAGTGAGAGAGAGAGACAGACAGAGAGAGACAGAGAGAGAGAGCGCATTGGTGATGTGGTCCAGTCCCCATTACAGGGATGGGGAAATTTGAGTAGCTTGTTCAAGTTCTACCTTTGTTCCCACCTCTTGGGATTTACAGAATGTTCCAGGAAGCTCACAGAGTATAAACTTTCCATCCCAGAGGTGACCTTTGTCCTCCCTCCTTGCTTGCCAACAAGTGAAGGAGATGTGCAGGCATCACCTCAGACTGACCAACATGGGGTCAAAGTCGTCTCTACAGACTGTGAAACTGGGCCCTGTGGAGGAATCGAGGAGGCTCGGTCAGAGAAGACCTAATGTTGCTTGCCAGCTGGGCTCCAGCTACTGGACCTCAGCCCAGTACAGAGAGACAGAGAGGGAAGTGCTGGGCCACTGGAATGTCCCCCCTCCCTGCCTGGGCAGCAGCCAGGATTCAGTCAGGTATGGCTGGCACAGTGCCTCTATGTGCTGGGCTACAAGTTCTAGCTTCTTTAAGGGGTGGCTGCTTCTAACTGTGACTGTGTCATTTGGCAGTGCCTTAGAACGCAGTTGTCCATTCCCATGCCACTACAGCACAAAGAGCCCCTGGTGCCCTAGTGGGCCAGGCAGGCACTGAGAAAAGAGGCCCAGGCTGCTGCATAAACTCTGCTAAGGGAAGACTCCCATCTTCTTCAACAAACCAAAGTATGAAGCAATATCCACTGTCTAACCAGAGACACCTCAAGGGCTTGGGGGCACATGTATCATGTTGTAAGTACAGAAAATCCACATTCGCTAGAACCAGGGCATGGCTGATGGGGTGTGGAGAAAGGATGGATAAAGTCTTCAGAAGACTGTGACTTAGTGGCATCATGGCATGAGGTGAGGATGGTCTAAAATCCCTGACCTGTCCACTGAGCAGGTATGTGGGTACACTTGGACAGGGCACCTATCCCAGACCTGCAAGCTGAACCAGAGATGCAGAGAAGTTAGCACCAGTTGGGAGCCAATGGAACCACATCCTTGCGACAACCTAATTTTTCACAGGGTAGGGGATCAAAGGGCCCTAAATTGCCTTTCCACAGAGCCTATCCCAAGCTCCCTCTACCTTGGGTGTCCATGGGGAAAGAGCCTGTAAGAAGGTCCCTGAGAGCCACATGGCATTTCTGCTGCTAACCCTGTCCTTTCCTCTGTTTGCTTTCTAGGAATAAAGTTCAACATCAGGCCACAGAAGCCCCACAAGGTATGTTCTGAGAGTTAAATAAATCTCAGTACATGCAGCCTAGAGAAAGTTGGGGAGGACAGAGAAGAAAATTTGGAGCTCACATTGACTCCATCCTTAAAAAGAAAAATGTGTCCAGTCCTTCCCAGGAGCCTTGGGAATAAAGTCCAGGGCTTTGGATCTATGAATTTCCCTTTCCTGTTAGATGGCTCCTTCGGACTGTGCCAACTGACACAGTAAATCTGAGCCAGACTCCTTCAGGCCACTGACTCCCACGGCCCACCCTGGCCAGGTTCCTGGGAGGAGCACACCATCTTGTGGCTGAAATAGCACTTTCATCTCAAGTCCCACTCTAGTGGCCAGACTATGCTGGACCAAGGCTCAGACTAGGGCACCACACCTGCCTTTTCCCTCGTCCCAGGAAAAGCTCAGGCTGGGAGAGGGCAGAAACCCCAGTCCTGGCAACATTTGACTTGTTGGACCTCTGTGCCCAGCTGTCCTGTTCACCTTGGTAACCACCTGCCTTCTTGTCCCAGGACCTCCAACCAGGTAGTTCCCGTGATGGTGATATGACGGTATCCACAGAGAGAGTCACACAAGATTTGTCCAGCCGGACACCAAGAAACCTCAAACTGCAGGTCCCTGGCCAGCCTCAACTGCATCCAAAGACTGGGGCCCGTCTGCGACTCCGGCAGCGACGGCGGCGGCTGCTAATCAAAAAGATGCCAGCTGCAGTGGCCATGGTGGCCAACAGCTCTTCTGAGACCCTTGCCCGCCCAGGATACCAGACCCTGGACAGCCACTGGGTCAACCTGCACCACAGTCAGCAGGAGCGCAAGCGGGTGATGCGGGAGGCCTGCGCCAAGTACCGGGCGAGCAGCAGCCGCAGGCCAGTCACGCCCCGCCACGTGTCGCGCATCTTTGTGGAGGACCGCCACCGTGTTCTCTACTGCGAGGTGCCCAAGGCGGGCTGCTCCAACTGGAAGCGGGTGCTCATGGTGCTGGGTGGGCTGGCCTCATCCACCGCGGACATCCAGCACAACACGGTCCACTACGGCAGCGCCCTCAAGCGGCTGGACACCTTCGACCGCCAGGGCATCCTGCACCGCCTGGGCACCTACACCAAGATGCTCTTCGTGCGCGAGCCCTTCGAGAGGCTGGTCTCGGCTTTCCGTGACAAGTTCGAGCACCCAAACAGCTACTACCACCCGGTCTTTGGCAAGGCCATCCTGGCCCGGTACCGGGCTAATGCCTCACGGGAAGCACTGCGGACGGGCTCCGGCGTGCGCTTCCCCGAATTCGTCCAGTATCTGCTGGATGTGCACCGGCCCGTCGGCATGGACATCCACTGGGACCACGTCAGCCGGCTGTGTAGCCCCTGCCTCATCGACTATGACTTTGTGGGCAAGTTCGAGAGCATGGAGGATGACGCCAACTTCTTCCTGAGCCTCATCCGAGCACCCCACAACCTGACCTTCCCGCGGTTCAAAGACCGCCACTCGCAGGAGGCGCGCACGACCTCGAGGATCACGCACCAGTACTTTGCTCAGCTCTCGGCCCTGCAGCGGCAGCGCACCTACGACTTCTACTACATGGACTACCTGATGTTCAACTACTCCAAGCCCTTCGCGGACCTGTACTGAGTGAGGAGCCGGGCTCGCTGGCGAGGACGACTGCCTGCCCCACCGGCTGTGCGCAGGGCCGCCTGTCCTTCCAGCGCTTCGCACCCGGAGCTGAGATGTGCCCAGGGCAACCCAGCTCTGAGGATGTCGAGAGCTGTGGCTGTGGGACGCAGCAGGCCCTGGGTGGGGCACAGAGGCCTTGGATGGGGACCCTGGCCGTTGTCTCTACCCACTTCCTCACTCCTTGGCCAAGGGAAGTGTGAGGACTTGGCTGCTCCAGGAGCTCCGCTAAGAGCTACGATGACCAGGGAAGCCTGAGGCCCTAGGGACAAGGGCCCCAGCAGTAAGGGATATCCTGCAGTCCCTTAGCCTTTGCCTTGTACAAACCATGTGGTTTGCAGCTTTTCTATGACCTGGGGGTGGTTCTGAATAAAGCACTTGGTTTTCAGAGCAGTGGTGTCTGTTTGTGTGCTGTTGTGGGAACTTGCAGACCTTGTCCCATGCTTTTTTGGACTTTCTGCTTCTCAGGAGAGCCTGAGGCAGGTGCTTGTGGGACCTGCTACAGGGATTCCCAGGGCAGGAGCAGCCTGTGTGGGAGGAGGAGGAGGAGGTCCTACCTGCAGGGAGGCTCGCTGGTGTCCCTTCTTGTCATTGCACCTTGCAGCACACCCCCTGAGGATCGCTGGAACAGTGCTGAGCTCTCAGCAAGTGGCCAGCTGGAGCTGCCCCTGAGTACTGCATACAAGTCTCAGCAGAGACGGCTCTCAGCTAACGAATGAGGCTGAACCCCTGAACTAAGCAGGCCTTTGACTTAGAGCTGCAACCCAGGCGCATTCACCTCAGAGCTGCAGGACTACCCATCCCTGATAAAACAGCTCTGGGGATGAGGAAAGAGAAGTAGAAGAAACTCCTCCTCCAGGCACACAGGTTTGCACACCAAATATGGCTCTGAGTTTATCAAAAGCCAGGGTGGTACATGCCTGTTTTCCCAGTACTTGGGAGGTTGAGGCAGGAGGATTGCTTCAAGTTCAAAGCCAGCCTGGACTACAGAATGTCAAAAAAAAAAAAAAAAAGGCCAGTGTGATGCCAAATAGACTCTGAGGAAGTGTCTGTTGGAATTTAGGGATTTAGGGATGTGACCATGGCTGTGCATGGATTTTGTTTGCAACCTGAGGGAAGTTTTGCTGGACTGTGGGGCTCTGTCTCTGCCAGGAGTCTTTCCTCCATCTTTCTGGAGGTCTTTCTGGGGTCCTTCTTAGGAGCATGTACTCAGTCTGCTCACCCTGACCTGGGGAGATGATTCTGGATTCCTCAGAGGAAACTGCAGTGCTGCCAGAAACAGCCAAGCTCACAATGGTAGGAGCTGCTCCACTTCCCTTTCTGCCCCATCCAAGGGCTCTGGAACCTCACACAGATGGAACAAGGTGCTGAGGCTGCCTCCTGCCCCACTGGCAGCCTGAGCAGGGGTGAGGCCTCCCCTTGGATTCCAGCCAGAATTGGCCTGGACCATCTGACAGAGGGGGGCAGAGGATCAGGAAGGAGGCAGCCTCCAGTTGGGGTCTGAGGGACTCAAGGGACCCACAGAATGAGGTGAGACAGATGCCCATTGGTTCAGAAAGCCACGAGACTGAACTGCAAAGGGCCAGGTCCCATATGAGAGGCAGCTGGGAGGACCTAGCTGACAGTGACCCAGAAATAGCTGTCCCTGGCATATGGCATTCAGAGTAAGACTGAATTCATGGTCAGAAAGTGTCCCTAGTCATGGGTGCACTTGGTGAAGACTGAGGCCCAGCATCACATGTCATCTGCTCAGCAAAGGGACACCTGAAGCCCCAGTGGAGCAGCCTGCAAGACGGCTTTTACCAGCTCAGAAATAATCAGGATTGCCCTGGGCCAGCCCCACAGTGTGAGTGTGTGACTTCACAAGTGTGCATGTGAGAGTGAGCAGGATAAAACATCCTCACTGTGTCACCTCTCGGGGACAACCAGGCCTGAACACACTTGACACATCCATTTAAGAAGCTTCCTTTCTGAATGGTGATGACCAGAAACAGGGTTCAGGCAATGATCACAGGCAGCCCTTGGTGGCCCCCAGCATGACCTCCACCTTAAGGCCACCGCCCCAGGCCTGAAGCCTCTCCTGGAATTCACTAAAGTGGCACCTGATCCAGTTGTAGCCCCAAGCCCAGCTGGAACCTCATAGGGTTAGGGAGGCAGACTTCACCTCAGACACAAGGGTGTGTGTGTGTGTGTGTGTGTGTGTGTGTGTCTGGGCGCAGAAGAGGAGGATTGGGCCTGGGGGTGGGTAGCATGTGAGCCGAAGTATCTGTGAATGTGTGCATGTGTGTCTACACCAGGGTCCCTGTCTTCATGATAGGTATGGGTACATGTATAAGCCCATGTACATGACTGGGGTAGGACTCGGGACAGCCTAGGTCCTCCCTCCACTCTGGGACTGTGTCACTGTCCCCACCTTGCTCTTCATTCTTCCCTGCTCTGCCCTGTCCCATTTGCTCATCCTGCTGCAAGTATAACCTGGAGGGGGTCATTTGATTAAGGACTTACAAAGGAGCCATAGACAGGGGACAAGTAGGCCCATCAGTTTGGGGAAGTAACTGCTCACACCAGCCACACATGGTGGTGTACACCTGTAATCCCAGCTCTCAGGCAGGAGGATCACTGACAGTTTGAGGCCAGCCTGGACTATATAGTGAGTTCAACAGCAGCCTGAAGTGTACAGCATGATTCTGTCTCAAAAAACCAAAGAAAATAATTACCTAAACTCCAGTGCCCCCACCTACTTGAACCCCTGAACTAAGCAGGTCTCCCAATCGGGCCTCTCTAACCCCTATTGAAGTTCCTACCAGCCCTTTGTCCTTGAGGGGCTACAACCTGCCAGTTGTGGCTCCTACTCCCTAACAGGTGGAGAGAACAGATGTCCCAAAGCTTAGGTTTTTCCTGAAGCCTGAGAGCCCCAAGAGGCACTGAGTCTCAGGGGAAGATGACAGACCTTGACAGGTGGACAGGTGTGAATAGGCAGCTCTGGCCTCTGGGACAGCCCAACCTGCCTCCTCCCCATTCCTTCCGGGTGGCTTGATTGTCCCTGCAGGGCCGGGGCAAAGGGTCCAAGACAGAGTCCTCCAGCACCCTCACCACGCTCTCCAGCAGGCAAGGCCCACCTGCCAGCTTTACCCTCTAGTCGAGCAGCCTCTCTAAGAACAGGAGCACCCCCCACCCAGAGCCTGTGACACTGAGGCCTGGGGCCACATCTGCTCCTTGCCCCTCATCTCCCTTTAGCCCTTGTCTGTGTGGGAGCCCCATGGCCAATCAAGGAACTTTCTCCTGGTGTTCCTCACTGCTCCCTTCCCTGTCATAAGGTGGGAGGACCCTCAGCTGGATGCGGGAACCTCAGAGTTGACCAACAGGGCCCAGGAAGTGCGGCGGTCTGGAATTGGTCCCTCTCTGGGACTCACTGGCTCAGGGAAGGGGCACAAGCAGACGCACCCTGGGTGTGGGGAGAGGACAGGACGGGAACCCGTTTGCTTTGCCGTCGGAGCCCCTGCTCTGGAGGCTGGTGCTGCTGCTTCCTGAGTTTCCCACTGTCCAGTTTTTCCACACTATGGATTCAGCTGTGAGGGGACAGCAGGAGGGACCCTGGGGCAGAACTGGGCTGAGGCCACTCCCTCCCCTTTCCCACCCGCAGGAAGAGGAGGGTAGGGAGAGCAAACTGGAGGACTTGAAGCCTAGGGCAGGACAGAGGCTGACAGCAGAAGTGAGCCCTTCCCAATCTCGGGGCTGCTGTGCCAGCCTGAGTCAGACACTCACAACCAAAGCATGTGGCTGCTGGGCCCCGCCCTCGGTGCATTGTTTAATACCTCTCCAAGAAGCCCTGTACATGCCGCACCCTGCTCTACAGACGAGGAGGAGACTGAGGAGGCACAGAACGGCCTGAACAGAGCTGCGAAGCCTCAGGAGTTGGCGCTAGAGCAGGAGCTCAATGCAGAGCTCTGTGATTGTGCCCTCGCTCTTGTGCCCGCCCACCCAGCTCCGCTCAGCAAGCCTGAAGCATCCACAGGCGCAGAGACCCTCTGCTACCACCAGATGGAGTCCAATCCTTGCTCCTGAGCCCGGCCCGGCAATCCCTGACTCGGCCACGAAGAGGCGGCAACACTCCGACTGTGCGCAGCTCTAGGCAGATGGCACACCTCCAGGCCTACAGGAGGCTGCCTTCCCAGACACCCTCCGCGCGCACTCGCACTCGAATCCGGCCTCCCCAGGGTTTCTAGGCAGATCGCGGAAGTTACTCCCCAGCCCACCAGCTCCAGGGGACCTGCTATCCAAGATTCCAGCACACCAGTGCCCCTAACATGGGCATAGGTCAGGGGCAGCATCGCCCACTGGGAGTGCCCTCCACTCTCCGACACAGAATGCCAGGCCTCCTCTGACCTCACCCACCACACACACAAGTGCATGCAGCTAGGTGGGCACAAATGCCTAGTCAGGCATCAACACACACAAAACATACACAGACACGGACAGATGGACACAAACATACATGCACTCACAAACCATGCACACAGAACCAGATGCCCATGGACATGCACACAGACACACCTACACACATGTATTCTGGACCCCAGTCTCACTGTCTTCTCTAAGAAGCACCACCAGGCAGGTACCCCTGGTTCCTCCAGCTTCCCCATCGGCAGAAAACAAACTAGAATCACCCCACTTTGTAAAACAAAAAAGCTAGCCAGGTGAGTTTGCACATGTTTGCCATCCTAGGACTCTGGGAAGCTGAAGCACAAGGATCACAAATTTGAGCCCAACCCGAGCAATATAGCAATTTAGCAAAACCTTGTCTATAAATAAACAAACAAGCAAACCAAATAAATAAGGGTGGGGATGTAGCTCCTTTGTGGGAAGGTCTTGGGTTTAACCTCCATGGCAAAAACCAATCCCATATCCCCTCCAACCTGTGCCCCATTTCTGTCCTCTCCTCCCAGCCTCCTTTCATTCTGCGTACCTCCCTTGGTCTGCCTTTCTACCCTGCTGTCTACAAGTTGAAAAGTCATCTTCAGCTGCCCCTCATTCCAGGCCTCACAGCTCCCACCCTGCACTCTGCCTGCACACCCCCTGGGGGAGCTCAGTACACACTTGTGCTACACTCCCGAGTTTGCCCCTCTGCTGGACACCTCACGCCTCAGGTATCTGGGGCACATCTCAACTTGCCCATCTGCATGGCACATGCCCTCCCTGGCTACTCCTCGCCTGGGCTGTCTATGGCCACATCAACTCTACATCCCTTCCTTTGACCCTGCCTCCTATGGGTGCCCCGAATCCAGCTTTCTCTTTCCTCTCTCTAGGACTGTCGCCTCACACAAACCAGTGCTCCCTCCTACCATGGCCCCTGAAGCAATAATTGTGCTATTTAGTTATTTGCTAGTTTACTTAGTGCTACTCTAAGCATTTCAGATATGTACATATTATATATAAATCTTATTTATATATTACATATTATATATAATATCTATATATCTGAATTTTAAATCTAAATTATGTAGAACTATTTTAATATAAATTATTATATAATAAAATGTAACTGTTTTCTTATAAATAATATATTACATCTAATTTATATATCTCAATGTAGGTATCAAATATATTATTTAATCTTCACTATAACCCTGTAAGATATGTAATTAAATTATATCCTATCCCTTTTTTTATAAATAAGGAAATTGAGACACAGAGACATTAAACAATTTGTCCAAGGCCACAGCTATTAAGGTATTGCTGCAGAGCTCAGAGCCCAGCACTTTGGCCTGATGCTCTTGTTCTTAGTGTTCTTACTGTCCTGTTGGTGTCTCAAGGAGGAAAGAAGGCTTTGTGATAGCAGATTATAAATTCATACATTACTGCAGCAAGAGAAAAGCACGGAAACAGAGGGACACTCTCAGGCGCCGGCAAGTGCCCACTTGAAGTTTCTTGGGTCCCAGGTCCCCAGTGTGCCGTCGTGCTGCTCATGGACAGTGTGGCAAAGGTGAGAGCTGGCTCTTCCTGGGCATGCATAATAGAACAGGGAAGGGGACAGAGAACTGCAGTTCAAGTGTAATAAGACAAGGAGGAAATGTGTGACCAGGGACAAGTCGCCATCTCCCATGGTGACCGGGCAGACTGTAGCCAGTGGAGGGGCAGTCAAAATGGGTGGAGGGAAAGGTCACTGGCTGGAGATGACCTGGGCTGCAGGGATGGCAGGCAGGTCACATCCCATAGACACACTCTCTTCATCTCCCTGTGAATGATGCCATTGTCGACCTACACGAGTGTCTGTGAAAGCCCTATCAGATCCTGCCTGCTCACCTGCCTCTGTCTGCTGTGCTGGCACCTGTGCCAGCCTGTCTGTGACTGTCTGAGTGCTGATGTGACAGTCTATGTATCAGTTCCTATCTGCCTGGGAGGCCAGCTGTTGCCAGGACTACAAGTCAGGCTTGTCCTTGGGGTGCAAGGCCTGGAGCAGAGGTGCAGGGTGGAGTGAGTGCTGATGCAGAAGGCTTTTCTCAGGGAGGCTGAGGCAATTGGATGGCAATGCCCAGAGGCTTAGAGACCTGCTGTCCCATCTGGGGAAGCTGGGAGGAGGCTGGTGAATCTGGGCCAGGAGGGGAAGCTGCCTGCCTATTCTCCAAAACCCATAGGCTGAATTTTACTTTTCCTTTTATTTATTTCTCCTTCTTAAATCCTGTTTCTCTCCCGGAGGCATCTAATCTATTATTTAACATTGGATTGTGCGATTGAAACTCCCAGGCAAATTGAAAATTATTTGTGTTTGAGGTTTCAGGCATGAAGCTGAGACAACCATTTCTGGGAGATCCTGGGAACCCAAGCAGGGTGGAATATGTGTGAACAGCTCTGCTCCTCTGAACGGCCAGGCAGATCAGAGTGGGTGACGTGAGGGATCAAAGACCCTGCAGGCCCAGGGCCCTGGCTGTGCCCGGGCTGGGTGCACCCAGAGCCGCAGCTCAGGGGTTATTAATCTCCACGTGGCATTTCACTTGGGAAACACTGTCGATGCCTCCCACCAGCCAAAGTCCTCAAGAGGCAGAGCAGGGGCAATCTGTCACTGCGCCCACCCTCGGGGAAAGGCCTCAGTCACGGGAGAATTAATGACACAGGGACAAGGGCTTGCCATCGTTTTTCAGAGGTTGGCTCTCCATGGACTTGCAGCCAGGGTTACAGGGCCCAAAGGAGTCAGTAAGGGATGAGCTGACATGCTAATGTGACCAAGAGGTAGGGTTTAGGGTGAGGTTTATGGGGCCCCACCTGGGGAGTGCAGTGACTGAGTCTTCTGGGCAGGACTTGTGACATAAAACCATTAGGTGTGAGGGCACAAATCAGGACCATCCTGGATGGGACTGGGAGAAGCCATAGGCACATGCCCTGTGGGAACCACAAGGTACCCCCCATACCATATTTTCAAGAAAAAAGACAGTCACATAGGTGAAGTATTACCTTGTAAGCCCTCTCACCTCACACCATTTTCTTGGGGGTAGGGTTTCAACAGAGTCAATCTTGAGGAGATATAAACATCCAGTCCATGGCAGACATTTAGAGTGACATTTAAAGTGGTCACCTGTGTCAGGCTGTGTGTCAGCATATGGTGATGTCATCCATGTGCTCCCAGCCTGCAACCTGGTACCCTGGGACCACAGTGTGGGGGAGGGAATCCTCACTCATCCTCAGCCACCCAGGCAATCACAAGAGTCCCCACTGCCCCTGAGGGCACACTGGCTGCTGCAGCCTCAGCCACAAACCCCAGCAGCTGCACAGACCCCAAGCTGTTCCCCCTTATCTGCCCTCCCCTACCCTTAGCCTCCTTTGTGAGTGCTGACCTACTCAGTCCTGCTGCTGTATCCACCAACCTATCAGGCTCCATGACCAGTGTCTGGCCTCAGGACTGTTCCACTGTCCACACTTCCCCCTTCCCCCTCTTCAGAATTCTGGAAGCCCAACCCACTCAACCCACCCTGCTATAAACCAAATAGCCAGGAAGAGAGGCCTAGAGTATCCCAAGTCAAGGCTTACAAGTGAATTCAAGCTAACATAAGTGTATTTAGCATAAATGTAATTTTCCACCCCACAGAATATATCCGCCTTGCAGAGCACACCCCTAAATACATACAATCCTGCATCTCAGTCAGTTTCCAAGGAGAGAATGTGAAAGTCATATCCTAGACAACAATAACAAGAATTGAAACTTGTTACAGCTGGTGCCCTTTGGTAGCAAATATAAAAAGTTGATAAACCAATGGCACCAACTTCAGATGAAGACACCTTCTGAGGTCTGACAGATGAGGACATACACAGCTGGATGGCAGGAACCCAAGACCTGGGATCATGAGTGCCACCAAGGTTCACTCTGCAAGGTCAATTCTGCTGCTTCTGTGGGCTGTTTAGTGCCTTTGTGTTTTCTCTTGTATCTACTTCCTGTGCTCTTTCTGTGCCTGTGGCAGAAACACAGCCAGGTAGTATGTAATGGGTCCTGCTACCCAGGGAGGACCTGGCTTCTTCTCTATTCTTTGTCCCATCCCCAGAGACTTGTGAGTCCAGGAGGTTCACCTCTAAAATCTGTCTCCCAGAAACTGCAGGTAGAGGGGCAAAACTAGGCATGGAAATACTGTAGCATCATGTGAGCTATTGAAGCATTGGAAGCAGCCTACATATTCATCAAGTAGGGAAATGCATAAACAATGCATGATCCAAACTATCAAAATCAATGGAGCCATTTATAAAGAAAGCAGAAGGCTTGTTCCTCCCTTTGTTCAACAAACACATTCTGAGCACCAACAGGTGTAAATTCCACAGAAAGTCACTCAAGACAGCAGAATCAGTCCCCATCCCCACCTTGCCAAACTCAGTCCACCGAGGGAGTTTGACTCCAATACACATAGAGAGCAATGTCCTCAAATGTAGTAGCTCTTCACGCAGCTGTAATGAAAATAACCTTAACAGAAAAGTTGGGAAAGGCTTCCTGGAGGAAGTAGTTATGGAGCCAAGATCAGAAGGACCCATGGCAGTAGGGAAGAGGAGGCAAATGTCCTAGGGTGAAAACCTGAGTGGCCAGATGAGAAGAAATGCACTGTGTGGATGTCACAGATGGGCTGCCCATAACCCCTCAGGTGTGAAGGGCTTCTTCCAGTAGGCTGTCAGCTCCCTTAGGGGTTGTCTAAAAACAGCAGACCTGCACCCAACGGCGCATCTGATGCATGTAAAGGTTTCCTTACCCCAGCAACGCAGACATCCAATCTCAAAGCTTCATGCAAGTTCAGCTGAAGCCTCTGTAGATACTGTGTCTGTGGTAGGCAGAATAAAGCAGTATCCCACACACGTGCGCACACACACACACGCATGCATACATACACACACACATGCATATATGCAAAACACCTACAGTCACATCCCCGGAACCTGTGAATTTGCTACCCTATATGGTAAAGGAGCTTCTCAGGTGTGATTAGGGACTTTGCTGAAAAGATGCTGCATTATCTAGATGAGCACCATGTAATTACAAGGATCCTACAGGAAGGAGGGAAGAGGATCAGAGTCAGAGAAGATGGGACAATGTAGAGAATGGAAGCACCCAAGGAAGGTGTGAAGCTTCTGAAAACTGGAAATGACTATGGAATAGACACTTCCCTATAGAGCATCAGGCAAGAATATAGCCCTGCAGACCCATTTTGCACTTTTGAACTCAAGATCCATGAAATTTAAAAGTTTGTGTGCTTTTAAGCTACAACTTTGATGAGCATTTGCTACAGCAGCAAGAAACTAATACAGGATGCAGCCCAGTTTTTTCCTCAGCCCACAAATGTGAATCCTGAGGGCTCTCCTTAAAGCCTTCCTCATGCTGGTATCTACCAAGTTCTGGTCCCAGGAAACCCAGCCTGTCACAGACTGAGAGAACTGATGCTGGGTGGGATGTTGGAATTTGATTTTTCATCTCACAATTTCCTGGCAACAGTGGTAGGCAGAGCAGAAGCAGCCCCTGCTGTAACTGTCCAGCTTTTGACCATTGGTGAATTGGGGTAACTTACAGGGGAAATACAGTGGTGGGGGCAGCCTATCAAGCACTGGAGAAATATCCAGGGGTTAACATCAGGGCACTAGGTGGTTATTGTTAAGCTTCACTAACACTTTTGGGGAAAAAATAACAAAAGGTTGTAAGCAGGGAAGAACTAAGTGTGAAAGCCAAAAGGCTTCCTCTGTAGCACATACAGGGGATTTGTTCTGCCCCTGAAGGACAGAGACAGCAGAGGACCTCAGAATAGCAAGCTCCAAGGAAAGTTTAATTCTCCACCTAAGCAAGTCTGCTTCACTAAGGTCATGCTGTGGTTGGGAAAGACTGGAACCCTGACACTAGGGATAGGACAAAATCTTAAATTTCCCAATTGTCTTAAAGCCTTTGAGCCTCCAGATATGGCCCATTCCTCCTGATTAAGAATTAATATACTTTCATTCCTTGACGAAATGCAGAGGTCTTTGAGGACTTGTTTTCATTTGTCTTCTGGCTACTAGGACAATTAGTGTCATCAGGCTGAGGAGATGCTGGGCTTAATAATGAAGTTAGGAACTATAGCCCCAAAGAAGCTTTGGGACATGCAATCCACATGTACAGCAGGAGCCAAGAACTGGATCCTAAAGGTGCTTGGTCGTTGGGAGAAGGGGCATCTAAGGTTGGGATAGGTTGGAGAATTTATTAATATAGGAATCCTTTCCTAAGACACAGGATTCAGAGCTAGAAATGCTAGAATTTGCAATGTTTTATAGTGGAAAAGAGGATTAAAGAGCTCAATGAAATGGGCATGCTTGAGCAAAGATATACATAAAACCAGGAAATAAACAGCAGAGCCATGCTCTCCATTGAAAACCCCATAAACCAGTGCAACAAGGAACATCTCACATGAAGAAGGTCAGCATCAAGAGGAGGTTGGTTGGAGGTCATCTCTGTAGAACAGAGGTGCTGGGACAGATGCTCTGATGGGACCTAGACCCATCAGACAACAATGAGGACAAGAGAACCCTGAAACACCATAAATCCAGTGGTAACATGTAGCCATCAGGAAAGTGGTGGATACAGGTATGTAATGAGTGGCAAGATCATAGTGTTAGCCAAGGCCACCTAGTCTGCAGAGAGTTATGGCATAGTTAATAGAACAAGGTCTTCCCTGGGGGCAAAACGGAGAGAGAGCTGACCACTGTACTACTCAATCTGCGTAATGAAAAGAAATCAAGAGTGAAAATCATCCTAGTCTAAAGAAGAAGAAAGGGGAGGGGAGATGGAGGAGAAGGAGGAAGAGGAGGAGAAAAATGAAGAAGCAGAAGTCATAAAGGTGGGGATGTAGTTCAGTGGCAGAAGAGTTTCCAAGTATACCTGAGGCTCTGGTTTTGTTCCCCAGCACCACAAAATAAATAAATAAATAATAAAAAGTCAATATTTCTTACCCAGTAACACCCAAGCAATTACTTATAATGATAGTCCCCCGCCCACTCAGTCCATCTTCTCCAAAATGTACTTGTGGGGAAAGGAATACTTAAGAGTCTAGGACTGTTAGACAGGCTCTGAGTTGATTTAACTACTGCAAGACCTGCTGTATCCTGGAGACTCTCCAGCAGAGTAGGGTAGAGTAGAGAAAAAGTGTAGAGTAGAGTAGAGTAGAGTAGAGTAGAGTAGAGTAGAGTAGAAGCAGATAATAAATGCAGCTTTAAACCATAGGTTCCCTCAATGGCCATTTTCCTGGTGCCCAAATGCATAATCAGAAAAGACATCTTCAGAGTTGGCATGATCCTTACAGTGACTCTCTGTCTGTAGGGTGAGAGACTTGTAGTAAAGAAAGCAAAGGAGAAATCTCCAAAACCACCCTCTGATCTCTTTCAATATAGTAAATGAAAATATTATCACATTGTTAATGGGATGGCAGATATTAGAGCCAGATTTCAAGACATAAAGGATGCAAGAGTAAGGTCATTGTTATATATTCACTGAATTGACCAGTTTTGCTCCTGCATAAACCAAGTAGAATTTGAAGGAGAACAATAAACTACTGAAAATTCACCTGTGTAATCCAAAGTAAAATTTCTTCCCAAATATGGTCTCCTTGCTTGCACAACTTATCACAGCCTCTTTGTGACCATAATGGTGAAATAAATCAGACACACAAGCTTAAATATTGCATGGTTTCTCTTATGTGAGAAATCGAAAATATAAATAAAGAGCAAAATAAAAGATAGATAAGAGGAAACAAGGAGATAGATCTTTTGCAAAAAGGAAGGGAACAAAGAGGGAAAGGAGAAAAAGGACAGAGATAAAAAAGAATTATGATGTGTTATGTACATGTACCAACTCCCCACAAAGAATGTAATCATTATGCACTGCAAATATGTACTAATAAAAATCAAAAACAAAAGACTAACTTATCATGGCCTTGGTGCATGATATATGGTCATCCCTGTCAGAGAACAGTTTTGCATTCATCTGGAATAGATAATAGTATACACTTATAATCTTGACCCAGAAATATGTTAACTCCTCAAAGCTGTGTGCAGTTACAGTCCAAAAAGACCTTGACTAGCTCAACATCCTGCAGAACATCACATTCATGAGTCTTATCAATGACCACGTGCTCATCAGAGTGGATAAACAAGAAATGGCTAGGGTTTTGCAGGTCTTAATAAAACCCATACACTCCAGAGCTGGTAGGAAAAGCCCAGTGAAATTTCAGGGGTCTGTCAAACCAGTAGAACTAATTAAATGTTCCATTAGTTGAGGACATGCTGAAACATGAAAAATAAAGGGCAAATAATGGTATCTTCCACCTCCTAACTGAAAGAGGGAGGTACAATCTTACAGGTCTCTTTGGGTTTTAAGGCACTGTGTACATATGAAAATAAACCATTTTCCAAGGTACAGCAAGAATTGCCAGGCTCAAGTCACTGCCTAGTAGAACCAGAGTCCAAGAGGTCCTAATTCCTGAGCCCTAAGGCCCAGAGGACCCTGTGGTATCTGAGGGGTCAGACATCATGTAGCATTTTTGACAAGACCCAAAGGGAGAATTCCAGCACTCAAGAGTCCAATTCCAGACTCTTGAAGCACTGTCACAGGCCATTCAATTTGGAAAATTATAAACCTTTTAGAAAGCAGCTCCTGGCACACTCTGGACCTGGGTGTAGCATACCTGATCACAGGGTACCAAATGAAAATGTAGACATAACTCATCATCATGATCTGGGTCCCACCAGAGCTACCATGACCAGAGGTCAAATGGACACAGCTACTGTCATAAGACCATCATGAGACTGAAGCAGCATATCTGGGATCCAGTGTGAGCTGTGTAAGAGGCATAGGGGTGATGCATAAGCCTGGAGCCAGACTCCCCTGTGACTCACTTCCACTGGTCCAGGGCCTCTCCTTCAACTCAGTTCAATGGCTGTATTGTGGGGGATTTGACTTGCTAGTGAATAAAGAAAAAGCTAGGGTTTTGTTCACACGTGTTGGATTGGTAGGTGAAAATAGTAAAAAAGTGGATGGTTTCCTCTGGGTATGATGGCACACTCAGGAGTCTGGGGCAGGAGGATTAGCACAAGTTCAAGGCTAGCCTGGGCTACACAGTGAGTTTAAGGTCACCTTGAACTACATAGCAAAAACCAGAAAAATAAATAAATGAATAAATAAGATATGAGTGAGCCAGGCACGGTGCTTTATCCCTGTACTCCCAGAACTATAGCAAGTTTGAACCAAATTTGGGAAATTTAGTAATTTATGAGAGTCTGTCTCAAAATAAAAAAGAGCTGGGAATGTGGAGTAGGGCAAAGGCCCTGGTTCAATCATCAGTATGACAGAGAGTTAAAGAGAGAGACAGACAGAGAGAGAGAGAGAGACAGACAGACAGAGAGAGAGAGAAGAGAGAGAAACACTCAAGGCATGTGATTCATCCTGAGGCAAATTCCTCTTTGTAAAGCTTGCAAAATCCTTACTTCCAGAATAAAATGATGGATTTAAAATCGATTGTGATGATGGTTGTACAACTCTTGAACAAATTAAAAACCATTGGATTGAATTTCATACCTTAGGTCCATTGCATGTTATGGGAATTATCTCTCAATAAAGTTGTTTTTAAAAATACAGTAATGGGGCCCAGGCTTGGTGGTGCACACCTGTAATCACAGCTCTTGGGAGGCTGAGGTAGGAGAACTACCATGAGTTTAAGGCCACAAGTGGGCTGGCTACACAGGGAATTCAAGGCCTGCCTGAACTACATGGTGAGACCCTGTCTCAAAAAAATAAAAATAAACAAACAGTAGTGGTACAGGCAAATAGGTAAAAAGAAAATGATTACTGGTCCTAAATTAAGTCCAAAATTCAACAGACAAAACAACATTGAGCCCCACCCCACCCATCTCTGGTACCAGGGATTGAATCCATGGCCTTGAAGTTCATCCCCAGTACTTTTTATCATTTCCTTATTTTTTGTTTTTAAATTTTGAGGCAAGGTCTCGCTAAGTGACTATATTACGCAGGCTAGGCTTCAATTTGGGATCCTCCTGCCTCAGTCTCCAGAGTGCTAGGGTTACAGGCATGTACCGTTACACCTGACTAACACTGAGTTTTAAAAATGGAAAGTAATCTCCTTTGATACCACATTGTTCTGGAGGCTGAACCCCAAGGCCTCAGGCAGCTGCCTCCCTTTAGCTTGCTGGGCTCTGTCCAGTCAGTATTTCTTCCAGGTTGGATTTGCACACAGGTAACTAAAGTTCTGGGGTGTCCAGGTTGGCTTGTCTCCCACAGCTCTCCACTAGACACTGCCCCAGTGGTTACTGTTTATGGTAGTCCCTGCAGGAAGACCCTGTCTGGGTCTGATTCAGCCTTGAAATCTGTGTGGAGGTCACATTTACAGAATTAGCTCCATGCAGAGGTGCAGCCCTCCAGAGCTGTGGCCTGGGCCATACCTGGGCTGGCTCAGCCAGGATTGTGGAGTCCCAGGCGCTTAGCGCTGGAATGCAAGGATCAGTGTCCCCAGGCAACACCGGACAGTGATTGCTGAGGTCCTACAGGCACCTTTCCGGAATTCCTGCCCTCAGGGTTCATAGCTTGCCTAGAAGATCTCCAAAATCCTTTCAGGGGTCGTTATCCCGTAGTCCAAAAGAATGGAACCTGGCTGCCTTCTCTTCTTACCTCTCTCTAGCAAAGGTAGCATGGCCACACACTTACTCTCTTCCAAATGTTTTGTTTTGTTTTGTTTTGTTCTGGTGGAACTTGGGATTGAAAATAGAGCCTTTACACAGAGGTATATCCCTAGCCTTTTAAAATTTACTTTTATTGTGAGACTGGGTCTCACTAATTTGCTAAATTGCCCAGGTGGGGGTGGAATTTGCAGTCCTCCTACCCTAACTTCCCAGAACGCTGGGGTTACTGGCTTGTACCACCACCCAGCTCTCCTAACCGTGCTCCCCACCCCACCTTTCACATGGCCAGACTTAAAGTTTTCCAAAGCTTCTCATTGTGTTTCCCTTTTCGTTATAAATTCCATCCTTAAAACATTTCTCTTTTCTCCCACTTTACTGTAAGCAGCCAAAAAGAGTCCAAGAAACATTATAAACAGGTTGTTGCTTAGATTTGGACAGAATTCTAGTTCATTATCCTTCCCCAAAGTCCTAGGACATGGACACAATTGTATCAAGTTCTTTGCAACTGTACAAGGATGGCCTTCGCTCTGCTTTCGCAATACTTGTACATCATTTCTTCTTGAAACTTCATCAGAATGGCCTTTATCATCCATATTTCTGCTGATATTCTGGTTATAGCCACTCAAGTAACCACAAAGAATATGTAAACTTTTCCTACAACTCTTTTTTCCTTCTTCCTCACCAGAATTGCCCTTAGTCTGTTGATGACAATCTAGACTTTCAAAAAGATATTACATGATGAAAGACTTTATTTTGGGAACTTGATACATACATTTAACACATCTTTAATCAATTTCAATCCTATTACCACCTTCTTCCCCCCTCCCAGTTCCCAGTTCCCAGTTCCAGAAGCTATATTCCCCTTCCCAGTTCCAGAAGTCTACCTCCTGTTTCTTGTTCTCTCTCTTTTATATATTTATTTTTAAGTTTCTCACATAAGAGAAAACATGCAATATTTAACTTTCTGACTCTGGCTAATTTTCACCTAACGTGATATTTTCTAGTTCTATTTTCCTGCAAAATGGCATGATTTCACTAATATGCCACTGTGTTTATACACATTTTCTTTATCCATTCATCTGTTGACAGGCATCTAGAACCATGTAGACTTTCATTATCCTGTTCTTCCCAATTTTTCCAGTCTCTACCTATAGCCCACTTCCAAAGCCGCTTCCACATTTTCAGATATTTACTATAGCAACAGCCCCATGCCTTGATACCAATTTTCTGTCATGGTCTGTGTGCTACAACAGGATACCTGAGACTGGATAATTTATAGAGAACAGAGATTTATTTCTTTTAGTTCTGGAGGCTGAGAAGTCCAAAGATGTGGCACCCTCACCTGGTGAAGCTTCTCACCATGTCACCCTGTGGTAGAAGAAGGAAGGTGAACATCCAAGGACAGGATCAACTGCAAACAAGACGAGATCTTCCTTTTATGAAGGACCTACTTCTGTGATAACCAACCCTCTCTCAAGACAATTACATCAATCTGTTTATGAAGGTAGAGCCTTCATGACCTCACCAACCCTTAATGCTCTCATCTCTCAATATTTGCACTAAGGATTACGTTTTCAACACATGACATTTGAGGGATATGTTCAGATCACAGCAATCCCTTTCTTCATGCAAGCAGCAATGGCTAATTTAGGAATACACACATGTATTCTGGGTACATGCTTCTCTTCCTTACCCACACAGTGCCTGAGCCAATTTTTAGCCAAGGATTTATAGAATGTTTTGTCCACCACACTGGACTCCAGATTAACACTGTGTCAAATAAATGGACTCATTTTACAGCAAAGCAAATGTGAGGATGGACACATGGTCATAAGATGCATTGGTCATATCCTGTATCACCCCAATCTGCCAGGTAAAGGAATGGAAACACCTGTGAAAAGCACAGCTAACTGTTGGGTATGGCGACTCACTCATGTAATCCCAGAATTCGGGGAAGCCGAGCCAGGAGAAGGGCAAGTTTTGAGCCCAGCATGGTGACTTGGTAAGAACCTGCCTCAAAATAAAAACAAAAACAGGGGTGGGGGTGTAGCTCATTGCAAAGACCCTGGGTTCAATTCACAGGAATGGGAAAAAGTTCACAGCTAAAGATCACTGGTTCACAGGTGATATTTTGCAAAGATGAGCAAAGTATGTTATGTTGGTTGTTTTTTGGGTTTTTTTTTTTTTTTGGTCTTTTTGAGACAGGGTCTCACTATGCAGTTCAGGCTGGCCGTCATACATCTTAATATATACTGGATCAAAACATATATTTTAAATGAACAATAGGCTGACCCAAGTCTGTCCATATATGTTAGGGAGAATAATGACCTCCTGTCCCAAAGATATGAACATTGTAGTTGGAGGTAGTGGCATAAACCTATTATCTCAGCACTCAGGAGGTGGAGGCAGGAAGATCAATGGTAGTTTAAGGCTAATGTGGGCCAGCATAAAACACATAATGAGAACCTGTCTCAAAAAACAAACCAACCAAAATTTAAAAATATCAAAAAACCACAAAGATATCCACATTGTAATTTCCCAAACCTACAAATAGGTTACATCATGTAACAAAAGGGACCATTTTGGCAGGATATGATAAAGTTAAGGATTTTTAAATAGGAGGAGTATTTTAAATAGCTGGGATGGAGCCATTGGTGATTCTAAGTGCAAGAGACAGGCAGGAGAGACAGTGAAAGATTGATGAAGGCTGAGATTCAACCAGCTGTTGCTGATCTTGAAAATGAAGAGGCACCGTTATGGAAGCCATGGAAGTAGTCATCACCTAAGCAAGAGAAAAGCAAGAAAATGAATTCTCCCTAGAGCCTCTGGAAGGAGTACTGTTCTACTTCCCTAAATTTTAGTCCAGTGAGCACATTTCACACTTCTGACTTCCAGAACTGTAGCAGATTTATGTTGTTCTAATTTGCCAAATCTATGGTAAATTAGATTTAGCAGTGAAGTGCAGCAACTCTCACTTGAGAGCTTGTTACAGCAGCAAGAGGAAACTAATACACTATGTCGTAGGTAAGAAGAGTCTGGGAAATGAGGAGCAGAAGGAAGAATGTGCTGCTCACCATCACTCCTTACTACCTCTGAATTGTTGCTTCTTATTCCCACAGCTCTGGGCCTTAAGAGCTTGGAGATCCTGGTTCCCACATGAAGAATGATTCTGTCTAGGAACACAACAAGAGTTCCTTTGACCTGTAGCAAACTGATGGCTACTGCCTGGGCACTTTAGACTCCTCATACAAGCAGGAAGAGTCATCCTGTTGGCAGGGCAATTGGATCCTGACCATCAGGAAAAAGTGGCAGTTTTGTTTTACACTGGGGCAGAGAGAAATCTGTTTGGTGCCTAGTTGATCCATGCTTGGATGTTTCATGGTACACCCTTGCCCAGTTTTTGTTTTTAGTTCTTTGAGACAGGGTCTTGCCATGTAGTTCAAGAAGGACTTGAAATTACTATGCAGCCCAGACTGGCCTCAAACTTGTGGCAATCCTCCAGCCTCCTGAGTGCTGGGATTATAGACAAGAGCTACCATCCTGGCTCTTGACAAGTTTTGACAATAAGCAGTGAAGTGCAGCAACTCTCACTTGAGAGGACTTTCTGAAGACTCCTTTGGTTGCCATAGGGAAAGCAGACTATAAGGGTAAGATTGAAAGCAGCAGCAAAACTGGAAAAAGAGTTGCTGCCAGCATCAACATGGGAGACGATGGTGGCTGGACCAGCACAGCAGTGATGACAGAAAATCCTGCCTGAGTCCCAAGGATAAGTATCTTGTCCTTGGTGATGGACCGTGGATGGAAAATGGACTGTAGATAGAACAGGAAGAGGTTCTTGGTAACCTCCAGCAGTTAGCTTGTGTTGTTGAGTGGTAAGGGAAATGATGAGCCTGCATTGGCATTTTCTGGTCTGAGAAGCCGCAACTGACCCACAGAAGGCCTCTGGTAGATGGTGGAATCTGCAGGTGGGAGGAGATGCGAATCAAAAGCCACTGGTGCTACAGCTTTTGTAGGGAAGCAGGAGGGGAAAAAGAGGGGGTAGACATAGGTGAGGAAGTTGAAGAGGGGGTGGAAAGGAAAGGTTGGGTAATGGCCAGATAGGAGACAAGACAGTAAAAGGGACTGAAGAGCAGGGTACCAAGAGAGGAGTGGGAGGAAACAGTGTGAATTCTGCTCTGTAGTTCACAAGAGCAGCAGTCAGTATAGCACAGCTTGTGCTGCAGAAACAAATATCTCTGACATGCTAAAGGCCTATAAAGACAAACACTTCTTTCTCTCTCCTTCTACAGGTCCAGCATGAGTCTGCAGGGACTCTGCTCAGCAAGGTCTCTCAGGACTTGGGTTGAGAAGGCTCCAGACTGAAGTAGCTTTCATAGTTGCCCAGCAAGGAAAGGAACCTGGGAACCCAGGCAGGTTCATAAGGCTTCTGTCTTCTAGAAGGCTGGCAAAGAAAGTTATATGGGCTCATCTTGTCTTACAGGAGGCAGGGAACCCAGAGTTGCCTCAGAGGCCCCAGAGGAAGAGAGTGGGGAAATGTTGGGTAGTGCTGATCAGCCACTCACTCACACCTTGAGGAAAGAGTGGCCAGAGCAGGGAGCAGCCAAATGCTGCAGGGAAGCCAAGTAACTTGACACCTGAGAAGTGGTAGAAAAGCCCTTGATGGCCTGAGAAAAAGGTGTTTTGGAGCCTTCTGGGAACAAAGAGTTCAAGGCAGACTGGGAAGAATTGGGGAGGATCTGGGAGGCAGGAGGACAGGAGAGTCTAGGCCTCTCCTTCCATCTCACCAGGGGTGGTACAGCAGGGGCAAGGCTGGATATCAGGGAAGGTTAGAGTGTGTGCTTTTCATGGGAGGTAAATTGAATAGGGAAAGGTCCACTACACAAGGGGAAGAAGGGACAATCTCCATGGTAAGGGGACAGCCTACATATCCTCACATACCAGGACCCTGAAATCTCTTGCTCAGTCTTCCATAAGTGCTTCTGGGTCCTTTTTGAGCCCCTTCCTTTATGGCTAGTGTCCACCAATGTGTGCTACAGTGGCTATTCTGAGGACTGGGGACACACAGCCTGCATGTGCAAGCTCTGTGTGCACATATGAGGTCTCCACTCTAGAAGCTGGAGCCAGCCAAGGTGAAAGAGTGGGGTTGACTAAGGATAGCTCACCACATTCCAGCACACTACTTAGAGGTATCTGAAAATTTCAGCTAAACGGGCCTCCCAGGTCATTTGAAGGTGTACATCAATGTGAGGGAATATGATGCATTTGATTAGACAGTGTTAGTTTGAGTTATACCATTTAAATATTTACACATATAATATTTGGACTTCTATTTATCCTCTTGTTTTGGGCCCTGAAAAATGTTAGGGCTGGGCCAGGATATAAAATAAATATATGCATCATTTTTATATCATTGGTAGTATATATAATTCTATATAAAACATTGTCTGATTATAAATCATAGAATACCATGCATAATATTCCAATTGCATTTGTATATATATATTATGTATACCTATATTATGTGCGTATATACATAGAAGATACAGTTTATATTCACCAGGCCATCGCCATGTGACAAAGAATCACGAAATAGCAGCACACAAGAGGCACTGATTTCTCCTGTGTCTGCAGATGGTTATGCAGCCCCATCCCATACCTCTTTCTAGGGCTCATTCAACCTGCAGGGCCTGCAGGTGCTCCCTGGGGCTTTTTTTTTTTTTTTTTCATGACACAGAAGCCTGAGAGACAAGCTTAGCCAGAAGTACACTTCATGTCCCTACTGGACCCATCATTTGATAATGTCCATTTGGTGAAGCCCAAATATCAGAGTGTAAAGTTCTTTCTGCCAAGCATAAAGCCAAGGCAAGTGTGCAAAAGTCTCTAGGTATGACAGGGCGGGAGAAAACGGATCAATAATTTAACCTCACACAGACCACACTGAGCTTCCCTAGGAAGAGGCAAATGAGATTGCCAGGGTACAGGGGGATTAATTTGTAATTAGTTCTAATTACTAAAAGAATCAATGTTTAAATTTTTAACAACTTATTTGTATTCTCATATTCCTTCTGTAATAAAGTGAAATTAAGAAGCCCTCCTTCATCCCTCAATTCTAGTCAAAATCCTCATGGAAAATCTTTATTCGTTGATTCCTCTGGAAGACAAGCTAGCCATGAAATGCATTCATCTTTAGCTCCAGATCCCAAACCCTATGCAAAAGTTAATTCTAAAAGCATATGAGCCCTAAATACAAAATAGAACTGTAAAATCTGTAGGAATTATATAGATATCCTCTCCTTCCCCCCCACCAAAAAAAGTAAAATAGAGGTGACGTGGGGCAAAGAGGTGGTGAGGAGAATGATTAAAGTGTATTATGTGTATGTTCAAATAGGGCAAAATGAAACCCATTAATCTGCATAACCAATACACCCTAATAAAAAATGTGGGAAAATGTGCAGGGAGGTATTGTTCTGAAATGTATCAAAATGACTTTTCCTTTTGTATTTCCTTGGGTGACCTTCCAGTGTTTCAGCCAGAGGCTTGCAGAGCCTAGGGGTGGAAAGGGAGGGAGGAGATTGGGAGGCCAGAGACAGGACTAGGAAGGGAGGTGGGAGGATGGGAGAAGGGGGCACCCAGCTGAGGGAAAGGGTCAAGGCTACAGCTAGAGGCTCCCTGTGGATCAAAGGAGTGACAGGGGAGGGCACCTACCATGCCCAGCGGGGAAGCAAAGCAAGAAGCAAACACATATGCCAGAGGAGAGGCACTGCCAAGCCATTTATATAAAAACAACTGTTACAGTTGTTTATGAATCTGTGTCTATGGTGTAAAAAGTATCTAATGTGTATAGCCCTGCTATATCTTTAGCTGGGGAAGAAGAGAGGAGTTTAAACTATATCAATTTGCTTGAATTTTAAAAAGTTATCTGAAACAAGCATCCCATATGGTAATATTTGTTACATATGGGTGGTATCTGATTGACTGCTGCTGTTATAGTTTGAAACACACCATGGGGGAAAGATAGGCTGTGGATGAGAATGAATAGCTTGATCACATGTTTTAAAATCACACATATGTGCTCAGGAGTGTGTTCCTGTGACTGGTTCTGTGTGTCTCTCTCAGTCTGCATGTCTGCACAGCATTATGCATAGGTAGCGCATGCACAGGTATGTTTGTCACTTGTGTGTGAGCATGTAGACCTCTGGGTATGTGTGTGTGCAACTGCACCGTGTGTGTGTCTGTACCCGTTGTCTTTGTCACTTGTCTATAGTTGTGATTCTGTGTGTCTCTTAGTATGCGTCTCCATGTATGTGTATCTGTGACTCTGTGTGGTCATGAGTCTAAGTACATCTTTGGGTACACAGATAGGAAAAAAGATCGGTTAGAAAGAAAGCAAGTCATTGACAGTATTCCCCCTGGGAAGGACTTTTGCATCCCTTTTGTGTATTTTTTTTCTTACAATGATCATTTATTCTTTGTTATTTTTGATTAATATGTATCAATTATACATAGTAATGGGGTTCAGTGTAATGGCTTAATTTTAAAAACCGGCAGTGTGCACTGATCAAATCCAGTCTTCTTTTATCTATCCTCTCTCTGGCTTGCAACATTTAAAAATACAATACTGTAATGTTAAAGGCAGTGCTCCTCCCATGGGCTTTGCTGCCCTTTGCCTTCTGGGCCCTGAGGACAGAAGAGTCTAAGGACAGCCCATAGGGCATGACTCAAAGTAAGTAGGACATTTTTCTAAAGCCTTGTATTTTATCTTCAAATGTTAGGCAAATTTTACACACTCCCCCTTAAGGTATACATGCTTATCTTAATTATACTATCACAAGGTTCCAGCCCATCCGGGGCAGCTTGGTAAGACCCCATTTCAAAATTTGGAAGGGTGAGGGATTGCTAGGAATATAGCTCAGTGTGGAGGCCCTGAGTTCAATCCCCAGTCCTGAAAAAAGAAAAGAGAAGAAAAATAATTCTCCAGCATCCACATCACACATTAGGACACAGAGACTCCAAGCGATGAAGGCCAAAGCTATCAGTTCACCCAGTTGGAATCACATTCCCAAATCCATGCCATATGCAGACTGTCTCCTACAGGACATGCCCAGGCCTTGCCTGTGACAAGAAAGAAGGTCAGTGTGCCAAGCTTTGGTCACAGGAAGGAACCCTGGGGCAAGAGCAATTGACCACAGGCCGTTTCCCTTACAGTCCAAATTCTTTGTAAGAAATGGAGGCGGAAGAATTGAAGTTTAATGCCAGCCTGGGAACTGTGGGACACTGTCTCAAAATAAAAAAAAACAAAGAGCTGAGGCTGCAGGTTAGTGATAGAATGCCCTGAGTTCAATCTTCAGTACCACAACAAATAACTAAATGAATCACGCATGCATGCTGGTTCCTTTGTCGATGAGTACTAGGGATCTATCCTAGGGCTGCCTTCAAACTGAGCTACATCTTTGGTTTGCTCCTTCCGTCCTTCCTTCCTTCCTTCCTTCCTTCTTAATAGGGTCTCACTAAGTGACTAAGCTACCCAGGCTGGGTTTGAACTTGTGATCCCTCTGCCTCAGGCTCTCAAAGTGCTGGACTATAGCACTTTGCCACCATGCTGGGCCATAAGAGGTTCAGCCTTAGCATCCCCCCACCTTTTTGGTTTTGAGGATACAACCCAGGGCCTCACGCACATTAGGCAAGCACTCTACACTGAGCTATAACTCAACACCCAAAATAAACTCTTTTTATGAGAAAAACTCCTCAGGACTCATGCAAAGAGCTCTGTGTACCGTGAGCTCAAGTGGTCACTTGGATGCAGTGTGACAGCCACGCGGCTCAGTGGTTAGTGCTGTTCTCCCAGGAATCCAGACTGGGCTTGTATTGACCGAGGAAACTGAAGGACCCCAGAGAGGCCTTTGGTAGCACCCCTTGCCTGCAGCAGTCTCCTCTTTCCAATAACCTTCTCTGTTACATCAATGGCCAGGTCTTGGGGGCTGCTCCTGGGTTTCTGCCCAAAGCCAGGCACCCAGATCCATTGCCCTCATTTCCCCAGTTGCTGTTAACTGGGAACAGCCTCCTTCTCCTCCATCCCCCAAGGGCTACCTGGAGGCTCTCAGGGCTTCATTGATCTAGCTCAGGAGATAGGAATGAGCCCTGAGAGCAATCTAGGTAGAGTGCCTGGGGCCAGTGGTCTGACTTTGGTGACCACCCTCAAGCTTGGGTTTTACATCTCATATAGGTGTGGATGGAAGTCAGGGAAGGCCATCTTTGTCTTAAAGCTTCCTTGGTTTGGGGCTTGTTCACTTTTTTATTCCCCTTAAGCAATGGGCCCTGACCAAATGGCTTGCAAACTTTAGGGACCCAGCCCTGAACACAAAACAGATCTTCTCCTTCCCTCAGGTAAAGCCCATCTTTAACCATTATCCACCTTCCTCCCAAGGAAAGAACCTCAGCCCCCTCCACCCCAGAAAATAAACCTGATTGGCCAAATTCCTTCCCAGCAATTGGCTTCCAAGTTGACCAGGGACCCTATTTGGGCCAACACTACAGAGGAGAGGCTGGCTGTCTAGGCAGGTGTAAGACATTGAACTCCATTATAGAGACCAGAGAAATGGCAAGAGATCAGGTCACTGCACTGAGGAAGAAACTGGGGAGACCTGGATCCCAAAATATGCTGCAGAGCCATGGAATTAATTCCAGAGTCACTCTTCCTCCTACTTGATCTTATGGGAGAGAACCAACATACCTCACCATGAAACCACTCTGCTACTTGACTACTTGCTTCTCAATTTAAATACACATAGAACCTATTTGAAAATTTGGCGAAAACATTGAAGTAACTCTCAGCAAATAGCTAAAGTGCAGAGCAATTGGAGGGAGCTGTTTCCAGCTCCCTGAGAACCATCCACAGACCACCATATCCGGTCAAGAGATCCTGGGCTTGTATCATCATAGGTACCACAAGTACTGGTTCTCCAGAGGGTAGGGTTAATTTGGCTCTAATCAGTATATCTGGGCTGCAGGCAAAAGGTAGGAAAGAGGGCATGGCCTGCAACACCTGGAGATAACCCCTGCTTTCTTGTGCACCAGGAATCCTAAGTGCCTCCAGTACAGTGACGGAGCAGAGCTCAGCCAGTGAGTTGCTTTTGTGTTACTCTCCTCAAGGACCAGCAAGGCAGATCTGGTGGGGGCAGAGCACTAACAGCTCCACTTTCATCTCTCCCTTTGGACTCTAGTTTTCTGGGCTTTTGTCCAGGAGAAAAGATTGAGAAGGATTTCCATAGCAGGGACTGGAGCCAAGTGAACACCAGACTATGAGCTCTGGATCCGTGTGGCTCAATCCCAGCCTGGACAGGATTCATGTGTGAGGTAGGAACAGACCTAGGAGGGTCTCATCTTCACCCCAAGGAGCCTGGTGATGGGAGTAGTCAGGTCCCTCAGTCAGTTTACCTGTTTGTGCATAGCCAGGAGAGTTGGATTATGCAGACTGTGATCTCCTCTGGGGTTCATTTTACCTTCCTTATTAAGGTTCTAATTTTTAAACCTGGTCTGTAACAACAATGATGAAGTTCAAAATCATGCTGGGAGTCAACCTGAAACATCTGGAACCTCCAGGTCTTGCCTCAGATTTGCATCCTGTGCAACCTGACCTTCCTTGTGCTTCACATGGTAACATACAGAGTAACACCAAAGCAAGCACAGGTTTGAATCTGCTTTTTAAATTATGAACTGCTATGGTTTCAGTGCCTGTGAAATCTTAATGATAAAGCAAATTCTGATTATACTCACATCCAATTTTGTCTCTTGGACCATAGTAATGAAAGACAATGTATTCCATGAGATGTCCTGATATGCTATCAGTCCTAATTATACATCTTCAATTAAAAAAATACATCAGCATTGCATTATATGTCACAGATCATTAAATGCCTTTCACAGGTTCCCATCTCTTGATATAAGGGATGGCTTACATTTAGTCAGGAATTTTTAAAACATTTGAGAGTAAATTATAACCTAAACTTACTCTTAATACCACATATAAACTTCAACTCTTTAATGAAAGGATTCAGAATATGAAAACAAAGTTCCCAGCAGTATTAAGGGAATAAAGGTTTTTTAAATGGTCAGTTCTTGTTTCAATTGTGCATTTTTAATATAGTTGGTATAAAGTGAAACTCTTTAAAAAAAACATGTTGGAATTTAAAATAAAGTGGAAACATTCTATTTTCAGGGTCAGCAGTACCACAGTGAGATTTGTCTCTTAAACAATGACACTTAGTATCTCTGTAGTTCCATGAATACTTTTGAACTGTCATATTAAAACCAATCTCGTGGCCTTGAGGCAAAGGGAAGCAATTAGTCTTGGAGTTGTGAATAAATAAAAATCCATTTATATACCCGTCCTTGACATGTACCTTGCAAATCTTAGAAACTTCATCTAGTGGGAAAAGAAATGTTAAATCATGAATACCAATACTAATCACACTGCCATGTGGCCTCCTAAAACAGTACAGTTGATACCGATCTTTTAAGTATTAATTCATATGTATATATTCATCCATATGGAACACAAAACAAAGTGTGTCTTCTAAGAGAAGGGAAAAAAAGGAGGGGCACTGAGGGCCACCAGGACTGTGACAAGCAAGTTTTCTATGGGTCCCTGCTCCTCAAAGCCTGCTGTATTCTTTTCTCATTGTTCCCCCTCAAAGGCCAGAGAAGGTTCTCCGTCAAGTTGGGAGCACTCACACACGACTTCCTCCACTGGTGACCCCAGCCAGGATTTAGGAAGAACCTCAAGAGGTCGCAGGATCTGGGTACTTGCTTCACTTAAGTCTGTTCCTTCAATGCGTGGGTTTTGCTGCTCCTAGGTTTTGCAGAGCATCAGATAGACTGGGGCAGTCAGCCCCACAGCCGAGCAGACCTCCCCTGGCTATAGCTCCCACAGCCAGGGGCTGTTTAGCCAAGCTAGGAGCTAGGAGCCCCGGGGCTCCAGAGCGTGGAGAGCCCGAGTGGGCAGCAGTGCTGCACAGATCCCTGACCTACTTCCAGGGTCTTCTTTCTGTTCAAGGAGCAGCTTAAAATCCATAAATTAAGGAAATTAACTGATGGGGCCTGCGGCATCTTTGTAAGCTATTTAAATCTATAAATTTACAACATCTTCTGCATATATCAAGTAATTCAACTAACTGCAAGGATGTAACTTTAATGAGAAAATCTTCCCCTTCTCCAGGAGTTCGAGCTCGCAAATAAATAAATAAACAAACAAACAAACAAACCCTCCCTTAGGAGGAAAGTTTCTGCTTATCTCCGCGTGGAGAAGTTACACAAGCACGACTCTCTCCGCGCGCGAGGCTCCCTAGTCCGGAGAGACTGACCCCGACCTCTTCCTACTCTTCCTCCTGCTCGTCCTCCAGCCCTCTACCCGCGGCAGCCCCGAGCACCGCCCCCTCCACGGAGTGCAGCAGCTAGAGGGCGCTCAGGCCCGGCCGGCGCTCGTGGAGGGGGCTCCTGCGCCGCTCTCGGCCGGGGCGCACCCGCCCTGCTGCCTGAGTCTGACTCTGGCCCGGGCGTTCCGGGAGCCAGGCGGGGGCGCAGTGCGGGCTAGGCGTACTGGCTGCGCTCCGTTTCCTAGGAGAAATGGTCGAGGAAGAGGAGGAGGGTCGGGTGGGGCGCAGAGGAAAGAGGAGGAAGAGAAAGGAAAGGAGATAGGAGAGGAAGAGGAAGGGACAGCTGATGCGGGCACCCGGCGAGGGATGCCCTGGGCGCAGGCCTCGGCTTCGCGGGGAGCCTTGGCCACCGCCGTCTCCATCGCGCGGCGCGCGCCAAGGAAATGGCGCGTCTGGCCGCGGGCGGCCGGCCGGGTGCCTCCTCCCCCGCGGTGGCCGAGTGCGCGTCCGCAGACGTCACGGGCGGCACTGCTCCCCGGGAGAGGGGCAGCGGGGGCAGAGACCCGGGGAGGGGGGGCCGCCACGGGGAAGGGCCGCTCTGACCCCCGGCTCCGCTCCAGCCCAGGCAGATTCGCAGCCCAGTTTCTTCCCAAGTCCCGCCCCCAGCCCCGGGCGCCGCGGCGGCGGCTGCTTTCCTCTTTGTAACAGAGGAGTCAAGAAATGTGAGAAACGTGCCCTGTGTTACTTATTTGGGAGCCGAAAATTTATGCCCAGCTGAAAGCGCCCGGAGAAATATTACATCAGATGAAATGACAATGATTAAAATCAGCTTCTCCCCCGCCCCCTCTCCGAGCCCGGAGGAGGCCCGGGCGCCGCGTGGCCGGCCGGCGGGGGGCGGGGGGCTGGGCCGCGCAGGGCGCGAGGGCCGGGGTGCACCGCTCCCGGGAGGGTCCTAGCGGAGGCACCGGCAGAAAGGCTCCAACTCGGGGATAGACGGGTGGGGATCACGCAGGGCGAAAAGGGGGGAAACAGCGCATTTTTGTCGCCGAGCGCGGCAGGCGCGGGCGCGCGAAGCTAATTGCGACTCTAATCCTCTGCCCCGCGGCGCAGCCGAGCCCCGAGCCAGGAGTCGCCGCGCGCGCCCGCTCGCGCTCGGCCGCGCTGTGTAATTTGGAGCCGAATCGCTGCCCTTTGCGTCCGAGCTGGGCAGCAGCAAGGCGCGGGCTACGAGCTGGGGTGGGGGGCTGGTTTCCTCTCCAGCAATCGGGGGAGGCCGCTGGAGAGAGAAGAGGGAGGAGAAGAGGTGGGAGCGGCGGGAGGGCAGCCGGAGAGCGGCGCGAAGAGGAGGCGGCAGCGGCGGCCGCGAGGAGGGGAGGAGGCGAGGGGAGGGCGGGGAGGGGAGGCCCCGGCGCGCCGCGCCGCGAGGGGCCGCGCGAAGCGGGGGCCGGGGCGGGAGGGGTGGGTGGGGGGAGGGTTGGGGGCGAGAGAAAAAGTAACTCCAGGACGAGACCGGAGCGACCCGCGCAGCTAGCATAGGCGGCGAGCCTGCGCCGGGCGCCCAAGACCAGCGGCTGCGGGGGGCGGGGGCTGCGCCCGAGTCCGATCCACCGCTCCGGCTCAGGTAAGCCCAGCGCGGGCGGCCAGCGCTCATCCCCACGTACCCCTGTCCCCAAAGTGGCTGCAAAACGGAGAAAGTCGCCCGGCCAGGGTCCGGACCTGGGCGGGGGCGGCTGCTTTGTCCCTCTGCTGGGCGGCGGGGACTGGCGGCACGGGGGCGCCCAGCACAAAGGCCTAGCGGGGGGGGGTGCCCACGTGGGCTGGTCCTGGGCACGGGTGGACCCTCCCCACGCGGGCGGGCTCCAAGCTTCCTGCCGAGCTGTGTATGTGTGTGTGCAGCTCCCCGCACTCTGTCTCCAGTACCGAGTGCCCTGCAGAGCGGCGAGTTTCCGGGGTCAGAAACGGGCTGTAGCAGCTGGACTGCGATGTGCACAGGGGCCGGCTTGGCGCCCAAATCAGAGAAAGAAAAAGTCTCTAACGGGACAGATGTGCGTCCTCAGACGCCCACCCCGCCAGTCCAAACCCAGGCGGGAGGGAGTGGCGCGCTGGTGGTCGTCCCAGGCGCAAGGGTGGGGTGCCAGGAGCGGGCAGCGCTGAGACCCACCCGATCGCCGCCACCGGTTCTCTGCTGCCCACTCGCACCCCTGACCTGGATGCGCACGCCAGGCACCCACCCGCAAATGTCCCCCACCAAGCCCCCGCCGCCGCAGTGCCTTTCTGCCCTCCTGAAGCCCCCCCTCCGACTGCAGAAAGATTAAAGCTTCAAGTTTTCACTTCGTGTCTCAAATGTGCATGAAGGAATTTAACTGCACAAGTGAATAAAAGCATTAGTTTCAATTAATTTTTTTTTAAATCCCGGCAACAATAAACTTTGAGAACAAAAGCGCTTTTACGTCCTTAATTAGGCGAGCTTCCCATCTGTGGTCTCGAAGTGTCTGCCTCTTGATTTAACTTTGTCCCCGCCCCCGCCGCACACCCCTCCTTTCCCTGCCCCGCACTTCGGATGCCTCGGCCGGCCACCCCACCCGGTGGCGCCTTGGGCTTTGGCCCAGCCGGCTCCTGGGGCCCCCGAAGTTCACACCGGCCGGCAAGCTAGGCAGCGGGGCTGGCGCGCACCAGGTGGCCGGCCTGCCTGCCTTCCTTCTGGCCCACCCCTTGGACAATTCTGCAGGCGCCTGGCACTCTCGCCCTGGGCCAGCGCCCAGGGCGTGGAGCTGAAAGGCAGCTCGTGAGGCGCCTTCTGTTTACCTTTTATGGTTAAAATAACAGCTTAGCAAAGAAGCGACTTCACGAAGAAGCGATTTAGTGAAATCGTCTCAAGCTGCCGCAGCTCAGCCAATTTAATCACCCCCAGAGAGCTGAACAACTGCGAGCACAATGGGACACAAAATCATTTTGTGTGTAAATGAGCGTGGCATTCTGCTCACTTCCCTCTGCTCAGACGGGTGGGGCTCGGCTGCGGGGCGGGCTCGGGACCCCAGGCTTCTGCGGCATCTTAGAGAAGCGAGTCAATTCTGGGCTGTTTGCAAACCTGCAGGCCCGTGGGCCCCTGCAACAGGCAGCTTGGTAGAGTCTTGGGAGGGCCCGTGCGCCCTGGGGTTGGGGCTGGGTCTTGGTTTGATGGTGTTGATGGAACGAACTGTGTTTCTCACTACGTCCACTTTTATGCTTCTGACCTCCCTCAGCAGTGGTCTCGGGGAAAAGGTCGTTATCCAACACAAATGTGTTTGTCCAAGGGAGCCGTGCAGATTCGGGTGGAGGCGTAACGCCTGGGGCTTCCAATGGTGAGTTTCTGGTTTGCCATCAACATCAGGTTGTGCTTTGGATGGGAAAGGCGTTGCATGTGTACAGCATGGAGCAGTTGGATGACGGGTGCTTGATGTTAAGTTGTCACTTTAGAGTTGAGTCCCGGTAGTGGGGAAAACATCCTGCAGCAGGCTTTGATAGAATTTCAGTTGGAATTCCTTTCAGTTCAGTTTACCCTCTGTCTTCCCTCTGACTCCTCCCCCAGCAGAAGCCTCCCAGGGCAGGATAATCCATTCCTGAGGTCTGTTTTGGTTTCTCAGAACTTCCTTGAGATAAATGAGCTGGTTTTCTTTTTTAAGCTTTCCGGAACTCAGGAATGCCAAAAGCAGAGGATGGAGCAACCTGTCCCCACTAAGGGTATAACCCCGACCCCTACTCCCAAGCAGTTTCAGGTCAGGGAATTTGCCAGGACTCTCCAGGCAGAACAGTCTCTTCGAGAAAACCTGCTTTTACAGAATTGGACTCTTCATGAACCTTGTTGTAAAAGGCATAAATTTAGAAACCAGAGTTTAAGAGGAGAAAGCAGTCTCTTGGGAGCCCAAGATGTCATTATGTCATTTGGTTGCTCTCTAAGGATTAAACCTAGGAGAGAAGTCCAGGTCAGGTTTGTGGAGGGCAGTGTACATGTGTGCCTGTGCGTGTGCCTGTGCGTGTGTGTGTGTGTGTGTGTGTGTGTAGCCTCCCTCTCTCCCTCTCTCCCTGTGAGACAGCCTCAAGTCAGTGGAAGGGGATACAGAAACCTGCCACTTTCTACCCTTCCCTGCTTAGACCCCACAAAGTGCCCTGGGGGTGGCTTTTTGGGACTAAGGGGGCAACCTTATTTCAGGTAGTGGTGGCAGAGAGGAAAGTGGCTCCGGGAAAGGGAGGAGGATCCATTTGCTGATGGCTGTCTGGCCAGCTCTCTAATGCCTCCAGGGTATGTGATCCTGAGGGGGTCTGGAATACATTAGGCACAGACAACTCCATCCTCGGGGTCTGCAGAGAAACTGGGAGGTGCAGACCAGGCAAACAAAGACAGGTTTTCTCTGCTATTGAGAGCCACAGAGGAGAGGTAGCTTCCGAAGTGACATTCTCTCAATTCTGTGCCTTGGCTCTCTGGAAAGAGGCTTCCTGTGTCCCACCACTTGCAGACTGCATCTTGACACAGCAGAGAGAGGTCCTGGGCTCCTTGGCCCACAGAGGTTGGGGGATCTTTCCTGAGCTGCAGTCTACAAGGTTCTCCACTGATGCAAGAGGAGACACGCTTGGTAACATGGCTCTAAACCAAAATACCAGGAAAATCAGATTTGTTCTGAAACATTTCGGGGCAGTAATGGTGAGCATATGTTTCAGTGCTGTCATTAGCCGAATTAGCAGACATGGAACTGCCCAGAAAATACATATGTGAGAGAGAGAGAGAGAGAGAGAGAGAGTGAGTGTGAGAGAGAGAGAGTGTGTGTGTGTGTGTGTGTGTGTGCGCGCGCATGCGTGCGCACACGCACACAAAAAGCGATGTCTGGGAGGTCTGCTTTGGGGTATGGAGTCAAGGATAGTGGTAGGTGGACTCTGGGAGGGCTGCCTGGTACGCATGGGTTTCCAGAGCTCGAGAAAAAAGGAGAAATCTAAGTATCTTTGACTCCAGGGAAGACTGGCAGCCACCACTGCTGAGGAGTAAGTCCCCTCTGGTTTTGTTGCCACCTCCCACAGATACTCTGGGCAGCGATGGAAGCCTAGATGCCTCACCGGAAGGAGCGGCCGAGTGGGTCCTCACTTCACACACACGGCAGCGCTGGCACCGCGGTGAGCCTGTGGGGTGGGCTGTGTCGGCGCTGTTAGCCCCCTCCTTGCCCATTTTCAGGGTGTCTGCTCAGTGGCTACCCTTTCTCTGGCCTCAGCGCTCAAGAGATGACTGTTGACTGGCTGTGTGATTATGTAGTTTTTGAAACAAAAATGCTCTTAATTTGATGTGAAATTTACTACATGTATAAAACCCAACGCCTTAGGTGCTGAGGAAGTCACTAATTTAGAGGTGTCTTGTTTCAGAGACAAACTTGCAAAAACCCCTGAATCCCAATTCACAAATTGGTGATTCGTTTGTCAGGGGATATTTCACATCTAACACATAAGCCTGCGACCTTTAATTAGAATTTTGCAGTTTGTTTTATGCCCCTGGAGGCTGACACCTTGAAAATTTTTTTTCTTGATTCCTTATTGCTAATAAGCATCTTTCTTTTTCCCCCTGGTACTTTGAAGAAAATGATGCAAATACACTTAATTATAGTGGTGGCCATAATTTGTCAGCTGAATATGTGATCAGGGACAGGCAGAAGTGATCTGATTAGATCTGTGATCACACTCACAATAAAGAGAGTACATGGCTGTATTGTTTAAAAACTATCGTGTTTTTTCCTTGTTTCTGTCTGCAGGAGGGAGGAAACATGTCCCGGCTGTCTCTCACCCGGTCGCCTGTGTCTCCCCTGGCTGCCCAGGGGATCCCACTGCCAGCTCAGCTCACCAAGTCCAACGCACCTGTGCACATTGATGTGGGTGGCCACATGTATACCAGTAGCCTGGCCACACTCACCAAATACCCTGACTCCAGGTAAGAGCAAGCTTTCCAAGTGCCAGGCGTGTGGCGGTAAGGAGTAGTGTATGCAGCTAGACGCAGCGGGGCTTGTCTCCCTTCCTAGCTGCCACACAGGACTCTCCAGCATGTACAGGATTATGCAGACCCTGGGAACTAAGGCTTGGGAAGCTGAATTTGCTAGTCAAAAGCAGATTCAAAACAGGGCTTTAACTCTGCATTAGTGGCACTGGTCTTATGAGGTGGAGCACCCAACCTACTGGCAGAGGCTTAAACTTGTTCAGAGCCAACTCTCTCTGAGCTTGGCCAGCAGCTAGCTGGGGAGTCTCATGAACCTTCAGGTTCCTCTCAAGTAAGACTCAGCTTGGCCTCTTCAGGGCCAAGGAAGTTAAGTAATCTTGGAGTTGTATGCACGTGTGTGTGTGTGTGTGTGTGTGTAAATATTTAATTCTGTTTCCTGTCATGGATGTGCATAAGGGGAGAGAGGAGCTGCAGTTTTTCTCCTTTGTGTGTTTGGCTACTGCCAGACCCAAAGGGCTAGTGGGAGTCCCACGGAGATAGCTGTTACAGTGACTGGCTAGGTATTCCAAGATGTTCAGGAATATCTGAGACAGTGGCTGAGCACGAGCCCACATCCTGTGGTAGATAAGGGTCTGTAATCAGTCCCCTTCTCAGGAGGGAGCACCCACACTGCAGATGCTAGGCTGCCCTGACTCTTGGTCCATGTGAGGTGCTGGGCACTGTGACTCCTTTGCTGTTGCCTTTTGGATGTTTCCGTTCTAAGGGTGGACCAGGATTCCTCCTGGCATGGCAGCAGGTCCGACAGAGCTGGGCTGTGTCTCTGAGCATCTCCTGGAGCACTGTTATGCTTGCTGAGCCTGTAATTGTTTGTTCCTGGCACAGCAGATCTGTGGCCACCATTCTCTGGGGCCAGTGAGGGCTGAATAGTGGGAGAGCCAAAGCTGTAGGGCATCACCCTGGTTTTATACATTGAAAAGAAGAAGAACTAATTAATCCCCTAGAGACACTGGGTGATTGTCTCTGGGGAGCTTGTGTGTCAGGCTGCCTTGTCACTGGTGTGGTTGCTTAGGCCACTGAAGGTTACAATGCACAGGGCAGGCTGATTTTGGAGCTTGTTTAGGGCTAGGTGGATCCCTTGGCAGGGAAAAATGTGTCCCCTCAAAAGCCCAGTTTAGAATTTGGGGAACCTGGGATATAATTGGTGGCTAGGGCTTCGTGCCCTCAGTCTGATAGACTGCATGTGGTGTCTTATGAACTTGGGACTTGGGAAGGGCAGAAACCATGAGCCATGTCAGCCTATGTGCTTGCTTGCAGAGCCCTGTCTAGGTTGGGAGATGGATTCTGCTTATTTAATTCCAGTTTTGCCTTCTGTGGCTTTCCTGAGTTGTGTGAGATAGATCATCCCTTAATCGGTTGATGATGTTTGTGCATGACTTTCATAAAATGTTTCCCACAACCCTCTTGGAAGAGTGTTTTCTGGAATCAGACATGTGCCTTTCTGGGGTAGTCACAGCCCAGGCCTAGGGGGAAGTAAGAGGGCCTCCTGCTTATTTTGTCTTTGGGCAGCTGCCTGGGAATGGTGAGGAGAGGGATGGCCTTCCCTCCCAGGCCACGTTGTGGCTCATCTTTGCCCTGCTTTGCAATGGAGTATGTGGTCTTGCTGGGAACTAAGCCTCCCATGGCCCCATAATCTGTCAAGTGGGACCCTCAGCCAGCAGGATATGCCCAGAGGGCTTGGCAGTCTGCATTCTTTCCCAGGGCTGGGGCTCAAGATGAATCTGCTGTTCTGCCTGGTTTGATTCTGGTTCATTATAGAGCCTACAGCTCTGGCCTAAAGGCTGGGGGCTGTCATGACCTGTGGGACAGTCAGAGGACAGGGATCAGATGGCATCTGAGAAGTAGCTGCACTAGAAAGGGACCCTTGGATCTCTCTGGTTCTTCTTTTAGTGGACTGCTGTAATTTAAAACTGTTTTTCAACAGTTTTAGAAAAAATAGATCAATCCTTCACCCAGAGGGTTTCTGGATGTCATTGTTCCCCACTGCCACCCCCAGGCAGTACTGTAAGAGCCAAAGGACCCTTTCACCAGGTCTCTGTGCCCACAGCACTGTGCCCAGCCTCTTGTTCTTGGACCATCTGAGTGGCTTAAGTGCTAAGGGCCTGATGCAGGTCCCCAGGAAGAGTGATTGGTCCTCACTCAGCTCAATTGCTTGGGGCTGGAAGTGGACTCTGCCTCTCCCTTTTGCCCTGCCTGCTAGACATCACCTAGCTGTCACCAGCATAACCCTACATTGACATCTATCCTGGCTGTGAATAGCAATAGCCGGAAATGGCCAGGAGCTTCAGAGCTAATAAAACCTTACATTGAAACATCCAGGAAATTGGAGCCAAAGAGGTGATGAAGATGAAGATGTGATGCCTTCCTTTCACACCAGAGGCCAGTGGTGGGACTGTGCCTTTTCTGTACCCAAGAGTCCCAGCTGCCAAACTGTAAACACATTCACTTACTCCACAGAAGACTTCTAAAGTCCCGTCCCCCAACACCCTGCAGCCTTCCCTCAAAGGATGGCCTGTGGCTGTTTGCATAGGGTCACATGGAGCCACCAAAAGAACCCAGGATATCGTGTCAGGAGTTTGTTCTTAAGACCTTGCAAGAGGCTGGAGGTTCCTTCGTGGTGATTATTCATACCTTCCTTGTTAGGCTCGGATGCTAGGGGCTTGTAAGGCCTTTACATGTAAGGCTATATAGAGATACCTGGCTGCCAGTTGGTCCTGCAACAGATCCTGAACCATGAGAAGACCTAGAACCAGCCAGGCGTGGGTAGATCCAGAGTCCTCTAGACCAACAGGACTCTCTGGAGCCCCAGTCAGCCCTGACATCAGAGAGATTTGGAACTCAGCCAGGTCAAGCACATGGCTTGCTGCACAGTTTGAGCTCAGCCAGGAAAGGTGGGGAGAGTTCCCACACAGGCTGAGGCTTCGGATTTGCTGACTCACCTGTGGACATGGCAACTTCTTCCTGCCAGTGCTGTGTGTGGACCCTCGCCTGTCTGTCAACTAACCACTGCCTGTGGCACCTGACAGCCTTGCTTAGTCATTTCTGTCTCCAGAGATGCTGGGTGGCCCTCACTCTGAAAGCTGAATGTCCAAGTTCTGTGAGGCCAGGCCTTGGCTGCTTTGAAAGCTGCAGTAAATCATGGAGCCAAGGCTTTCCAACACGGTCTGTGTCCTAAGGGACCACTGTCGTCAGGCCAGGAAGGTTGATGAGCTCATTGGCCTTTGGGGTTCTGAGAAGTACCTGGGTGGTCACTGTTCTGGTTCTAGCAACTTGAAACTTTATATACCTCACCACTGGCCCAACCTGTGCATGCCCATCATTGTGGCAGCCTTGCCCTTTATCTTGCCCCATTGAGATGGGCTGGGCAGTATCTCCAGAATGAGAGCAGGTGATGACATACTGACTCTGTACTGGACAAGTCTACATGGCTAATTCCTTGAGTATGCCAGGCCACCGAGCATAGTTTGGACATCTTTGGAGGTCCAAAGAGGGGTTTGGGGGGGGGCTGTCCTCAGCTTCTGTCCAGCTGTTGTGCTCTGGGTGTGCACAGTGAGTAGTAGGGCAGAGCCTTGGGAGATTGGCTTGGAATGGACAGAGGAGTGGGCTGCCATAGGACCAAGGGAACATCTCTGGAAGGGTGTGAACTGGTGCAGGCAGAGTTGGGGACATTTAGGCCCTGGCTTATGCAAGCTAGCCTGGTGGTCCCAAATCAGCCCCCCTTTCTCCTTGGCTTGCACACAAGTTGCTGCCTTGGCTGGGTCTTTCTTGGCATGAATATGTGGTCCTGTCATTAAAGGAGCCCTGAGAATGTCTGGTAGTTTCATCACTGGAGAGAGACTGCTAGCATCCTTCCTATTCCTGAGCCATGGTTTAGATCCCTCTTTGTAACTTCTGACTCAGCCTGGGATCTGCAGGGTTATTGATCAAACCAGAGCCCATTGCCCTAGTTTTTGGGGATGTATAAGACCTGGCTCTGAGGCTTGGTTCCTCCTCCTTGGGATGGGTAAGGGCCGGAATCAGGGAGTCCCCAAGAACTTTGTACAGACCCTGCATTTGTTAGAGCCACTGTCCTTCCAAGGACAGGTGCTGGCAACTGCCTTCCCTTCTAGTCCTGGTCCCTACTAGCTATGCACATGCTGTGGCATGTATGAATGCTTGTGCTGTGGCATGGACATGTACTCATGTGCTTAATGTATGTACAAGCAAACTATTGTGTGTGTTTACTGTGGTACATATACTGTCCTTTCCACCTGCCTGTGTCTCTCTGTGGCTCTGGGCTATTTGTGAGTTTGTATCTCTTGGTGGCTTGTGTTAACTGGTGTCTTCCTCAGTATGTGTCTAACTGGCTAAGATGTGTGAGTTGCAAGGAAGGGGTGCAGGTGAGCTGTGCCTGTTGCCTGAGTGCTGTGTCTGAGTGAGAAGATTGTGTGACCCCAGTGACTGTGGTGGCTGATTTACTTATGTCCAATCAGGTATGTGGCTGTTGGCTGGGTTGTTGGGTGGTCAATGTGTGGTTTTTGGATGGGTCTGTCTGGTGAGGATATGTATACCAACTCCATGACTGGTTTGTCACCATGCCTGTCTTGCTGTAGTTTTCCAGCCCTATTACATGTGTCAGCATGTACAACTGGTGTGTCCCTGTCCCACTGTGGATTGTGTGTGTATGTGGCATGTGCTTGTGACTGCTCTGGTGTCCTGTATAACAGTGGTCTGGCTGGTTTTGCGCAGAGAGCTGTCAGAACTGGTACAATCTCTTCTTTGCTCCAAATGTGGCCCTTCCAGCAGGGTGGTCACTGAGGGTTGAGGACAGGGCAGTTGGATCCAGCCCCTTCCTTCCTAAATCCACCTTGCCTATCTCTCCCAGAATAAGCCGCCTCTTTAATGGCACTGAACCCATCGTCCTGGACAGTTTGAAGCAACATTATTTTATTGACCGGGATGGGGAGATTTTCCGCTATGTCCTGAGCTTCCTGCGGACATCCAAGCTGCTGCTTCCAGATGACTTCAAGGTAGGTCCCCACCTGGCAGCTCCCCTGGTGCTGCCTGTGCCATGGCATTACACAGGGGACGCTGTGACTTAATAAATGGACCCACGGTCGTCATGGCAACCATAAAATTAAACGATGAAGCCGAGGGCTACATCAGTTTTTCTAAACTAATTTTGTTTTCTCACATTTTTTAGCTTATTTATCAGGGTGTAACAACAATTAAGCTGCAGCACTTACCCCAGTTTAATGTTTGTCATGTTTAAAGACTGTTGTGTGCTGGAGTTACAGAAGTTAGAGGTTCACAAATCTATTCCTCGTTAGAAATTTGCAGGGGAAAAACTCTGATGATCAGACATACACCTTTTAAACAGAAGATTTCCCCTGGTCTCAGGGTGAGCCTCTCCTTCCTCCTGCCTTAGTCTGTATCCCTCCAAGGAGTCACAGGAGGAAGAAAACTCAGGCTCAGGCTACTCTGGACTCCTGCTAGCATATGTCTGTCCTTCCTTCTTTGCTTCCTGTTTCTTCCTGCAGCTACCCAGAGTTCCCAATAATCCTGGAGCTCTTCTTTCCCTCACCAAACTCATTTACTGAGTGATGACAACAGAACTTGAGCTGACTACACAGGGACACACATGGGTCCTGCCCCATAGTGCTTATAGTCTGTGGGAAGACAGCTGTTGACCATAATTATATCAGAGAACAGTGAGGATTTGAGAGTGAATGGAGAACCTAGCTGGGAGGGTTTGGAAGAAAGGACAGATGAGCAAAAGACTTAGGAGAAGGTGTGTGCAAGCCTAAAGAATCTAGCTGCTGTTTGTTGTACACCTACATCCTTCCATCTGGCCCTAAGCACTGGATGGCTTCATCTTCTTGGGGCAGAAAAGCTTTATGGAAAGCTGGGTGGTGACAGAGGAATGAGATAAACAGATGTCTGAGCCTTAGTGAGAACTAAATAGGTGTCAGGACAGTAGTCTTGTGAACCAGGATGGAACTGGCAGGAGAGAAGGCTGCTGTTTGGTATCAAGTCTTTGGTGAGAAGCTCAGCATTTGACATTTCACCCTACAGGCACTGGAGGGCTGTGAGTAGGGTAAGAATAATCAGATTTTCCAGTAAGAAAGATTGCACTAGATCTTGGGTGGACAAGGATGCAGGTAGAGTCAGGGTGTGAACAGCAGGACAATTTATGGAAGATGCCACTTCCCTAGGCCCAGGTACATTTGCTGAATGCCTTAGACTAGGGTTGAGGCAGAGAAGTTGGAGGAAGACAGGGGCTTGCTTTTAGGGAGAGGATGTGGCTATGGACTGGCAGGGGGATGGGGTTGTGGAAGGTGCTCCCAGCTTTTAATTTGAGACCTGAGTCAAGTGGGAGAGGCTGGGGGCATTTGGTGTCCTGCTCTTCCTGGAAGAGCTAGTGGAGGGTCACCTGGAGGTATCCTTGATTGTGAGGAGAGATGGGGTTGTTTGGTGTACAGATGTCATGTAAAATTGTAGAAGCTGATGAAAGTGAGGAGAGAGAGGCCAGGACAGTGTCCTGAGGAATCTCTGCATAGAGTCAGGAGTGTTGCCTGACTGATGGTATGCCCAGAAGGGGGAGAGGATTTGAGTCTCCCTTGGGGCAGTTTCAAAGGACAGGGACAGCAGGTAGAAGGGACTTAGGACCTGTGGGGCCCTTGATGTTGATCTTGGACTTCCTTGCCTTTCCTCCAGGGTCCCTCAGGCTTGTCAGCCAGGCCCATGTATTGACCCCCAATGAGTGGCATGAGTCATAAGCTCAGGCCAGTCAGGGCTTGAGCTGACATGAGATACCATATGTTTATCTAGGGGCCAGTATCAGAGCTGAGGAGCAGTTTACGTGATCCTACCCAGCCTAAGAGTGTGCTGCCTGCTGAGAGGAGGCCTCCTGGGACACCTTGTCATACTCTGTGCTTGCTTGGGAAGGGGCAGGGCCAAGCACTGGATAAGTCTTGTCTTTTAATCCTCGCTGTCCTTCTCTCAGTTTGATGTTTATATCATTTTATAGAAGAAACAGGCTCAGGGAAGGTCAGTGAGTTTCATGGGTCTTGGGCCTGGTAGGTAATACTTGAATTCCAACTTGTGTAGGGCTTTCTGCAGCCTTTTGTCTCAGTCTGGGATGTGAGCTCTTCTAGACTGGATGAAAGCTGAATGCCCAGTTGGATATCTTGACTAGGTGCGATTCTAAGAAGGCAGCAGGTCCAAGGCTTAGGTACAGCCTCTTACTTCTGGCGTGTAGCTCCTTAGTCTTTCCATAAAGCTTCTCTGCCCCAAGAAGATGAAGGCATCCAGAGCTTAGGGCCAGATGGAAGGGTGTAGGTGTACAACAGACAGCAGCTAGATTCTTTAGGCTTGCACACATCTCCTGAGTCTAATTTGCTCATCTGTACAATGGGAAAACCATCCTAGTTTACATTGGTCACAGTTCCTGCAGAAAGGGGATATTCTCACCTCCAGTGGAGAGGACAAACCACCTCCCTCAACCCCGCATCCACATGTCTGCAGGACTTCAGCCTACTATACGAGGAGGCACGGTACTACCAGCTGCAGCCCATGGTACGAGAGCTGGAGCGCTGGCAGCAGGAACAGGAGCAGCGACGTCGCAGCAGGGCCTGTGACTGCCTGGTGGTGCGAGTCACGCCGGACCTGGGTGAGCGCATTGCGCTCAGTGGTGAGAAGGCCCTTATTGAGGAGGTCTTCCCCGAAACCGGGGACGTTATGTGCAACTCCGTCAATGCTGGCTGGAACCAAGACCCCACACATGTCATCCGCTTCCCCCTCAATGGCTACTGTCGGCTCAACTCTGTGCAGGTGAGGGCTGTGGGCCCCGGGTACTGCACTTCCTGCCTCACCTCTGAGCGCAGAGCAAGCAAGTGGGAGGAAGGTGCCATCCCTGAAATGGTGAAGCCCTCCATGCCATCTTACAGAAGAGGCAACAATGTTGATACATAATTTATGTCCCGCTCATAATTAAATGATGGAGCCTGGGGGATGGACTTAAAAAAACTGATCTGTACTGTTTCTTTTTTCCCAAAAAGATGTTCCATAAAAATGGCTCAGGGTACTTTCAACCAAGTATGCTTCTTTGGACACCCAGTCTGATTTTGGATTAAAATTAAACTCAGGCACCAGGAGAGGTGGGACAGAGGCCTGGAGCCCCTTCCTCACCTGCTGACCTGCGGTCACAAGCACCCGTTCACTGCCCAGAGCATTTCTGGACTGGCTTTTCCTGGATGAGTCAAGGGATTCAGAGGCTCAAATGGTGGTCTATTTTCTAATAGCTTTTTCCACACACAAGGAGAAACTTTTTTCATTTTTCCCTTATACCAGAGTTGAACCCAGGGCCTTTGCACTAAGCTACCTCCCCAGCACTTTTTATTTTTCATTTTGGGACAGGGTCTCATTGAGTTGCTCAGGCTGAACTTGAACTTTTGATCTTGCCTCAGCCTCCCAGAGTTCTGGGGTTACAGGCATGTGCCACCATGTCTGGAGGCAGACTTGTATTTTGGGATTAGTTCAGAATGGACTGTGGGGAAAGGATACCTTGTGCACATATCACACTGACTGTAGGTTGGAACTTGCTAGTTGGAAGACACAGATGTCAGACACAGTGACCCAGGGCCGTTTCTTACAGAGGCACAAATCCACCTGGACGGGAAGCCTGCAGAGACTCAAATACTGCAAAACTCCCTCTTTTTCTCCACTCTGAGCTTCCTTGAGCTGATGAGCCCCCAGGCATCAAAGCATCTGGGACTCTTGGCTCAGGGAAGCAGGTGGCTGCCCAGAGGCTGGGGGCAGGAGCTTTCCATTATTGGGACTGGAAACTGATAGGATAGGGTGCCTGGGGCCATGTGTGTGCTGGTTACGCCCTGAAGAAGACAGAAGCAGCCCAGAGGTTCTTTTTGCTTCTCCAAATCCAGAGGCCGTGTACCCTGAGGGCAGCAGGGTGGTAGCCCAGTTGGAGTAGCATACCCAGATCCAGTAACTCAAGGGGCCCCTGGATCTGGCTGCACCTGTCTGTCCTGTATAGACCCCAGCCGGTGGAGAAGCAGGAACCTTTGTTAGTGAGTGAGACTGGGCTTTTAGCAGGATGAGGTAGCTACTAGCTCTGTCTAGGGCCCAGCTGCCCACCAGCCAGGCCAAGCAAACTTTGCAGGTTAACACTGCCGACCCCTTTCTTCCCTGGCAGGTCCTGGAAAGGCTCTTCCAGAGGGGTTTCAGCGTGGCTGCGTCCTGTGGAGGTGGTGTGGACTCCTCCCAGTTCAGCGAGTACGTGCTCTGCCGGGAGGAACGGCGACCACAGCCCACCCCCACTGCCGTCCGGATAAAGCAGGAGCCCCTGGACTAGGCCCTGCCTCAGTGCCCACCTGAGGCTCCTCGGCCCTGGGGTCACTCCCAAAGACCTAGAAGCAGTGCTCGGGAGTCTTGCCTGTGTGAGCTTAGCAGTGGGCTCGAGACTGAGTTTGGGGCTAGAGGGTTTGAAGCCATCTCAGGGGGCCCCAGGGCCCTAGGTGCCATGGCAACAGAATGTGGGAAGCTGGAGATGTGCCCACCGAAGGATTGTTGTGACCAGAGATGCCGTGGCCAGAACTCCGCTGCCAGCTCCCCCAGCCCCTTGGCTCCATGGTCAGGGGCAGAGTCCTCTGCTTGCTGAGGCACAGTGAGCAGAGGCATCCCCAGCTATTTCCGAGCAGCTGTTTCTCCTTCTCTGTGCATGGCAGACTCTTGGCAGGTCTCCTTGTGTCAGAGATGGCTTATTTTTCTACAGTATTTAAAATGGAAGTAACTGTCATTGCACAAGACAGCAAGGCCTCCAAGGACCAACGCTTCTTCATCTGGTGCTCAGTTCTCAGTCGGATGTGCAGCTGGCCCACATGGTGGAGGAGGTGTGGGGTGTTCAGGCCCAGGGGCCTGTAGAGCTGGGGCTGGGGGAAAGGATGTGGGTGCGACAGTGCTATAGGAGCTGAAGCAGGGGCCACAAGGGGCAGGGCTGCTGGGGGAGGGGGAGGGGAGTGTCAGGTGGCTCACATAACCATCTCAGACCCTCTCCTTTGCTGCCTTGCACAAAGGCTGCACTCAGCCAGTCACCTGACCTGCTCAGGTGCAGGAGCTCCCAGTCCTGCCTTGTGTGTGCTCACTCCTGGGCCCCTAGAGAAGTCTGTCCCCAGCAGACCAGCGGTGGGCGCTGCACCTTACCTCAGGAATGGGCCTCATCATGAAGGGGCCCATCTGTCAGCATCCTCTTGAGTCCCCTCTCAGGGAGCCACCCCCAGCTCCAGTTTTTCCCACACTAATGCACACTGAGTTTTAGTTAAATGTGTTACACTAGCCTGGTGTAATACCTGGACACGGGCATACCTCACACTCTTGACCCTGGATTCCAGTGAGGACTGGCCCTGAGGGGATCCTCATAGATCTGCTGCCTCTCAGACAACAGGCCCAAAGACGGACACCTTGGGCCTTGTCATACTTCCCCACATGCTGGCCCCTCCTGGATGGAGAAAATGCAGAGGACTGGTGGGTGGAGTGCCCAGGCCAGCACCCTGTGTATAATGCCTGTAGACTTGTATATGATTCCTTTAATATTGTAAAGATGCTGATGTACAATTGTCATGTGTTTGTGTAAACACATTACATTCCTAGTTCATGCCATAAATGATGCTATAAAGCAAAAGACTGAGGCTCTGTCCTATGCAGAAGAAGCAGCAGCTGGATTCCCACAGGGAACGATGTGCAGGGAGGTTTGGGGGTGGAATTGTTCCCTTGGTTCCGGCCGTTCAAAGCCAAGAATAACCAGCAGCTGGGGGAGGGGTGGGACAAGGGTCCTGAGCTCCGTGTTATTTATTGCATTTGGGTATTTCTTCACAGTGTCTGCCTGTCCCCTCTGGGCAGCACAGCTTCTGAATTCTGATTCACAGTTCCTAACCAGATGCAAACAGGGGAAGGCAGACTGGTTTCTGGGGGATCTTGAGCCCATTCTTAAATGTGGGAGATTTTCTTTTGCCATCTTTTGGTTACAGGTGATATTCTCTCTAGGATCCCACACAGTGGTATGAGAAGGTGGCAGGCTATGGCATTGGACAATCTGGAAGACAAGCCACGCAGCCAACTGAAGATCAGCTAAGCAAACATGGTCTCTATGCGACTCATGTGTCATAGTCCCACAATTTTATTGTTATTTTTTATTTTGGTACCAGAAATCGAACTCTTGACCTTGTGCTTGCCAGGCAGGTGCTTGTGCCACTGAGCTGTATCCCTGGCCCAGTCTGCAATTTTAATGAGTCTGTATTTCTACTTGACTATGTTCTAACTCACAGGACCCTTTTACACACCTGCTGAGGGCCACCAGCCTCTGCCTGCCTAGGGGCATTGGAGCACAGATTAGCAGCTTCCTGTCCAGGGCCACAAAGCAGACGGCGGCCCACTGTGCAATCTAATTTGGTGGACAAACTTGCTAGGCTTCTCTGCTCAGCAGTGTGCTTACAGTTACCTCTGCATCTTGCATCAGGCTCACATCTGAGAGAAGAAGGTGTTATATTTATTAGAAAGGAAGTCTTCTGAAAACGGCTCAATGCTGTGAATGTTTATAGATTTCTCTGGCATAGTAATAGCCAGCGTGGGTGCTGATGCTTGGAGGTTCTCTGCCATTCTTAAACCATCTTTCTATACTAAACAAAAGGGGAGGAAAGTAACTCTACCTTACTAAACGTGATTTTCTTTACTTTTTAAGTAAAATCAAGAATTTTACATCACCTGGAGAGTTTTACATCAACGGGAATTTCTGAATGTGTAGGAAAATACTAACTTCCCCTATTGCTACCATTCTAATACACCTTATCTCCATAAACAATAATTGCACGTTATCCATTCTTTAAAGCATTTTTTCATTCCCTGGAATGGATATATTATAATCTTTTGACAACATACCAGCAGTAGCAATGTTACTTCTGTTTCTTCATAAACCCCAGAACTTTTTTCCAAAACTGTTCTTGATTGTGAGCAATTGGACAGAGAGCCGGGCCAGTGCTGCTTCTGTTTCCCACCAAACCTCTGCCAGTGCAAAGAACTGGGCAAAGCCACAGAAGGCAGCTTCTGCCACTGTCCCGATTACATGGGCTCCAAGCCAGGTCACGACAATAATACCTTTTAAGAAGTGTGTGTGTGTGTGTGTGTTTTTTAAGCTACTATTTGTGTTCCTTAGAATAAATAAAGGATATTTTATAAATTATACACAACTCTAGTGCTTTGTTTTTAGTCTGCTGAGGCATCCTTAAGGTGTCCTCTGGCTTGCATAGTGACTTGGGACTTGGCTTGGCCTTAGAATTGGACCTTGAGTATCTATCCTAAATCCATGTCCCAGAGCTTCCTAGGCTGAGGGCTCTGGCACAGGTTGGATCCTAAGCATTTGCATGGTCCCCCAACACCTGGAGTGCACCCTGTTGTCTGGCCCAGGATTGAGAGCAGCAGGCATGGACCACATTTCTGACTCCAAAGTTCAGCCTGTAGAGGGCCTTTGGCACTGCCAGTTTTATTCAGGTGAGAGCCAAGCCACTAATACATTTGAGAAAGCGGCAGAGAGAGCACACATGTGAGCAATAGAGAAACAAAACTAGGTCCATTAAATCCTTGACCAAGAGAAGATTTGCTGTTGATTGAGTGCAATGGAGGCTACCCTCCCTCCCTGCCCAAGAGGCAAACGAGCGTTCTCTTGAGAATACTATCTGCCAAGATGGCCTCATTCCATCAGGCCATCATCTCCCCTCTGGCAGGAGAGAGGTGAGTAGTTGTACAGCCCAAAAAGACACTAAGACACACATGTTAGGTGACAAGATGGAGCATACAAAAATGGGAGCTTCCAAGGGGCTTTCAGCTGGAGGAAGAGCAGCTGGGATAGAGCTGGAGGGACAACTGACAGAGCAGCTGCCAACCTGGAGCCACAGTGTGATGGCCACAACCAGTTGACTTTCAGGTGGGCAGGCAAAGGCCAAAGCAGCCAGATAATACTGGTCTTGTCTCTTGTGTGACGAAGACACATCTGGGCTTTTTTGCTTCCCTCCATCCCTACCCAAAGGAGGTGGCTCCTTGCAGAGAGAGGGCTGGTGGAAGCTCTGACTTGTTAGCTACACTGAAGTATTTGGGTCACTATGTAGGATAGAAGCCTGCTCTGTTTATTGCTACAAGTTTTAAATTATCTACAAATGCATGTCCTTCAAATTAATTGCTAAGTACAGAGGAATGATTTTAATGTGTATTGTCAAATGCAGATCCAGCCTTTATTACTGTGAGACGTCTCATTAGAAGTTTGTTGTCAGTATCCATGGAAACCTACAAAGGAGTTAAAAAGATAAAGCTCTAATGTCCAACATAAAGCCCAGGACAATTTCCCTGCTTTATTTTATAACCTCGCCCAGATCTGAGGAAGATAGTCAAGGGCACCTGCTTGAAGGAAACTAAACAGTGATAACTGTATTTAGATAAAACTACTAAATTCATGGAGTGAGCAGAGAGGAAAGAAACCTCTTCTGGCAAGAACTCATTCCTGACAATAGATTCTGGGCAGCCTGATGTTCTCTAGAGGACTTAACAGATAACCTTGAAAAAGGTGCTGGAGCAGCAATTCATGCCAGGAATAAGACTAGCAATGACTTGCTCTTAGAAGCATCACAGTTTTCTAAGGTAATACAAAAGAAACTGCTCCAGTAAGGGTTGAAGCCAGGCATAGTGGCACATACCAAGAACTGTGGGAGGCTGAGGCAGGAGGATTGCAAGTTTGAGCCCAGTCTAGGCAAATAAGCAACTTAACAAGACCCTTGTCTCATAAACAAAAAAAGGACTTGAGATGTAGTTCAGTCTAAAGGTCCTGGGTTCAATCCTCAGTGCTGAAGGGAAGGAGAGAAAGAATAAAGAGGGAAGAAGCAGGAGGGAGGGAGAGAAACAGACAACAGACAGACAGAAAGGAGAGATCAGGAATTTGACCTCATTCCTCATGGGCCTCATTTCTAGGACCTCAGTCCTCACCATCATGTGCTCCGTGAGTTCAGGACCATTTCTCTATGAGCTTTCAGTACAAGGGAGAGCCTAGCCCCAGGGGACCTCACACCCTGGCAGTTCCTTTCCCACAAGCTCCAAGCTGAACAATTGGGGTGCACAGTGAGTTCTTTAGATCAGAGTCCCCAGCAGAGTGGGACAGGGCTCGCTCCGAGAGGGTGTGTATCCAGCCATGGCTGTCCATTGGTAGCAGTTTGCCCACAGGAAAGAGGCTGCCTGTGTTTCTGTCGCCATCATCCTTACTTCCAACTCCACCTCCAGAGCAACAGTGTGTTGGGTAGAATTTATGCTATCTTGAAACAAGTCATAAAACTATGCCTTGGAAAAGTGGGCCGAGGTGATGGCTGCGATTTTTGGACATCAGTTAGCCAAAGGGTCTTTGTTTTGCTGCAAAGATCTTATCTCCCCCAAGCACTGTGAGAGAGAAGGAGCTGCAGTTATTGTTGGCCAGCCTGTGCCAGCCACTGCAGGGGCTTGGCAGGTGACTGTCCATGGGGCTAATTGTTTACCTTCAGTTTTTTACTTGACGTTCCATAAAGTTATCCAGGAGAAAACCCATATCAGAGTTCCCAAGTTTGTTCCGACACCAAACTTGGCTTACTCTAAATTCCTAGACATAGAGCCAACAATCTCTCAGCTTTGGACACTGGTCCATAGCAAAGGAGGCTTCTCTGAAATTTTAACCAGAGGCCTGGAGAAAGAGGCAAGCACACTCCCTGTGGAAAGCACAAAGGACAGGGGCTGCAGGCCAGCTGCATGTGCAGTTTTGTCTTTCCATCATTCAAAATAGCCAGTCTGACCGCTGTCCTTTGGCCCCCTGGCTGAACAAGATAATGCCCTTCCTTGACCCAGAGCCATGGCCCAAAAGTAACAACTGAGTCATCAGGAGCTGACTCTAGGATGATCCATACACAGAAATCACTGGCTGGGAAGCATGATAGTGCACACCTGCTATGCAGGAGGCTAAGGCAGGAAGATCACAAATTCGATCCCAGCCTGGGAAACCTAGTAGCTTAGCAAATTCCTGTTTCAAAATAAAAAGGTCTGGATACACTCATGGCAAAATACCAATTTCCAATACCACTAAAAAAAAAAAAACTAAGAAAAATCACTAGCTGAAATTGCTGTGGGCCAAGATTGCTGTTCAAAGCCCATGTCGAGAATGTCACCAGAGCTTCCTCCTCGCTGTCCTGGCCTTGATCCAGGACTCCTGAAGAAGCTGTGGTTTGGGGCCAGCAGACACCACCAGCAGGGCAGGGTGGCTGCTCGGCAGCGGCTGCGGACGCGGGCCACGCCCTCCTGGACGCGAACACACCCCCATTTCCCGGGGCCCACAGAGCCACGCCTGGCCCGGCAGCCAAACAGCAGGAAGGCAGTTTTGTACGAGTAAGTACAAGGTCCTGGAATTCTCGCCCGGTTGCCACACACTCCACGGAGAATAATTGAAAGGAGATTGTGCAACTGCCCAACTGCCCGAGAAGCCGGGGTGTGCAGCAAAGACTCTCCAAGTTCTCAGCAAATTCTCATCTCATGCATTCAGGACAGCCGGACGTCACTCTCGGGTGGCACTGGTGCCTCGCTCTGGCAGGGGGACAACGTGGCTCTGTGGGGAGCTGGAGAAGCCTGGACCTTACTGGGGCGAGTTGGTCGAGGGGACCACGCCCACAGCCCCGAGCAGCGGCAGCCTCACTGGCAGCAGCCCCTGCCTAGCAGTGCCTAATGAGGCACAGGGCCCTCACCAAGATCGGGGGGGGGGGGGGGGGGGGGGGGGGGGGGGCTGGACGCACACCAGGTCCTGAGGGAGAGGGAAGCTGGGGGAAGCCCCACCCCCGGGCCTGACAACCCCTACCCCACCCATGAGGCTTGGGCAGCTGGGCTGCATTCTCTGCCTCACAGAGCCCCCATGGGAGGGTCCATCCCGGGGCACACTGAGTCACTTCCCCAGGCCCTGAGGCTTAGTGGAAGGTGCCTCCCTCTCTGCAAAAGCCTTCTTTGTTCTCAAGCTGGCTTCACTGCACAACCACCTCCCTCCTCGTCCCTGCAAACCCAGGTCGTGCTAGTTTAAAGGGCGCTAGCTGGAAGCAGCACAGAGGTGGGCAATGATGCCACCTCCAGAGTGGTCTGCACTGCAGATGGCTGGAGCTGGCTCTCTTACTTCCTCTGTCCCCTGCCCACTTCGGGCTCTGGCTCTCCCACCTCCCCAGATGTCTAGAGAAGCCCCACCTCCACACCTAGGTTGTGGGTGTGCAGCCTCCTGGGCCTGGGGAGCTGCCATCCTGGACCTGTACCAGGAGGGAGGGATGTTTGGATTTGCTCACCGTGGCAGGCACTACTGGGAGCTGCTGAACTGGCCTCCACACCAATCTTGCATCAGGGAGAAGTTTCCAGCACCACTACTCTCGCCTCTGGCACTGTCTCCTGTAGGCCCACTCTGGTTCCCATGCCCTGGTGGAAGGAAGAACCCTGTGCAGGCCCAGCCCAAGAAGGGAATTCATCAAGCCACCTCCAGTCACAGCCTCTTGTTTGCCTCCTCTTCATTCCCCACTTCCAGCCCCACCCAGCTGCCACCTGGGAGGCTCGCTACCAGCCAGCGGCCAGGTGCTCATGACCTGAGCAGCCTGCACTGAGGGCAGCTGACTGCAGCACATCTTGCATGTGTTTGAGCAGCAGCCTTGCCACCTACTGGGCTCTTGTTTTGAAAAAGTAGAAGACTAATTTAAAAAAATCAGTATGCCCAAAGAGATTATCAAATTTTATTTATAATGGTTAGAAAGCCATACAGTGAATACCTGTAATCCCACCACTCTGGGAAGCTGAGGCACAAAGATTGAAAGTCTGAGCCTAGCTTAGACAATTTACTGATTTAGCAAGATCCTGTCTCAAAATGATAAAATAAAAGGCTGGAGATGTGGCTCAATAGGAAGGTTCTCAGTTCCAAATCCAGTAGCACCAGAAATAAATAAATACTCAAGGAAAGAGAGCCTTCTAAAAACAGAAAATACGAATCCATTAGAGAACATCATTTGATGAAAAGCATTTACCATTCTATAAATACATACTGAGTTTCTGTAATCTGCAGGCACGTACAGGGCCTGGGCCTGGAAGTGGTTCCCCCAGAGGCCAGACTCTGAGCCACTCGTATTACCTGTGTCCTCAGCCCATCAAGCCCACTTACCTGCACCCATACTCTCCCCATCCATGGGAAAGGAGCAACTCGCTTACATAGAAATGGAAGGTACAAATTCCTTCCTTAAACAGGAGTGAAAGAACAACCCCTAGCAGTCTCCAGAGCTTGTGTTTCTGCAATTGAAGAGATAGGCCAGTGTACTGGTTTCCTATGGTGTATGCCACAAATAACTACAGACTCAGTGGCTAAAAAAACCCACCAAATTTGAGATGATGAATTTTCATCTTACAGTTCTATATGTCGGAAGTAATAAAATTGGCCCTCCTGAATTAAAATCAAGGTATCAATAGAGTCGTGTTCTTTTCTGGTGACCTTAAGGGAATATTATGGTTTAGATCTAGAATGTCTCTCCAAACTGTCATATGATCACAGGCAAGAGTTTTTGGAAAGAGATTGAATCATGGGGCATTATACTTATCAGTGTGCATCCAGTAATGAGTTCAGCAGCTGAGTTTGTATAAGGTAAGGCCTGGCTAAAGGTGAGTTTTTGGGGGTGTGACCTGGAAAAATGTATGTCTCTCCCTGATTCTTCCTGTTGCTCTAGTTTCATGACCACCATGACATGAACAGCTGTACTTCACTGGGCTTTTCCACAATGCTGCTTTTGCCTTGGAACCAGCAAACCATGTAATGAACCTACTAAAACTGTAAGCCAAAATAAACCTTTCCTCCTTTAAATTGCAGGTGTCAGGTATTGTGTCTCAGGGACAAGGAAATGACTGAAACAGATTTTGAAGAGTGATGGGATCACTGCCCTGAAGATACTTGTTCATGTAGTTCAGAAACCTTTGGAACTTATTTGTGGGAGAAATTTGGAAAAGTTTAGACAAGCAATCTGGAGAAGCCCCAGAATACTATGAGCAGTAGTTGGTATATGATACTGGTTAGAGTTCAGAAGACTAGAATTCTGGTAGAAATGAAAACAGTAAAGGCCAGGTTCAGGAGTTTTTAGTTGGGAACAAGGATTCCATTGGCACTTGGGTTACAGGCCATGTGTGTTATGCTCTGGCAGAAAAGTTGTCTTTTACTCATGAATCTTTTAATCTCAGTGGTAGACTGAGATTAAGGATGGTGAACAAATTAATCTATTGGAGGAAATTTCAAGGCAGTCCAGTATTCAAGCTGTGGCATGGGTACTTCTGCCTGCTTTCAACCAGCTTTATAGTGAGAATGAGGGGCAAATGTTAGAGCTAAAAGATGCAAAAACTGTCCAGTGCTAACAGAAAAGAAGCACCTGCAAAGTTGGAGCAAATGAGAGCATGGTTGTTGAAAAGCATTAAAAAGAAGCCAAGTACTTTGCATTGAAATGATAGAAAAGATGCCTTGAGGGCATCTGAGAAATCAGCAAGACCCTACCCTTTGCAGGATCAGTGCTACAAAAGTGAAAGACTGCTTTGAGAAGAGACCCCTGGGGACCCCAGCTCATTCAGGGCTAACTAGGGTAAAGTTTCCCAGAGCTCAGCTCCAGGCATTCAGTCATCTGCAGTCATGGTCCTAGAAGGGCTACTTCTCGAGCTGGTGACAGATCTTGGCATCATCCATATAGTGCTGGTTTTATGGGCATGCAGAAAACAAGAATTGTGAGGTCCAGGAGGCTTCTACTCAGATTCAGAAGAAGGGCTGGAAAGCCAGGCAGTGTGCCCCTGAGAGGAAAGTGTGTAAATATGTGAGAATAAAGCCAAAAGTACAGTGGAGGCCCTAGGAAGTGGGAGATTCCAGGAATGGGGAACATTTGAAGAAAGCTGCAGGCAGTGAGTAAAGCCAACTCCAGAGTGAGGCCATGAGGACTTCAACTAGCAGTGTCACAGAGGAGAGGCTGCCCAAGCCTTTTGGAGGTCACATCTTGCCACCACTTGTTCCAGGTTCTGGATTGGAGTTACAGGACTGAATGTTTGCCCTGCTGGGTTTTGATTTTACTTTGGTCTCTTTTCTTTCTATACCTCCTTTTTTCCATTTTGGAATGGGACTCTTTACCCTGTGTGTCAGAAGTGTTTAACTTTCTTTTTGATTTTTACAGGGACTCATAATTAACAGTTGGGCCTGAGTCCCACAGGAGACTTTGACTTGGTCTTTTTAGCTATGCTGAAACTGTTACAATTTAGGATACTCTTAGAAAGGGACTAAATTCATTTTGCATAGAGACACACAGGAGTCTTTTAGGAGCCTGGGGTAGAATGTTATGGCTTAGATCTAGAATGTCTCCAAAACTATCACGCCTTCAGAGGTGGGACTTTAAAAAGTTGGATTATAGGGGTGATACACTCACCATGGATTCACCCACTAATGAGTTTGGCAGTTAAGTATGCTATTAGGAGGTGGGGTCTCACTACAGGCAGGTCCCTGGGTGAATGATCTGGAAGGGTGTTTCTCCCTTTTTGTCTCCTCCCCTTATTCTGCTTCTTGACCACCATGTTTTGAGTAGTTATCCTCCACTGGGCCCTTCTACCATGCTGTTTCTATGTTGCAACTGGACAATCATGTAATGACCTACTAAAACTATGAGCCAAAATAAACCTCACCTCCTTTAAACTGCTGGTGTCAAGCCAGGCATGGTGGTGCATATCTGTAATCAAACACTCAGGAGACTGAGGCAGGAAGATCACTACAAATTCAAAGCCAGCCTGAAATACATACCAAGACTTTCTCAAACAACAACAAGTTACAGGTGTCAGGCATTATGTCTCAGTGACAAGAAAGTGACTAAGACAAGGAAAATCTGTTTTCTTATAGTTTTCAGAGGCTTCTTGCATTCCATGCCCCTTCTCCTATCCTCTAAGCAACAGTGTAATACATTTAAATCTCTCTGACTCTGTGTCTCAGTTATTTTTCTCATTGCTGAGATAAAATTCCAGACACCCAAAGTTAAAGGAGGAAAGGTTTATTTCACCTCACAGTCTGTGGAGGTTTCAGTCTATAGGCGGCTGGCTGCAAAGCAGGGTAACATGGCAGAGGAGAAACAGTCTATGGTGTGGCAGGGCAGGCAGCAGGCAGCAATCAGCAGCGGCAACAGTCAGCCAACTTACCCCCCTCCCTTTATATTTCATCTAGGCTGTAAAACTATTGATTGATGCTGCTCACACCCAGGTTGGGGTTTCCATTATCCACACCCTTAATCCACATTCACACACCATGATTCAGCCACCTTCAAAATTCCCCACCTGTGATAGCATGAGCCTTTGAGGGAACATCTATATACAAGCTATAACACTCTTGTCTTTTCCAGGGACATTGGACCCACTAGGATAATCTCTCTCTTTTAAGGTTGTGTGATTTGCCTTAATTTTATTTGCTTCCTTAATTTCCCTGTACCGCATATATAACATAGACATAGATTTCCAGGTTTTGCATGTGGATGTACTCAGAAGTATTATTCTGCCTGTCACAACAAGGGAGCAACTTTCTCTACTCAAAGAAATCTTTTTATGTGAGTAAGGTGGCACATGCCTGTAGTACCAACACTCTGGGAGACCAAGGCAGGAAGATTGCAAATTTGGGCCAACCTGGACAATTTTGAGAGACTGTCTCAAAAAAAAAAATTCTGAGAATGTAGTTCAGAGAATAGGTCCTGGATTCAATCCCCAGCAGGAAAAAATCTTTACTGAAGCTTGATTTAGTGATGCATGCCTGCAGTCCTAGCACTTAGGAGGTTGAGGCAGGTATATCACTTGAGGCTGGCTTAAGCAACACAGCAAGACCCCATCTCAAAAAGCAAAACACTTAATTTAAAACATGTTATGCTCTAGGCACCAATGTAGGTGCTGATGGACATGTAGTAGTGAATGAAGACAAGAAAGCCCTTGCTCTTATAGCTTATATCTTGTGGAAGGAGTTGGAAAATAAAAAAAAGAAACAATTGAAAGATGCCATAGTTTATATGGAAGTGCTAAGGAGAAAAATAAAGCAAGAGAGAAAAATAGGAGTATGTGTGTCTTGGTATTTTGGAGTGTGTGTTAGACATCTACCACCCCTGGGGCTGCTTTGGGATGGAAACACCTTCAGGAGGCAAGAAAACAGAACCTAAGTGAGGTCAACATCCCTTATCTTACCTCCAAAAGCCTCAGCCCATACAAGAGGCTGTTCCTATTGAGCCCACATGACTCTGAGAGCACTATTCTTTCCTCAAGCCTTCATATCTGGAGCTGCAATAGCCCTGGGGGACTCATTCCCCTTCTGGTTTCCTTGTACTCTGACTCTCTCTTTCTCTTTCTCTCTCTCTCTCTCTCTCTCTCTCTCTCCCTTTCCATATATTTTTTTCCTCCTCAGACAAGGTGTCATTCTGTAGCCCAGGATGGGCTTGAACTCACACCAACTCTCCTGCCTCAGCCTCCCAAGTGCTGGGACTACACTCATGCATCTTTATAAAGAGTACTTTGTTAAAGCATCCTCAGATTACTTAGTCAGAGGGTGCCATGTTCCTGTTACCAAGAAGTCTTTGCTGAAGTTGTAACATTTAGATAAAGTCCTAAAGAAGGTATGGCAGGAAACGTGCCGAAACCTGGTGGTGAAAGACCATTTGGGGCAGAGGTGGCTGCTAAGAGCATCTATGGTACATTGAAAGGCAGTAAGAAGCAGGCTTTTGTGGCTGGAGTAAAGAGGGAGAAGGAGTGGCAGGAGATGAGCTCACAGGGGTCCCTGGAGTAGGAGGGAAATAAAATCTATAGGACCTTTGAAGAAGGTGCTTCCAGTTACTCACCTATACTCTCTGCCTTCCAGGCACACACAGAAACCTGTGGCTTCCTAGTGTTTCTACAGCTTTCAGTTAGAGACTGTTTGTTGGGCAGGAGTGCAGCTGACCCTGTGCATGGGGCAGGCCAGGGAGTTAGTATGCCTGAGAGTACCTCTCACTGGTGTGGAGCTGCTGAATGAATATTCAGGCATCTTCGCCCTTGCATTTGATAAATGTGAGGCATGATCTAGGCGATTTCCCAGAGGTCCCCAGTGGAGTTGAGCAACAGCTGTTCACATGGTAACTCCTTTACTTTAACATTCTCTGTGTTGGCTTCCTTCTTTTCCCTGTTCACTTTCTCTATTTCTCCTGTCATATTCCTGGGATCACCAATATTCCTTAGGACATGTCTTGTGCTTGAGACGGTGTCTCAGCACTAACCCCCAATCTTAGCATCCCAATCTAAGACACTGCTTTCGGTCACTACTAGGTCTTTTCCTGAGGGAGAGAAAAGCAACCATAGCAGAGTGGTGAGCAAAGGAGTGACGTGGACTGAAGGAGAAAAGGGAAGAAGTATGGGGGTAAGTTAAATGCTACTGTAACACTCCAAAAGAAAGACAAAGGTGGCTTTCACATGGTAGATGCCAGAGAGGTGGAGAGAGGTGGCCAAGCTCTTGGAGACACTTTGAAGGAAGAGTCAACACAGCATGATCTGCTGCATGTTTGGACATGAGATGTGAGAGACAGTGAAGTGGCAACACTGCCTTCTAGGTTTTGGCTTGAACAAATAAAGAATAAGGCCAGGGGCACAGCTCAGAAACATGTGTGCCCAGCAAGTGCAAGGTCACAAGTTCAATTCCCAGTACCAGAAAAAAAAAAGAAGAAAGAAAGAAAGAAAAAACAGAATTACATTTTGCTGCAATGAGGAGGATTGTGGTGCAAGATAAAGAAGTTTATGAGCTTAGTTTGTGGTGTGTTGAGATTTCTGTTAGACACACAGAAGATAAAACTGAGCTGACCAATTGTTAGAGACCCAGAGATCCAAAAAGGAGACCAGGCTGCAAGAAGAAAGCTGAGTATTGTTAGTAGATGGGTGGCATTCAAACCCAAGACTGAGTGAGGTTTCTAGGGCAATATGTGTAGAGAGAAAAAGAGATTCTAAGACAGAAACCTTGCCCTCGGCATTTAGAAGCCAGCAGAGATTAAAAAAAAAAACAAAAACAGCCATCCAATAAGGTGGGAGGAAGACCAGGAGAAAAGGAGGAACAAATGTCAAGGGAACACATCTTGATTGGGGCACATCTTGAGAGAAAACTACATCCGATAAAATATTCTTTTTTGGTACCAGGCATCAAACTCACGACCTTGCACTTGCTGGGCAGATATTTACACCACTGAGCTAAATTCTCAGTGCCTGATAAAATATTCTAATTAATGTTTTCAATTTAAATGTATTTTAACTGGAGTATGAAAACATAAAACGTGTCTATTAATGGAGTAACATTCAATGCTTAGATACATGTATATATTGTATAATGTTTAAATCAAGTTAAACCTACCTATCTACTCAGACATTTTTCATTTATTTATTGTGGAAACTTTCAAAATCCTTTCTTCATGCATTGTTTGTTTTATTTTGTTTGGTGAAGAGGGTGCCAGGAATCAAACTCATGACCTTGCACTTGTCAGGCAGGTGCTTGTGCCACTTGAAATGTTCAGTGCATGTCGTTATCTACATTCACTGCATTGTGAAGTGATGGAACTTCTTGCTCCTAACCACTATAACACAATGACCCACCTTTACCCATCTCTCCCTTTCTCCCCAGCCTCTGGTAATCACCATTCTACTCAACTTGTATGAGATTGGAGTTTTAGATTCCACACGAGTCAGTTCATACTGTGCCTGGCTTATTTTGCTTTTAACATAATTTTCCCCAGTTCCATAGATGTTGTCACAAATGACAAGATTTCATTCTTTTTTTAATGAATTTTTTAAAATCTTGAAGCAATCTCAAATTTAAACAAGTTGCAAGTCTGTTACAAATTTTTTTTTGATGAGGCATTTCACAGCATTTTGCTGACATAATGCTCTATCACCCTCAAATAGAGTGTTTTCTACAAATAAGGGCAATCTCCCACATAACTACCCTTCAGTCATCAACCTCAGGAAATCACACCGACATATTACTAACATCTGATCCCCTGGCCTATCCCAGTTTTACCAGTTCTGGTAATATTTTTGGGAACAAAGCAACCAGCCAGACTCATATGTGCATTTAGGTGTCATGACTCTTTAGTCCTTTCAGTCTGGAATGGTTTCATCCTTTGGGTGCTTACAAGTCAGTCATTTGTAGAATATGTCCTTCAATTTGAGCTTGTCTGATATTTTCTCATGAAAGGTCCGGTTATGTAATGAACAACACTTATCTATCAATCTACTGAATTGAACAGGTGCCCAAGTGAATACTTGTACATGGGTGTCCATACCAGACTTAATCATCACAGCCAAAAGGTGGAAACAATTCCCCTGAGTGAATGAAAGGATAGCTCAACATGGTACTGTATATCCACCCAGTGGACTATTATTGATCCATAAAAAGGAATGAGGCACTGACGCATGCTATGACTTGGATGAGCTTTAAAAATATTATGGAATGTTTTTTTAAAAATTTTAAAATCAGGCACATAGGTCACATATGCTATGATTCAATTTGGATGAAATACCCACAACAGACACATCCACAGAGACAGACTGCAGACTGAAGGTGGCTAAAGCTGGCAGGAGAGTGAACAGAGAATAACTGCTTCATGAGTGCAGGGTTTCATTTGGGGGTTAGCAACAACATTATGAATATAGACACAAGTGGTGGTTGTACAACATTCTGAAAGTATGAAATGGCACTGAATTGTTCATTTAAAATCTTTCATTGATTAAATTATACCTTAATTAATATTAAATTATTAAATTTTACCTCAATTTTTAAAAATAATCAAAGTATGCACCTATGGCAGGAATATCTCAAAAGAATACACCTGCTTTCCTGCTGCATCTTATCAGGCGACACTGACTGCTATGGTGTGGGTATGGGCTATGTGTGTGCGCAACCCCCCCCCAAGGTTCCTGTGTTCTCAAGGCTACAGCATTGTGGAGCTGGTCAACAGAAGGTCACAGCTTGGGGGGCTGTGCCCGCAGAGGGATCAGGCAGCTCTCATGGGACCCTGGAGTTCTCCCATGTGTGACAGGATTGTTGTGAAAGAAGCAAGCTCTGCCCCATTCAGTCTCTGTGCCGGGTTCACAGTGTCATCTGTCACTCCCACCCACACGCCCACCATCGCCAGCTGTGTCATGGAGCCATGAAGCCGGTGGCGGTGCCTGTGCCAAGCCACTGAAACTTTCAGCCTCCAAAACTGTGTGCTAAATACAATAAGCTTCTTTTTCTTCATAAGTAGCCTTTGTCAGGTGTTCCATTGTAGTGATAAAAAGCTGACGAATACACTCATATTCCTTTTGGTTATGAGATTAATGTGCTGGCTACCAGGCTTATCCTCCATAAAATTACTCCTTCCATCTTTTAATTATTAAGTACTTTATGGATAGTTACTCTGAAGCTATGTAATACCTGGTTCCTCAGTAAATTGTCCATCTAAGCTAGGCATGATGGGAGGCAGGAAGAATGTAAATTCAAGCCTAGTCTGGACAACTTGGTGATGTAGTAAGACCCCATCTCTGAATGAATGAATGAATGAATGAATGAGTCTGGGGATGTAGATCAGTGCAAAGACCTCAGTACTGCAAAACAAGTTTTTTCCTTATATTTATGTCTATTAACATCAGTGAATATCTATCCATTGATTTCTATTCTATAGATACTTTTTTTTATTTTTGGTTTTTTTGAGACAGGGTCTTCCTATGAAGTTCAGGCTGGCCTTGAATTCACTATGTAGCCCAGACTGGCCTCCAACTTGCAGGGATCCTCCTGCCTCAGCCTCCTGCGTGCTGGGATTACAGGTGTGCACTACCACACCTGACCAATTTCTATTCTTTTCAGAGGGTTATAATCTGTGTTTATTATTTGTTTCAGTCGCCCCAGATTTGGCCAGGAGGTAACTCTTTCTTGTTGCCTTTCCTATGCTCTTGACAAGCCTCTATCCTTTTTTATTTCCTTGCTGGCACAAACTATTCCAGGTTCCTCTTTTATTTGCCCTGATTCAGCCTCAGGGTCAGGCCTTCCTTAAACCCTTCTGGTTCATTTGGCTGGAGAACAGCCAAGTGATGGGTCTCACTGCCGTTGGGGTGTCAGTTCTTTCAGATTCCTTCCTGGAAAACATGAGGGGATAGAAGTGTGCATGTACACACATGTATACTCATGGTTTCAAGCTTATTTCTACAGTTATGTGCTTATAGAAAATCATGCGTTCTTGCCAATACTTCTAATTCTTTTAACTTTGTTATTGTGTATTTTGGGCGGTACTGGGGATTGAAAACAGGGGTTCACACTGAGCTACATTCCTTGTCCCCTTGCCCTTTAACTTTTTAATCTTGAAACCAAGTTCTCCCTAAGTTGCCGGGCTGGGCTTGAACTTGCTATCCTGCCTCCTCAGCCTCCCACAGTGCTGAGATCCCTGGTGTGCACCATCACGCCTGGCTATCAACGCTTACAATTTTAACCCAATACCTGTCTCAGTCTAGTGTTCTTCCTTTTGCTTTTTATATTTCCCTTTTCCAGCAGTGAGAAACACGGCTCTCACGTTCTAAAATGTGCCACCTTGCCTGTAAATACTCGGATGCCTCCCTCAACTGTCAGACCCAGGCTCTGACAGGGACTGGGTCACAACCCTGTGAAACCTCCACCACCTGGAGCTGAGCTCTTCTCCCACACAGGGGTCCTTTTCAACCTCTCAGGTTGCAAACCCTACCTGGGCCATTGCAGCTTCCTGTGCTGCTTCTAAGTTCTGATGTGAAGCCAAGCACAGCATACAAGCCTATAATGGCAGTCTCTTGCAGGCTGAGGATTAGGGATCTTGAGTTCAAGACCAGCCTGGACAACTGAATAAAATCCTGTCTAAAAAAAGAGAAGAAAGAAGAAGAAGAAGAAGAAGAAGAAGAAGAAGGAGAAGGAGAAGGAGAAGGAGAAGGAGAAGGGAAAAAGAAAAAGAAGAAAAGAAAGAAGAAAGAGAAGAAGAAAAAGAAGAAGAGAAAGAAAGAACAAAGAGAGAAAGAAAGAAAGAAAGAAAGAAAGAAAGAAAGAAAGAAAGAAAGAAAGAAAGAGAAAGACGAAAGAATTTGGTTTGTGTTGTTATGGCTGATACATTGTGTCAACTTGGGCAGTTTAGAAGTTTAACTGAGACTCAGCAGGGAGCCAGGATCCTTACTTTGTAGATATCCTCATCCTGTGTAAAGGAGGGCAAGGAGATTTTGTGAGTGCTACACCTGCTCTGGGGGTGGGGAGGAGTAGCCTGCTACAACATCAGGGAGGAGAAGAGGCTTTTTCTCTCTTTGGCTCTGGCTGCTGCCTTGAAGGGTTGCCCCAGTGCCATACCACCCTGCCTTGGAGCCAGCTGATTATGGACTGACACCTCCACAAACTTTAAGATAAATAAACCTTTCCTTCCTTCATTTTGGGTGACAGGTATTTTGTCACTCAAGGAGAGAAAAGTAAAAGCAACCAAGACAATTGTTCAGGACAGAAAGAGGAAGAACCCTGACAAAACATCAAGAATCAAGAACAGATTACCAGACCGTATGCATTACATAGCAACTGTTTTAACAAGATTTAGAAGCTAGAGGTGTAACTCAATGGTATAGCACGTGCTTAGCATGCATGACGCTGTAAGTTCAATCCCCATGGCAAAAAACTTTTTTCAATTAAAAAAAATGTAATTGATGCATAGTATTACACATATTTAAGGTTTCAGTGTGACATCTCAATATATTACAATGTGTAATGATCTGATCAGGGAAATGGGCATATTTATCACCTCAAACATTTAGCATTTCCTTTCTGAGAACATTCAAAATCTACTCTGTTCACTATTTTGAAATTTATAATTAATAATTGTCAACCACAATTATCCTTCTGTGTTGCTGACATTAGACATTATTCCTCTACTCAGTTGCACCCTGTGGCCATTGAACATCCTCTTCTCTACACAGTTGTAAAATTTTACATGGAAAAAAAACTCTTAAGAGTTAAACTAAAATTATAAAATTGTTCTGGTTGTGGGTTAAAATTATGAAGATTTTCTTTTCCCCATTTCCCAAATTGTCACTTGGTTATATTACTTTTTAATTAAAAATGCGTTTCAAAGAAAGCATAATTTAAATTGTACTTTCTAAATCATCTCAAGCTGCATACACAATACTCAGCATTCCTACTAATGGTCCAAGAAGTGACCACAATTTAATAGCTGATTTGGAGAAGAACAATTTATATCAAAACAAACCTGGATCAGAATACGAAGTCTTGTGAATTGAAAAATAAAAAGTGAAATTCAAGTTCTGATTCATGATGCTTTTTCCCAGTGCTATGAGGTCAAAAAGAAGTCTCACTATCACTTGTTGTCTTGCATCTAGCAAAATCAAGAAGGTCTTTTGAAACCTCACTAAAGTTAGTTACTTCCACTTATAAGGTCTTGTAACAAAACAACTTTCCTTACAAGGGGAGCAAGTCTGCTTTATTCCCAAATTCTGGGGTTCAGCTTTCAACTATTCCATGGAATTGTCCAAATAAGCCAATCCCATCTTCCCTTGGAGACATGGGAGTACTCTACCCTCTCGATACTGCAGAACTTAACTCCCACAATTTCCACAACCTGAAAGACAGCGAAAATAGACTGAAAATAAGTGAACAGAACTTCAATGTGTTATGGTATCATAACAAAGGTTATTACCTTGAGATTATCAGAATCTTAGAAGACAGTGGAACTGAAAAAGTGAAAAAATACGAAAAGAAATCCACATAAAGATTTATCATCCTAATCAAACTTCTGAAAATTGAAAAAAGAAACATAATCTTTAAAATAGTCAAAAGAAACAATGTGTAACCTGTAAAGGAACAACAGTTGAAATGACAATGAATGTGTCACCTGAAACCACAGAGACCAGAACAAGTGGCCTAAGGTTTTGCAAGCGCTAAGAGAAAGGAATTGGCAGCTGCCCATTCTCTAGTGTTCAGGAATGAGGGAGAAGTGAAGTCATTTTCAGACAAAGGAAAGCTAAGAGAATTTGTTGCTAGCAGAGCCATCCTTAGAGGAAGATTTCCAAGCAGAAAGAAAATGATGGCAGAAGGTGGGGACATTCCAAAAAGAAAGAGAAACAATAGAAGAGATAAAATTAGCAGTAAATATGATAGAATATTCTTTACCTAGAGAGTTTCTTTAATCACACTTTGTGATGTGGTCAGGTCAATGTAAGAAAAGTAAACATAAAACACATTTTGACTAAGAAGCAAGGATAGTAAAAAGTATGGTTTCAATACTTCATTTGAGTTGGTCAAATATGGATACCAGCAGACTATGATAAGATACATATGCACATAGCAATGCCTAGAACAACCACTAAGAAAATTATACAAAGCAATATATTAAAAGATAATCATAAGAAAATCTAAATGGAGATCTAAGTGTGTTCAAGTAGCCCAAAGGAAGGCAAGAAGAAAACAGAGGAATGAGAATCAAGATGCACCAAACAGAAAAATAAGATGCTAGACCTGAGTTCTAACATAATAGATGCTTTAAAGATAAATGCTATAAATTGACAAACTAAAACAGATTGACAGAGCACATAACCACAACCTAAGTGTATGGTGTCTACTAAGAAACTCACTTTAAACACAATGATATAGATTAGATTAAAAATACATGGAGGGGGCTGGGGATTTAGTTCAGTGGCATAAGCACCTGCCTGGCAAGAATGAGGTCCTGAGTTAGATCCCTGGTACAAAAAAAAAAAAAAAAATACATGGAGGAAAGCTGGGTATGGTGACATACATCTCTAACTTTAGCACTATGGGAGGCTGAGGCAGATCAATCATAAACTCCAGTCCAGCCAGAGCAACTTAGTAAGACTCTGTCTAAAAATAAATGTTTAAAAAGTGAGGGCAGAGCACAGGCTGTGAGTAGGAGAACCACGCTCCAGCCCCTTCCTGTGAGTCGGTGCCATTTGTGGGCCACAGGGAAAAGAACCAGATGCCAGCTTCTTCTGGCACTCTGGCTGGGAGACAAGAGCCAAGGTCCCCCACCCTCCAGCCCACAAGTGACTGGCTGATCCAGAGAAACACAGGCTGAGATGATAGCTATTGAAGTAAAATACAACTTAATGCTTGTAGTGTCTAGTGTTTCATTGACTTTGCAGGCCTAAAGCCAGTAGCCTGATGATCTATTCAGAAGATAACAATATGCAATACAGATGTATGGGAGATCGCCTTTCTGAAAGTGGTAGTCATTGTTAATTCCTTATCATCTTGTTTTAAAGTCCTGTATCATTTTTCAAGTAAACAAACAAACAAACCAAAAAAAGTGATGGTTGGGGAGATAGCCCAATATGAAGGCCCTGAGTTCAGCCCCACTACCCCCTTGAAGAAGGAGAAGGAGAAGAAGAAGAAGAAGAAGAAGAAGAAGAAGAAGAAGAAGAAGAAGAAGAAGAAGGAGGAGGAGGAGGAGGAGGAGGAGGAGGAAGGAGAGGAGGAGGAGGAAGAGGAAGAGGAAGAAGAAGAAGAAGAAGAAGAAGAAGAAGAAGAAGAAGAAGAAGAAGAAGAAAGTAAATGGATTTTTTAAAAAAGTCATTTAAATATCAATTTTTAAAAGCAGGAGTAGTTGGGTGTGGTGGCTCATGCCTGTAATCCCAGCATTTGAGGCTGAGGCAGGAGAACTGATGCAAGTCTGAGGACATCCAAGTCTACCTAGTGAGTTTCAAGGCCAGCCTGAACTAAACAGTGAGATTTTATTTAAAAAGGAGCAACTATATTAATATTAGGTAAAGTAGACTTTAAAACATGGAAAATTTCCATGTTCAAAGGACATTACTTGATGATAAATAAATCAACAATCTTTATAAAGAAGAGCTAGCAATTTCTAATGTGTGTATATGAAGCAACACATGTTCATAATACAAGAAGCAAAAACAGATAGAGATGAAAGGATAAATAAGCAACCTTTAATTATCATTGGAGACATCAATACCTCACTGTCAGTGACTGCTTTTATTACTAGATAAAATGTCAGCGAAGACATGCTATATAAGAAATGAATAAAGCCATCAATGAGCAGGATCCAGTTGACATCTGTAAGCTATTCCACCCAATAACAGAGGAACACACACAGTCTTAAAATACCCATTCACCAAGATAGAGCATATCTCAGGTCATAAATAAACCTTAATGACATGGTTTGATATGGCTTGTTCCCCCAAAGGTTCCATGTTTTAGAATTTCAATCCCTAATATGTGATGTTGGAGTAGTGGAAACTTTAATAGGTGTGGCTTAGTGGAAAGTACTTAGGCCACACGACCACGTGAATGAATGTTGTCTTGTGGGTCAGGTCTCATAGGAGTGGGTTAGTTTTCACTATAGTGAACTGATATAAAGCAGGCCAGCCTAGCTGCATTCCACTTCTGTACATGGCCACTTCCTGCTCTGCTTCTTTACCATGTTATGAGACTGTCATGGAACCCTTGCTCAGGTGTCAGTGCTGGGTTGTTTAGATCCCTCAGCAACCAGAATGAAATGAATGAACTCAATGAGACTTTTTACTTTACAAATATCCCACCTCAGCTTTAGGCATTTTGTTATAGCAACAGAAAATGGACTATAACGCTTAACCAATTAAAAATTATTGAAATCATACAAATGTGTTCTCTGACCATAATGGAATCTACTAGAAATCAGTAATAATCAAGCAACTGGAAAATTTCCAAACAATTTGAAATTAACAAACTTCTAGATAATCTATGGCACAATGAGAAAGTCTCCAAGGAATTTAGAATATCATATCACTAAGTGAAAATGAAAATAGTATGTCAAAATTCTTGAGATACAGCTAAAGAAGAGCAGAAAGGGAAATTTATAGCATTTAATGCTTATGTTAGAAAAAAGTTTCAAGTCAGCCATCTCAAATTCTCAGGAACTTAGAAAAAAAGAAGACCAAATTACACCCATAGAAAATAGAATAAAAGTACATAACAAATGTAAGAACAAAAATAAACAAAATTGAAAATCAGGAAAATAAAGAAACTAAAATCTACAAAAATTTTCCAAAAGATCAGTAAAATTGATAAAACTTTAGCAAGATTGACAAAGATAGGAGAGAAGACACACATCACCAACCTCAAGAATGAATCAAGTTATCACATTGATTCTACAGCCATTAAATGGGTATGAATGGAACACTATGGATCAATTTCTTAAAAACTATACAATTTAGCCAGGATAAAAGAGATAACATGAATAGCTTTATGACTATTGAAGAAATCAATAAAAAATTTCTAATTTTTAAGCTCCTGAAAAAGAAACTACCAGGTACAGATGGTTTCATTAAAGAAATTTTACAATTCAAGAATGAATGTTCTGTTGGACATGATAGTGCACACCTGTAATCCAGGCACCTGGGAGACTGAGGCAGGAGAATCACTGTGAGTTCAAGGCCAACCTGGGCTACATAGTGAGACCATGTCTCAAAAAAACCAAAAAACTAAACAAAACAACAAAAAAGACTCATAAACACAAATTTTCCATAATCCTTTTCAGAAAACGGAAGTAAAATAATCCCATCTGAAGTCATTTTATTGAGGCCATTATTACCTGATGCCACAACCTTATCTGATAAGAACAGCCCAGGAAAAGACCAATACTGCTTATGAACACAGGCAACAATTCTTAACAAAATTTTAGCAAACTGAGTCTGGCAATGTATAAGCTTATGTTATACATATTATTATATATGTATAACAATCATGTGGAGTTTGTTCTAGATGTGAAAATTGTTTCACTACTCAAAGTCAATTAACATAACTCACCATATTAATAAGCTAATGAAGAAAAATCATGTGTTCACATCAACTGACACAGAACAAGCATTTGATAAAATTCAGCAACCATTTATGTTAATCACTTTTGGCATGCTAGAGATAGAGAGAAACTTTTACAACCCCATTTAAAAAAAACTTCCAAAAAACCTGAAGCCTACATGACCAAATGATATTCCCCCAATGCCAAAAACAAGATATGAGTGCCCACTATTACTATTGTTATTTAAAATTGTATTGAAAATTCTAGCCACTACAATAAGGCAAGTAAAGAAATAGAAAGCATAAAATAATAATGGAAGAAGTAAAACTCTCTATTTGTTGTCTGCAAGGAAAATCCCAAAGAAACGACAAAAATTTGTCAGAATTAATTTTTAAAAAGTCCAGAGAGTTTAGTAAAGTTGCAGGGTACTGGATGCAACATGCAAAACTTAATTGCATTTCTGTCTAGTGAACAGTGAACGAGTGAAAATCAAAACCAAAGCAAATAAAACAACAAAATCCATACACAATACTATCTGCAATTTCTCCAAAAAAAGCTAAATATTTAGGTATATATATATATATATATATATATACAAAACATACACAAGCTATATGATGAAAATTACAATGTACAGATAAAAAAACCCCAAATACTTAGAGAAACTTACTATGTCCTTGGAAGACCTAATATGGTAAAGATGTTGATTCTCCCTAAAAAGGATGTATAGGTTTAATGCAATTCTAGTCAAATTCTCAGCATGACTTTTCTTTTCTTTATTCTCAGCATAAGAAGTTTATCCTAAAATTTATATGGAAAGACACACCCCAACTTGGCCAAGACAATTATATTTTCTTTATTTCTTCTTACTGATTTTGTTGGTGGTTGGGTTTTTTTGTTTGTTTTTTTGTTTGTTTTTGCCACACTGGGGATTGAACCCAGGGCCATCACACTAAATTACATCCCCAGTCCCTTTTTAAAAAATTTTTTTTTAAATTTTGAGATAGGTCTCACTGAGTTGCTAAATTACTCAGGTTGGGCTTGATCTTGCAGTCCTCCTGCTCTGGCCTTCCAGAGTGCTGAGATTACAAGTGTGTGCCACCATAACTGGCACAAATAATTTAAGAAAAGTTAAATATTGTGGGAGGAAACATGCACCCTGGCACTAAAATTTTACTACATAGCTATGGTAATGAAGACTGTGCAAATGCATAATGGACAGATAAATAGATCAATGGAAAGGAACAAGCAACATCAAAATGAATCCACACAACTATGGCCAATTAATAGTTGAATATATATATTGAAGGGTAATACGAAGGAGTCTTGTGATAATAGAATGGCTATGTGTCTTGGTTGGGATGTTGACCACTCAAAGCTACCTATGTGATAAAATGTTGAGCAGGGGATTTAGCTCAGTAACACAAGTGCCTCCCTGGCAAGCATGAGGCCATGAGTTCGATCCCCAGTACCCACCCCAAAATGTTATAGCACTGAACATGCATGCATGCACAAGTGCACGGATAACAGGTAAAATCTGAGTAAACTCTGTGTAGAGTATCAATGCCCATTTCCTAGTATTGATTTTGCACGATTGTTATATAAGATGTTGCCATCAGGGCAAACAGAGAAGTGTATACAGGACCTTTCTATCTGTTTCTTTGCAATTCTCTGTGAATCTATAATTATTTCAAAACAAGCAATTCTAAAAACTAAAACTTGAGACTTCGAGCCTTAGCATGAAGCCTCTCTTCACACTCGATGCCCTGGAAGCAGTGCTCTGTTTTATCTAGTGCCCCTCACACAGCACCTGACACCTATGTGATGCTTAATAAATATTTTCCCACCAAGAATAAGAAGGAATAAGGACAATGAGGTCCCTCAGGGCACAGTGGAAACCCAGATCCCCAGTCTGTGTCTGTCTGAATACTTGTCTACAACAGGACTTACCTACATAAGGGTAAGGGGTGGCAGAGAGTTTGGATTATTGCCACATGGCACGCAGGAAAATTACACCAAGCAGGAGCCCCTCTGCGCTTCAGCATCCTCGGTGAAGGCTGGGAAATGAAAGGACATACAGCCAAGGTGCTGAAGATGTTGACTTTTCACTCCCCATTTCCTGGAGGGTGTGCCATCCACAGACTTGCAGCAGGGTACGTGAGTAAAGGCAAAGACATGTACGTATGAACGAGTGGTTTAAAATTTGGAGGCAGTGAGATGGGCAGAGAAGCAGGTCAGGGAGGGACTGCCACCACAGAGCCATGAGAGAAGACACAGCCCTGGCACATAGCAGCCATCCACACTTCCCAAGCAGTCCAGTGGGACTTGTAGCATGTGGGTGGGACTCCTTGCCTCCATGGAACTGCTGGCCACTCCCAGGCCTCTGGGAAAGCACTGAGAAGAAAAACAATGCTAAATGGAGACAGCTGGAAGCTGCAGAAGGTGGCTGAGCTCTGATGAGGATCTCTCCTGCCTTCAGCCATGTCTGAAGCAGCCAGCTCCAAGGCCTCTGGGCTTCTCAGTTCTGTAAGCAAATGCACAGTCAAGCAACATGTAACAATGTTACAGCCAGCGATAGACAGTGTATACACCGTGTGATTGAAAAATATGGTAAATGTTAAATTTTTAAAGAATTATTACAGTAAAAGACACATTGCCATTAATGACAGCTCAGAATACTCTCTCTCACTGTGAACACACATTTCCCATCATTCTTATCACTTTCTGAAGTCCTTGTGTGTGAGTCTTTAGTTGCACTTTCATGGCAGCCTCAGGGTCCTGAACTGATACAAAGCATTTACCTTTCATGGTCATTTTGACTTTGGGGAAGAGCCAGAAGTCACACAATGCAAGAGCTGGTGAATAAAGTAGATGAGGACACACAGTGATGTTTTTATGACCCTATCTTTTAGCTGGATGGCACTTAGCAGTACCATTCACAATATTTTTTATTATACCTTATAAAGACACTCACAAAAGTAGACATCTAGAACTGCTTCAGAAATTGCCAAGAACAATGGGATAAGTTTATTCAAAGCGGAGGCAGGTATTTTGAGGAGGATTAATGGCAATGTAGCTTTTACTTATAATGCCTTTAAAAACAATTTTAAGTCACCATATATCTTGGTCCCACTTCATAAATGGTGGTCCCGTAAGAGTATAATGAAGCTGAAAAATTCCTACCACCTAGTGACATTATAGCCTTCATAACTTCTTAGTGCAACTTACTACTCACAGGTTTATAGTTATGCTGGCATAAACAAGTCTGTTCAGATGTTTAGACACCCAAACACTTGCCTTTGTGTTAGAGCTTCCTAGGACCCACAGGACAGCAACAGGCTGTGCAGTTAATAGCTTCACTGTATGGTAGGCTCCACAGTTATGCACAAAGTCCTTCTAAGACGTTCACACAGCCTGAGAGCGTCTATGGTACAATTCTCAAATCACAGACACCATTGAGAGATACATAACTATATTTCCTTTTCTGTCCTAAGAAGTTTGAACAGGATTTTCTGTCCTTCGCAACACAGAGTACTGAGTGGTTTCAAAGGTTGTCTACAGTGAGTTGCCACAGGCCCAACCTTGTCTCAGGGGGGAAAATACCATATATATATATATATTCATCATGATATAGAGTCAGCAGATACAACATACGGGAAGAACTAATTACCCTAAGAACTAGTTGAAAATGACTATAATAAATAAAGGAATTTATTGCCATAGGTATAAAAGAACAACTTTTTGTGTGTGTGCTACTGGGGATTGAACCCAGGACCTTCACACTGAGCTATGTCTGCAGCCCTTTTTTATTTTTTTATTTTTAGCCAAGTCACTAAGTTGTCCACGTCTCAACTTTGTGTTCTTCTTCCCAGAGTGGTGGAGTTACAGGTGTGTAGCACCATGCTCAGATAAGAACAACTTTTTGAACATTACACAATTCATATAGGTATTGAAAAATCACATGCTACTTCATAAATATGTACAACTTTTATATCTATTACTTTTTAATTTAAAAATTTAAAAAGTAAAGGTAGTGAAGTTAAGGTTAATAAAATGAAAATAACTTGAGAGAACTCTAAGGGTATAGGATGATAAGAAAGAAAAGAACTAGGAATGATAATAAAATAACTAGAATCCTTTAAGAAAAGAATAGGCGAAGCCATGCATGGTGGCATACACTTGTAATCTTAGAATTTGGGAGGCTGATGCAAGCGGACCACAGTGAGTTTCAGACCAGACTGAGCTACATAGCGAGTTCAAGGCCAGCCTGAACTACATGGCAAGACCTAGACTCAAAAAAGAAAAAAGAAAAAAAGAACAAGAAGCTAAGACCTCCTGTGAGTCAGCGCCACGCACGGGCTGACTGGGGGAGAGCCAGACACCAGCCTCTTCCAGCGCACTGACAGGGAGACAATAAGAACCAACGCCCCCACCCCTGTAAGCAACGCCCTGATCTGGAGAAACACAGGCTGTTATCACAGCTAATGAGGTAAACATAACTTAATGCTTTAGTGTTTCACTGACTTTGCAGGCCTAAAGCCAGTAGTCTGATCACCTATTCACAGGATAACAATATGCAATGTAGCAATATGCATGAGGTAGATGTGAAGGTAGTGGCCAGTGTTAATTCCCTATTATCTTGTTTCGAAATCCTGTATCATTTTCATTGCTTTGCTTGGTTGGGTTTTGTTCTGTTTTACCTTATTTAATTTTGTGGTATCTGATGACATGGGCAGCTATTTCGAGGACAACAAGATACGTTATGGTAGCCATTTTGGATCTTCTAGTATCTTGTCTTGAAGTCTTAAATTGCATTCATTGTTTTGTTTTTATTGGTCCTTTTCTGTTCCATTTTGTTTGATTTTACTATATCTGAAGGTGTGGACAGCTATTTTGAAGACAACAAGAGGCATTATGGTATACACTGTTGATTTCCTATTACCTTGTTTTGAAACCCTGTGTCACTTACACTGTCTTGTTTTGATTGGCTTTATTCTGTTTTATTTTGCTTGGTTTTATTCTCTCTAAAATAAAATTTTAAGAAAGAACAGGCAAATTTTAAAAAGAACATTAGATAATACATATATATTTAGCAAACTTTAAGATAGAGCAAATATAAAATATAGCATAGAAGTAAATTAAAGAAGACTTTAAAAAATAGGAATACTTATGATCTGATGGATAATATCAAGCAGTCTAACATTCTGTAAAAGGAGATACAGAAAAAAATGAGAAAGAATTTTTCCCAAAAAATAATAGTCCAAAGCTTCCCTCAATTGTTGAAAATTACCACTCATAGATCAAAGAATTTCAACTCTAAAGTAAGACAATTACAAAGAAATTATAATTAAATGAGCAAAAACATAAAATAGAAAATTTTAAAGCAACTTTTTAATGTTTTTTAAAAATTTAAGATCAAGATGAGTTTATTGTCCAAATAGCATAATCTAATTGCATTCAAAACCATGCATTTTCAAACCCATCCTTAAATGAATCAGAGGAACAGTTTTAAATTCACTTAACACTGAATAGGTCAGGCCTCATAATATGCAGGTATCTACATCATATCACCATCATAACCAGGAAATTAAAAATTTGAAAAGGCACATTAGACACAGAGATTACAAAGAATTAATTCTGACTTTATCAGAAATGATGCAACCAAGAAGGAAATGAAAGATCTTTAGGAACTAAAGGAAAGAGTTCACCTTTGCCGGCTACACTGACTTTCTTTTTCCTTTTTATTATTTCAGAGAATATGTCACTCAGAGACCTGCAGCTCAAGAAATGGTAAAGGAAGTTCCTCAAGTTGAAGAATATGAGACTGAATGGAAACTCGAATCAGTGTAAGAGAGGAAGAAGCTGTACACAGTAATCTCAGCACTTCTGTACACTGTAATCTCAGCACTCCTGGAGGCTGAGGCAGGAGAATCACAAATTTAAGCCCAACCTGGCAGTTTAGCAACTTAGTGAGACCCTCTGTCAAAAAAAAAAAAAAAAAGGACTGGAAATGTAATTCAGTGTGAAGGCCCTGGGTTCAATGCCCAGTACAGAAAAAGAAGGAGAAGGAGGAGGAAGGAGAGAGGAGAAGTAGAAGGGGAGGGAGGGAAAGACATAAAGTAGTATAACACTGTGTAACAGGGGACTGTGATAAGCTAAAGATACAGGACTAAGAATAAAATGAAGTATAACTAATGAACCAGATAGAAGTGGAATAATAAAAAAAAACTTTAAAAAGGCAGTAAGAGGGACAAGGCAATGAAAATGGAATAAAAAGAAAATCAGTAAGAAGATGGCAGACTCAAACTCCATTATATATGAAATTAAGTGGAAATCTAAACACTAGAAGGCAGAGATTGTCGTGCTGGGTAATAAAACAAGATGAGGATCCATGCATGGAGGGGCAGGGGTGAAAGGGTGGGTTCAACTGTCGCCCCCGCCACTCGGGAGGCTGAGGCAAGAGGGTCATTGGAGCCCAATGCAGATCAATCTGGGCAAGAAATTATATATAGTTTAGGACATGTTTTAAATATAAAAATACAGGTAGATTTAAAATTAAGATAGAAAAATAAGTACCACACAAATGCAAGAAACCCAACTAATGCTATGAATATGATATAATGTAGATGTCAGGATAGTGTTATTGGAGAAAAATAAGGAGCTCATATAATGAGGAAATAAATCATCAAAGACATTTTAAAAACTGAAAGTTAGGTACATTTAATGATAGAATTTCAAAATTCATAAAAACAAAGAAATAATAAAACAAGTAAATTGATAAAATTATAACTATAGTTGGTTTTCATACTCCACTTTAATAACTGTTAAAAATAAGTAAAATACCAGTAAGAATCTGGAAGATTTGAACATTATCAACTAATTGGATATAACTGCTATTTATAGAACAACACAGTTAATAATGGCACATGCGTGGTCACTTACTAAATTATTTTAGTAAGTACAGTACTCTATACTACTATATGCTATGTTTTAAACAAGTATCAATAAATTTTACAATATTAAAATTTTAAAAACTTAAAAGAGCAGTAATATAGCTAGCAAATCCCCAAATATTTGGAAATTAAACAGTATAGTTTTACATAATTCATTAATCAAAAAGAAATCACAAAGAAAATATTTTGAACTGAATGACAGAAATACAATACACTACATTATTACCACATTGAGATGAGGGCAGCAAAATTTTAAGATTATAATCAAAGTCTGAATTATCTAAGATCTCAACTTAAGTAACTGGAAAAAGAGCATACTAAACCCAGAAGAAGTAGAAGGAAGGAAATAACATAAATGAATGAAAAAATTAAAATAAATAATAGAGAAATCTGATGAAATATAAACCTAGTTCCTAAAAAAGATCAATAAAATTGTAAATTTGTAGTTAAACTGATTACACATACAAAAAGAGTGAAGTAAAAAAGTCTAATATCAGTTATGAAAGAGGGCTCATTACTAAGCATGCTATGGACATTAAAAAAATAACAGGAAAATATTATAAAAAATTTTATGGCCTCAAATTTGATAGTGTAGATAAGCAGGACAAGCTCCTTAAGACAACAAAGTTATCAAAACTGACTCAGGAAGAAGTGGCTAGGCTAAATAGTGTTTATTGCCTTTTAAAATTTTAATTAGTTAATAGTTTTTAAAATTTCTGACAAAGAAAATTGCAGGCCAAGGTGATTTCACTGGGAACTTCTAACAAGTGTTTTAAAAATATGCCGGATGTGGTGGCTCATGCCTGTAATCCCAGCACTCGGGAGGCTGAGGCAGGAGGATTATTGTGAGTTCGAGACCAGCCGGGCTACAAAGTGAGCTCAAGGCCAGCCCGAACTGCATAGTGAGCCCTTGCCTCAAAAAGACAAAAAAAGAAAAAAAAAAAAAAAGAAAATAGAGAACATTTCTCCATGAAGTTAACACAACCTTAACAATCAAGTTAGATAAAGAGCTGAGTATAGTTGTGCGTGCCTGTAGTCCCAGCACTTGGGAAGCTGAGCCACATGGATCACCATGAATCTAAAGATAAGACAACACATGAACAAAAAATTTGAAAAAAGGAAGGAAGAAAGGTAGAAAGAAAGCAGACAACGAAGAAAACTCTGGACTGATGCATGGTATCTTACTAATTTAAGTTTTCAATAATGTATCAGCAAGTTCAGTTTGACAATTTATTATCAATGGGGTTTATTTTAGGGATGTAAATTTGGCTTAATATTTCAAAATCAGTGAAGTTGCCTGCAACCTCAGCTACTCAGGAGGCTAAGAAACAGGGATCACTTGGACCCCAGAGCATGAAGTCAGCTTGGGAAACATAATGAGACCCTATTTTTAACACGCCCCCCACCAATTAAAACAGTGCATTCCAAAATCCATCAATGTAATTCACTTCTTAATATAATAATGAAAGATTCATATGATCATTCTATTAGGCATTAAAAGATATGTTTCAAAAAATTCTTTATTCATGGAAAAAAAAAAAACTTAGCAAACCCTGGAAAGGAACTTCTTCAACCTTCAACCCAACAATGGTCATCTGTGAAAAATCTACAAGCAACACCACAATCATGAAAGAGTGAATGGAATACCAGGAATAACAAAATGTCCACTGCTGCCACTTCTATTCATCATTGTACCAAATACCCTAACCAATGCACTAGGTAAAAAAAATGAAAATTTAAAATACACTAATAGGGACCAGGGATATAGCTCAGTGGCACAGCACCTGCCTGGCAAGCATGAGGTCATGAGTTTGAGTCCCAGTATCAAAAAAATAAAATAAAATACACAGACTGTGTAGGAAGAAGTAAAAACTTTTTCTTTAAAGATGACATGATAGGGCTGGGGGTTTAGTTCAGTGACACAAGTGCCTGTTTGGCAAGCGTGAGGTTGTGAGTTCAATCCCTGTATAAAAGGAAAAAAAAAAAAAGATGACATGATATTTCACATAGAAAATTCTAAGGAATGTCCAAAAGCCTACTAGAAGTAATAAGTGAATTTAGTAAAGTATCAGAATAAAAAGTTAATATACAGAAAATAGATTTTTCTCTGAGTACTAGCAACAAACAATTGAAAACATGAAAATGTTTAAGTCTACAGTAATACCTAAAACAATGGAATGATAAAGGAATAAACTTAACAAAAATATGCAACATTTTTACACTTAAAAAACATTGTTGAGCTAAATCAGAGAAGAGGTAAATATGTAGAGATATTCTATATCCATGGATTAAAGACTCAATATTGCTAAAACATCAATTTTCTCCAGGTACATCTATGGACTCAAAACAATGCCAAGCATAATGTCAGCAGACTTGTTTCTCTTGAGTCAAAATTGTCAGACCAATTGTAAAATTTGTATGGAAATATAAAGTCCTACAATATCCAAAACAATTTTGAAAAAAGAAGAAAAAATGGGGAGAACTTAACAAACTACCTTCAAGAATTTCAATAAAACTGTAGTAAATGAAGGCAGCGGCGTGTACTGGTGTCAGGACAGACATATGTTTCACTGGTTATAGATGAGAATGGAGGTTCATAAGCATACCTACACTTGGTTGATTTTTTATTTTTATTTTATTTTATTATTTTGTGTGTGTGTGTGCGGGGAATCAAACTCAGGACTTTGCGTTTGCCAAGCAGGCACTTAGACCGCTGAGCTAAACCTCCGGCCCCACTTGGTTGATTTTTGACACAGGCGTTCAGGTTCTTTCATTAGACAAGTTAGTCTCTACCGCAGACAGCACTGGAACTACTAGAAATCCATGGGAACTAAAGGTACCCTATCCCTTTTTTCTTCCCTTACATAAAATTATCTTGAAACAGATTATGGATCTAAGCGTAAAATATAAAATTATAAAATTTCTAGAAGTAAATGTAGGAGAAAACCTTTTTGAACTTGCGGCTGGCAAAGGGTGTCTTGGACAAGACACAAAAGCAAGTATTTGCATTATGTATTATAAATAATCTAGAGATGATTAACCTATATAGGAGGTATAAGTAGGCTACATGCAAATACTATGCTGTTTTATATGAAGGATTTGAATAAGCCTCGGATTTTGAGAAAGAGAGAGAGACAGAGACAGAAAGAGGCAGAGAAGAGAGACAGAGAGATGAGGAGACAGACAGACAGAGAGACAGAGAGCCTGCTGGGAAGTGCAGGTGTGTGGCAGGTCCCTAAAAACTTTAGCCCCTTACCAGGGGGCAGTGCTGGAGAAGATAGCGACAGCTGCCTGCCTGTAAGGACTTCCCCAGACCCAGACTCCGGGATGTCTCAACAGAGCCCCATCCCCAGCTCTGGACCAGCCAGGCGGCTCGCTGCCGCCCGGCGCCTCACCCATGGCAACAGTCTGAACAAGCGCTGGCAGGGAGCGCGGGTCCCACCACCCGGGAGAGCCAGCGAGCCGGCTAGCGAGCGGAATGCGAGATGAGCGAGCCCACAGGGCCTGACAACCCCGCCTGTGCTTTTCTTCTCTGCTACCATCCTACTTGCTTTAGCTCCGCAGACTTGTTTTGAGGTTGGCACTTTCACATTTTTAATATCAACTCAGAGTCTTAAGATACTAACGTCAAACCCTAATTTAACAACAACAACAAATCTGGCTTCCCAATGTTCCACTTGTTTTTTTTTTCCTACCCCCCAAAAAGAAAAAAAGGACAGGCATCAGAAACCTTTTTCTTAAAAGAGAAATCTTTCACTTCCCCCTGCATTCTCACCTTAATAATTGCAAACCAATTCAGGAACGGAGCCTGCTGCGATTTTACCTTCTGTCTTCCGATGATCTCCCTTCTGAGGCTGAGTTGTAGGGAGATAGGAGAGGGATGTGCTTGAGGCTTGTCTCTGAGCAACTGCTTCCTGCGTCTGCCTTTCCCTGTTTTCTGGGGGGGACCTAAAAAAACCTCAGTAACTCGGGGTCCATTTGAACTGCTGAAAAGTGGGAACCACTTCCCTACTCTGGTGCATGGCTTCTCCACCTGGTTGGTTGCCCACAGGTTGGCACACAAGCACCGCATGAATGGGCTAGTTTGCCCCCGACTTTAGCTCAGTCTAGTCCCTGGGATTCCCTGGCCCAAGATGGGAATGAGAGAGGATTCCTCTTGCTTCAGCCTTGTAGTTGTTTTGGAATTACAGGTGTGCCACCACACAGTGCTCAAGTTGTTTTTAAAAGTAGTAATTAAAAATTTGACTCAGTACTGCTAAGTTCTTAAGCTATCCAGTAACTAATCAATTCTTTTTTTTTTTTTTTCCTTTTGAGACAGGGTCTCACTATGCAGTTCAGCCTGGACTTGAGCTCATTTTGTAGATCAGGCTGGTCTCAAATTAAAAACAATCCTCTTGCCTCAGCCTCCCGAGTGCTTGAATGACAGGTTTCTGCCACCACACCCAGCTACTTACTAACCAGTTCTTGACCAGGTATTCAAAGTGCTAGTAAGTTACCACCTGAATGGTAGTCCCAGGGCAACCCACCTTTGTTTTCCCAAAGGGCTATGGAATCAGGTCTATCCAAAGAATCTGTGAGTGGGCCCAGGAATGTTTCCTTCTTCTTTTTTTTTTTTTGGTACCATGGCTCGAACTCATGACCTGCACGCTTGCAAGGTAGGTGCTTATACCACTGAGCTAAATCCCTGGCCCCTTGTTTTCTTCTTTTTATATCATAAATATACACAAATTTTACTTGCCAGTTGTGTCTTAAGCTCAGGGCAGGGAGCAGTTTGGTGTTATCTCATGGAACTGAAATTCCCTTTTCCCCATGATTCATGAACCCACTTCAAGCATCTCCATGGCAGTATCATTTATTCTGGCAACTCAGGAATGGTTGGTACAGTCTGCCCTTGTGGAGGAACTTGGTCAACCCTACCCTCTTACTAAAAGCAACAGCAAATCCTCAAGTCCCAAACCAGTCCACCAGCAAATGTTCACTAAGTACCTACTCTCATTGACTGTGTGGTTACAAGGTGCCTGGCTTCCTCCCTTCTAGCTGAGGTGGGAGGGAGAGGACGGGAGTATTTCTACAGCAGAGGAAGTGACATAACTGGGCCTTGAGGCCAAGTGGAGAAGTGGCAGGGAATAATAATAACAATAAGGATAATGCACAAGTGATATTAGAACTGTGCTAAGGGCATTACACTCGGTGGTCCTGGAGCCCTGTGGGGTGGCATCATCATCCACTTACATGTGACTCTCAAATGCGGGCTCTTCCCCATGACACCAGGCTGACCTGAGAGAAGACAGTAGACAGAGTATGGGGAAGCCTGAGGGGTGCAGAAAGCAGTTAGGTTAGAAGAGAAGCCTGTGAGAGAGTTGTGGCATGATGGTAAGACCCACAGAGTTAGCTTCTTAGGCTGGACAAAGGGTCCCTGCCTGCAAGGGGAAGGAGCAGGGGTGGAAGAGCCCGGGAGGGCAGCCCTGCCACTGTGGTGCTTTAGGCGGAAGCCACCCTCCCACCAGCCCCTTTTCATTCACATAAAGCCGCGTTTGTTTCCATTTATCTGCTTGACTTTTCAGCCAAGATGCTGTTAGGAAAACATATTGCTCTAATTTAATCCACATGTACATCCTCAGGACAGAGTCTAAAAGGAAACTTCAGGTCCTGAGTCCCAGACCCCAGAGTCTCAGTCCCAGGTATATATCAGAGAGGGGCTCTGGCCTCACGGGTACCCTGACCACCTTTCAGGACCTCCCTGAAGCCAGTTCCCATCCACTTGTGCTCTAGGTATGGAGGTAGGAGTGTCAGTGGGGAAAGGAATATGCCAGGTGACACTTGTGTACACCTTCCCATGAGTCAGGAGCATATGCAGAGGAGGGGGCCCATGGGCATGATGAGGCTGGGGTCAGTGCATGAGTGGGTTTGACCTCTAATCAGCTCCATCTACTCCCTTTCTGAGAATCAAGGTCTCAACTCTGAGGTATGCGATGGTGACAAGAAGAAATTTGCCTAGTCACATGGCAAGATGCCATCTGCAGGGTCAAAGCCACCAATGACCCAGGTTCAAGGCTCTGAAATGGTACAAGGCCATGTACAATCTTGTCCCAATGCCTGGCTGTGTATGGAATGTGATTCTACAGTCACACCTCACTGGTCAAAAGCCAGCAGTAGGAAATGAAGCAGTGTGCTTGTTCAAGACTGCCTTCAAATTTTACTCCTATTATATATACTTTGAATCTAATTATATTATCTGGAGGAACCAATTGTCCAAAATGAGCAAAGCTCAAAGGACCTACCTCATATAGATATTTATTAACAATCAGATCTGGAGACACAATCCTAAAGCACAGAACCATAAGTCTGCTTTGATTCAAGTTCTGGAAACCGTTTAGTGGCTTGCAAGTCATGAGCCTGGTGAATTAGCCTGTAAAGACAATCCTTTTTCACATGCTCACCATATGCAAGGTTGCTTTCTTTACTCAAAAATTCGCCATCCACTTGAACTGGGCTGGATTCCTAAGCAAAGCCCGGTTAAAACTCTCATCTCAGCATCTGAAGAAATTCATATGCAAAGCAGCACAGGATGGGTGATACAATAGGCTTACATCCGGGATACTCAGGGGTCTATCTCACTGTCCACCATGGTTGCCAAAAGTTGAGCCCATAGTCCTCTTAGTGGGACAGGTCTAGAAATAGACCTTAGCTGGGTGGGGACTCAAAAGATATTGCTAGGGAAAAAAAACCTTTGAGCAGATCATGGAGTTTTTGAATTATATTAAAATGTATTTCTATCAGAACTGGCAAAGGACTAGGGATATGGCTCAGTGGTAGGACACTTGCTTACATTTGTGAGGTCTTGGTTTCCAGCATGGAGGTGGGGGTAGGGGTGGGGGTGGGGTAAGGATTAAAGAAAAAAAATAATAAATGGCAGAAGAAATGAACATGGTATGAGAATGTGGGAATAGGATGAGTTTCCATGTGCTGCTCAAATCAGAAAAGTCTTTGTTCACCACCACTGGGCAATATTCTTGGTGGTTGCACTACTAAATGGCTCTCTGGGGTCTTACAGTAAAAGCTTTGGAGTATCCCAAGCTGCCATGGACTCCTGTCCATCTCAAGACAGGGGCTCAGCTGTGCAGGTGGGATTCAGCTTCCTCCAGACTGGGAAGAGCCCGGGAGGCTCTTCTGGGACATGGCCAGCACCTCCTAGTGCCCTCCCCAGCTGGCAGGGGTCGGGAGGCCACTCTGGATTTTGCAAGAATAGGCATCCAGGCAGGTTTGAACGGCTCTGGTTCTTTGGGAGTAGGTCAGCCACATTCTCAGCCAAGGCTTTACTGAACCCCATATGAAAAAGCTAACAGTCAATTACACAGCAGAGACACTTGGCAGGAACCTGGGGTCAGAGATCAGGCAGGGAAGAGAGCTGGAATATTCAGTCCATAGATGTTTAGGCTTGACTTCTAGATCCCATAGTGAAAGCCTAGAACTCTGCAGTTCCTTCTGGGGGACAGAAGGATGGGAAGCAAGGGGCAGGAAGCCCTCAAACACATTACTAGGTGCAGCATCGGACACTAGACACTAACATAGACTTCTGCAAAGAAATCTGGCTCTGTGAGAGTCACCTCTTAGTGGGGTTAGGCCTAAATTTTGGTTTATCAGATTGGTCATCTCAAATTCCAGTTACTAATTACAATGAAACTGCCTTTTACCATCAACCAAGGTATTAATGGTAGCACAAATGTGTGCTAGATCCCTGCTCTGTGAGCATCAAGGGTAATGATGGCTGCCGGTGCTCCTCTGATGGAAACTTTCTTACGGTTTAACAAGAATTTGGTATGATTCTTTTTTCCATGAAGGGTCTCTAGACATCATGGTGTATGGTAACCCTGTAATCTTGAGCCTTAATCAAAACATATTCCATCAACCTATTCTGGTGTTCTGAATGAATGTTTATTTTAAAACAATTTGCTATGGCTTTTTTTTTTTTTTAAAGGAGAGAGAAGAGAATTTCCTGGAGCCAGATTTTTCCCTGCCCCTAAGCAGGTCTCTCTACTCGAAAGACTGTGTCAGACGTGCAGGTCATAATTAACCACAGAGCTGTTTGGGAGAAAGAGAGAACGAGAGGGCATTTGACAAAGAGTTAACAGATGTCATTTCAGTGGCGGCTGGCCCACTGCTGCTGGGTCATTTGTTGGATGGAAGCCGATTCTGCTGCTGTTGTAAACACAGAGTAGTAATAATTATATGCAGGCTGCATTAGGCGTAACAGATTGGATGTATAACATTCTGTTAAAACCCAGCTCGTATCCTGTTTCACTCTCAAGATACAGTGGAGACGACCCCTACCTCCTAGTTGTGAAAGTCGTCTCCAAGGATCCTCTTAGACTTTCCAGGAGGGAAATAGGTCATGTTCCTTGCTGGTGAATTCTGCCGAGGTCCGCGGATGGCACAGAGCTCTGCTCAAAAGCGACTCGGGCACACACACTTCAGTAAGCCAGCCCTGTGCTGCCCCACAGAGCTGCTTTTTTCCATTTGAAAAATGAAAGAATTAAATTCAAAACAAACAACTTCAATTTAACACCAAACTACAGGATAACCAATCTTAAAAATGTCACAGTGTAATGGATCTTAATACCCATAGAAAACACAAAAACAGCACCATTGTTCCCCAGCCATGCAGAGCAACCTCGCAGAATCTCAGTGAAGGAGAAAGAAGGGAAAAACACCTTATTACTTCCAACCCCTGCGAGCCATTTTGGTCTCCAAAGGTTTTAGGCTGCCCGAGGCCGTGTGTCTGCGGTGTTTCGGGAAATGACTTGCCTTCTCACGAACGCTGCTCTGTTCTGCAGCGAGGCTGCCTGCCCCGGAGCGGCGCCGCTCCATTTCTGGTTAACTCTTCCTTCCCAGGCCTGCCGCTCACAGGAGCAGGGCAGGCAGGGCCCAGGGATGCTGAGGCCACTGCAGCCCAGCCTCCTGCAGGGCAGCTGGGACTGTCACTATTAGGAGCAAAGAGTTTCTAAAGGGAAGCAGCTCCAGTAGACCAACTAGCTACTGTCTGTGCTCTTTGGAAAAATCTATTCTCAAAAAGAGATTGTCATAGAGCCATCGTCAACAAAACACACAATGCGCTGATGCCAAGGAACAGAAGTAGGTCCTTTTGGGATAAGACTGGGCAATCCAACCTCTCTGGGTTCCCAGCAGAAAAGAGGTCCTGTTTCTATCACTGGCCCAGGCAATACACTGTTCTGGTTAGTAAAATACAAACAGGATTGTGACTTGGACCCCAGGATTTTTTACTTCCCTTGTATCGCTAAAGGAAGCCCAGGGACAGAAAAAAACGTTTGCACTGCACATCGGAGCTGAGCAATGACAGTAAACCACTTAGCACTTAAGAGGTTAATACAATTCCTAAGTGTTCGGCAATCACTGCAATTTAGTGCCATTTCGATTATTACACAATAAACAGACCATGTTGTCTGGAAGCAAATTTTTATGAGTATAGCTGAAGGGGCTGCAACTTATTTAGCTGCTGAAACTCGGAGGGAAAGAGCATTTCCGAACACTAACACCACAGATCAGAAATACAGGTAGCAGAGAAAGGTTATTCTCAGGTCACTGCTCTGGCAACTCTGCACCATGACCTTTAAAATGAGTATGCCATTAAAGGGAAATAAAGTTTGCTGAAATGTTCTTTACACACAACCATTTTAATAACAATATTGTTGAGTTTCAGAGTGAAAGATTTGGGAATTCCCAGAAACATGTATGTTTAGGAAAGAACATCATGTTAACATGCTCTGGGAATAAGTGACCTATTTTAGCTATTCCAAATATGCATTGAGTATACATGCTCTCTCACATCCACATGTGTGCTTGTGTACACACACACACACAATACTCACACAGAGGCCCTTCCTAGACATTGGCTGTGGCTGTATTGTATGAGTACATGGTACAATGATTACAAACCAGATCAAATTCCTACTACTATAAGAAAAATCAGACATGTAAGTGGAGAATGGGACCATGTAGTGATACTGCAACTCTCAAAGCCTGTCCAAAATTTCATGGCACACTGAGCTCTAAAGAGGCCTTTTTTCCTCCCAGGCCCATGCAGGTTCAGATTTAGGGAGCTGAGCTTTGCCCCAACTCCACCAATGGAGGAAGAAAATCACCCCAGATATACTTCAGGATTCAAGGATTAAATGTTTGTAGAACCTTTGTGTTCATACATTTTAAGACTTACAAAGGGCACTCACTTTCATGAGATATCTGTAGCACTGAAGAGGTTTAAATGAGTATGCCATTAAAGGGAAATAAAGTTTGCCAAAGTGTTCTTTACAAACAACCTTCTTGTGAACAAAACAAAGAAATTATTGTTTTTACACCCATTTTCCAGATGAGCTAGTGGAAGGTCTACCTAAGAAGTAATTACTAAGTTAGTCTATTCCAATACCTGCTACATTTCAGGAACCCTTCATACTAAAGGGAATGAAACTTTAGGAGTCAGGACACCTGGGCCTCCCTTTTGGGGGGAATTATATGGTTCTGTAGCTAATCCTCATGCATAAGTTGCAGGCCAAGAGGGGCCAAATGTCTCTGCCCTCAAAGGTCCCCAGAACCTATAGAACTGGATGTGGCAGCACATGGAGTGAGGCAAACCTGCAAAGGTGCACCCAGGTCCCACAGCATTAAGAATAAACCTTCTGTGACAGAGATGGGCGGGGACTCTGGGAACACAGTCTCTGGTGGCAGGAAGGGCATCTTGTGTAAATAAGGGCTGGGCTGGAGCCTGGAGCCGTGGCTAGTGCAGAAAGCAGAAAGAAAGTGGTAGGTGCTGAGTTCAGGTGAGAGTTCCCACCCCATCACCAGAAAGCAGAAGGCCTGCTTGACACCTGAAATCTAACTTTTAAAAGACAGTGATCTCAATCATTGGACTGCACAAAAATCTCTTGGGGTGCCAATTGCAAAGGCACATTTCTGAATGAGTAGCTCTGGGGTAGAATCCAGGGACCTAAAACATGTGCCATTCAGGTTACTCCCAAAACAGATGGTCAGAAAAGCACACCTTGAGAAACTTAATTTAGAATAACATTTCTTTGGGCAAACTTCCTTCTTAGGTCTTTCAAAAGTGCTATGCTTCTTGGGGGACAGTGTATTCAGTTTCTAACATGAATTTATGTCAACCATCCTTCAGTTCTTCTGTCCATCCATCCATCTATCCATCTATTCCTTCAATCCTTGCATCCATCCATCCATCCATCCATCCATCCATCCTTCTTCCTTTCTTTCCATCTATCTGTCCATTCATTCATTCATTCATTCATCTACCCACCCATCTATCCTCTGGCTCTGCAGATCCTTCCTGGACACCTAGTCCTTGAATCTATGTTCTAGGTGCAGGAGTGGTAGAATAGGTGCCAGGAGGCCAGACCTTGAGGAGGAGCTGGTGACTCAGAGAGGAGACACTACTGTGGAAGACCCAGAAGTGGGTGAGTCCACCACCGTTGTACACATTGCCAACCTTCACCTCAGAGTCCCAGCAGCAGCTAACTGTGACAGAGGGCTCAAAGCATGGTTTGAAACCCATGAACTCTGATCACCTCCCTCAGAGGACCAAATTCTTCCCTCTTCAGAAAGGAAAAATGTAGTCCATGATCATTGCACAGTGAGACAGAGGAGGAAGTATGGGCCTGAAAGAATAGCTGCTGGAGGAGAAAGACAGCAGCAGCTGCAGAGCAAACTCTGTACCTAAGATTCCTACAGAAGCCCAGGCAAAGCCTATTAAGACCTCAGAGCCACTAGACTTAGAGCCTTCAAAACTCTATTTTGAATTCTCTTTGAAATGTTGATAATTGGCCATTCAGAATAACCACAGTTCTTATAAAGTCATCACCCATGTGGTCCAGGCTCAGGGCAGTGTCTCAGACAAAGGAGCACAACTCGTCAGCCTGAATGTAATTTGAAAGTAAGGCAAGCTCGACACTGACATCTCTACAGCAATCTGAAGACACACAGATCTCAGCATTACTTCTTCATCCTGTCCCTGGTCTTCAGGTTCTCGTCTGGATACTGCAGTTGCCTCACTTGCAACACCCTGCAGCACTGCATCCCAGGCCTCTCCCTGTTCACCCCAGTTTCCTTCCCCTTTCTTTCTGATCCTGTGGTATGGAGCCCCTAGAGCACTGTCCTGGCTTGCCAGGGAGGAAAGTTGCTGGATGATCTTGGGTGCCTTGGATTCCTTTCTTTACCTAAAAAGTAGAGACAATACCATGATTTGACAGTGTTTGTGGGAAGAGTTAAGTGAAACATAAATAAAGAATTGAATAAAGAAATTGGTACCTGGTGGACAATTAACAAATATTTGTTCCCATAGGAAAAACTAAATGTAAGGGGGAAAATCACCACACATCTTTTTTTTTTCAGAAAAATTTATTATTTTGTATAAAACAATTCTGTTATAAAATGTATTTGCAAATTTGGGGGAATGCTTTCATAATTTACAGCAAGGAGAACTGGAGAGTGAAGTTACTATTATGCAATGTTTTCCCCCAAAGAATTCCCATATTGATATTCTAATGAAAATAGGCTTCTTGAATCTTGCATTTTTATTATGTGTGCCTATGCTGGCATTTATGTTATATTCTGAATTAACAAACATCAAACGCTAAAAAATTACATATGCATAAAATGGGGAAAGGGATATACATCTTTTGTAAATCTCAGTGGAGCCTACACAAAACTCTAGTTCTACCAGATACTGCTGGATTAAACCACATGGTAACTTTGGAATAGGGGAACTCTAATGCATACAAAATAATTAGAAGACTGTTTGGGTATGTGCTAAAAACAAACAAACAAACAAACACACAAAAACCTTCCAAATCAGACTAAGACCTTATCACTGAAAGCCTTCTAATGAATAGCATTCTCTATAAATAACCTTCTGGCTCACTGACGTTCTTTCTGTTTGTTAAAATAGCATTCGAGTCATTTTATGGAACACAAAGTAATTGCAAACCTAAAGTAAAATAAAAAAGAAAGAATGTCAAAAGAACAAACTTTTAAACTCTGTACTTTTTATTATTAGATGCCATTTCTAACTTGTTAAAGTTGATCAAATAGAAAGCTGTGAAAAGAGAAAAAATTAAGCCAACTAGAAAAGTGTGACTTGGGTTTAATATTTTATAATTGCCAAGGGACATACTGAGATCAATGAATTTTTCCCTGAGATGAACGTCAGAAAGAGTTGTACTTCAGTCTTTTAGGGAACACTGGTCTATTTAATTTTTGTGTCTGATGCATGTGAAATAGGCCTGCCTCAGCCTTCTTTCTTTGCCAGGGGCATTGCTAGCAGCAAACATTACCAGTTTTAATAGGCCACTGTCTGAGGAGTGGCAAAGGATCCCATAACCCATGGACTCTAATGGATCTGCCTGTTTATTCACTTACACCTTTTATTCCTCAGCTAATTTTAGTTTTGCATGCTGAGTTGTTTCACTTTGAATTAAAAGAATAGAAACAAAGGAAAAAGCCTTTGCAGCTAATAAACCAAGATTATGTTCCCAGGTCCTTCTCAACAGGCTTCTCCACACACCAGGTATACCATCCGAGAACAGATTTGCAGTGACATTTTCTCCACTTGTTGACAAAATTAACATTTTATACATGCTCAAATTTAGAGAAAAAAATCAGATTATTCAAATCACTTTATGTATAATGTGCTGTTGTTTGCAGTAGATCTAAATGCCCAGCCTGAGGCCCCAGATGTCCTCAGATTTCAGACACCGGTCAGTGACTTTTCCAGCCTGAGGGTCACCCCAGAGCGCTCTGCAGGGTCACACAAACAGGAAAAATGCTGAAAAGCTTTGCTTTGTCTAATGAAAAACCAGAAAGACACAGGAGGCTATGCCTAGGTGCCCTTCAACAGAAATAACAGAAGTCAATGGTTTAAAAAACCCTTCTCCTCCAGACCTCTGTATGCCCAGAGACTTTGAAGAAGGTTCTAGAAACCTTTTAGATGGTGCTTGCCCTAGGAAATGAGGGGGATAAAGATGTCCAGTGTAAGATGAGAGCAGGGGGAGGGGAGTCAGCTTCTCCTCATTCTGAATAAGAGCCATTTTCTACTATGGGCTCATAAATTGTCACACAGACCCCAACTGCAGAAAGAGCAGCCAGAACCCATCCCTCCCCCACTGGTACCTCAGCGTGCGCGTGCCGGCAGGTGACAGGGGTTGCCACCTCCCTGCTATCAGTAAAGTCCTCCTAGGATGGACAGCTGTGCCATAAGCTGATGAAAAACATTCTCCCCTTGTTGGGAAGGATAGTATTTCTCTCAAACTCAGAAGATTTACCTCAAAAACAGCTCGTCCCTAAAGGTCACTGCCCCAGGGATGATGCCACACTGTGACTGTTGTTTCCCTGCAGAAAATGAAATAATACTGTTGCCCAATCAGAAGCAAGGATAATTTACAAAGTAATCTGGAAAATACTGAGAGAATTTAGACTAGCTGAGAGAAACAGAATGTGATCTGTCACTCAGTCAAACAAAAATAAGTCTCTGCGAGTATTAAACAGAATGTCAACAACAATCTGAATGAAATCCCTTTTAGACAGAACAATAGCCTAATACCCTACTGTTGCCCTGACACAATTAAAATAGGATAATGATTTAGACCATTCTCTCAGCTCTAGTCCATCACTATACGAAAACCCCTTGGTGTCCCAGCTGTATCCAATTTCTTACAATGGCTTTTCTTTTCCTTCTCCCCAGTTCTCAATAAGCCGGAAGTCAGTCAGCTCACAAAGCCCTCAAGTCCTGCCTTTCTTGGATTCACGTTTCTTAGCTGTGCCTTCTTGCCTTCATGCCCCTAATCACTCAAATAGTCTTTTTTTCACTCAGCACCATTTCTTCAGCAAATGTGCACCGACTTGTATCACATGCAAAGCACTGGACTAGATGTTTAATCATCAATGCAAAGCTGAGTAAGAATCATTTCTATCTGCTAAGCAAATGAAGAAATGTCATGTTTGAACCCTGGCTCATCTCCCTGCAGTGTCATTCAATCCAGACTCCAATGGGTCTGTCTCTTATCAATACATAGATTACAATAAAATAATTCATAGGTCCACAATACATGCCTGCAGAATTACCTTATGTATATCCTCCACATGCAGGAGACTCTCCAGTCCTAGAATAATTCTATTTCCCCTCGATTTGCATGTGTGGACCTGGATCTTCAGTCTCAGACCCAGTGTGCAAAGCAGAAGAGGAACAACAGACTCAAGTTGGAAGTGATTTACTTCATTAGCTGGGATTACAAGTTTAACTTACAAACCAGAGGTCAAAATTTCTCATTAACAAGGGGGCCGTGAATCGCTGCAGGCTTTGGTTCAAGAGGAGACCACTCTTATTACTAACTACACATTTCAATCTGTCTTTGATGTTCTCCTTCTTCCCTCCTCCCTTTTATTTTTTGGCAGAGGAGCTGATTTTAATTGTGGCACTACAACAAGGCTCCCTCCATCCTAGGGAGCAGCCTCCTGTCTGCTGCTGCCGAGCGAATGAGGCTGCAAGATTGGGTGCAGTCCATCGCTCAGGGCACATTTTAATGGCTCCCCTTTCCTACAAGGCTTGGATTGTTTTCCACGTGATTCTGGTTAATTTAGCTGCGGGAAAGGGCATCGGTTTTCCTTGTGAGCTTCTGATCCATCTGCCTCGGTGAGGTGAAATACATTAAAACAGAGAAGGAGGCGTCATTGTAACTTTCCAGATGTGAAGACCAGCACATTCTCCAGCACCCAGAGCAGAGAAAAGAGTTTGACAGAGACTATTAGGCTATAAAAAGTGCTCTTTTGATAAATCAGCCTTGGTTGTTTACAAAATGCTTACACTGTCTTCATGTGCCTCTCCCCTTCAAAACCATTGCCAAGGGTTGAAAGAGGCAACTCAAATGAGATAAAAACCTTTGCAGAGTCTCGCAAAATCCAACACTGCACAATACTTCTTCAAATAAGAATACCAGGAAAATGCAGCTGTAGTTCATGATGTACAGAACAAATAACAGAGTATTTGATATGCACGTTATGAATCCAAAACCCAAACCCCACATGCTCACCATTGTATCCAGTGACCACTGTAACTGGACCAGTGCTTTGAAGGGAATTATTGATGAAAATGATTACAATAGTTAATTGTTTCAAAGCATAGCAGTTACCAAAAATAACTAAATTGTTATTCTGATCTAGTTTGGTAGGAAGGTCACATTCAAACCACTTAAGCTCTCAGTATACTCCGTCACTATTAATGTGTAGGAACATTGTCCTATGTTTGTTCCCCCTGAGAAATATTTTCTTAGCTGCTGCATGGAAAGCCCATAGGTGCCACAGACACCATGCACAGGTGCTAAGTAGGCATTGCAGAGGGGAGAGTCAGCTTCTGGAACTCACACTGGCCTCCTGGCTGCACTGAACTCAGGGCACATTCCTTGTGTGGCAGTTTTGCTGAGAGGTGGACGGTACCCATGCAAAAAGGGTAGAACTGGAAGCCAGATGTGGTAGTACATGCCTTTAATCCCAGCACAGTGGGAAGCTGAGACAGGAGGATCGCAAATTCAAGCCCAGCCTGGGCAAATTTGTGACTTAATGAGATACTATCTCAAAATTAAAAAAAAAACACTGGTAATGTGACTCAGTGCAAAGGCCTCAGGTTCAATCCTCAGTACTGGGGGAGTGGAAGAGGGAGGGCAGGAGCAGCAGGAGCAGAAAGTATGTAGATGTATACTACCAGCCAGGTCCCTATGTGATGCCCTTGGGGTCTTACTATTGGTGAAATGGCTGCTGTCTTTGCTAATGTTCACTTTATGCCTCCAGTTCCTTTTCGACAAAAACTTGGGTTAGAATTTGAGGAATCTATGTGACCTGGAGGGAAGACGTTCTCAGCTAGGGACAGTTAGCAGCTCAGACCTGACCTGCTTGGGACACAGGGGCCTAAGGCAGCCCAGTGATTTGGGCGAGAGGCCACACCTTCTTGTCCTCTGCTGCACAGGAGTCAAGCCAGGGAGTCACCTTGACCAGAGTGCTGGAGTGTTTCCCTGTGTAGCGGTGTCCTCCACCGGCAGCTTTTCAGATCCAACAGGGGACGACTTTTAACAAGGAGACGTCTTAGAAAGGTCATTATTGCTAGTCTAATTTCAAACAGGCACCACAATGAAGGGCTGCTTTTGTGTGGGATTAATTTTAAAACCTCAGGATTTGATGTCAGTGGGAAAGCAGCAGCATGGGACTCATACTGCAGCCTTCTCCTGCTCCTGGCCAGTGCCGGGGGCTCGTTTCTTAGGAGATGAAAACTCTGACAAGCCCTTCAGTCAAGCTGAAAGCAGGCAGCGATCCAGCAACACCCACAGGCCTCCCGGGCATCCTGTGACCCCTCCGAAAAGTCACATTCACTTTGCTCTTGAGAAAGGAAAAATAATGCTGCAGGCATTTTATTTTAAACCATGTGAAATAAGGAAATGTGAAGATGCGAAAATGAAGTGAAAAAAAAGTTAGAATTCATTTCCATCCTTGCAACGGCTTAGAAGCCAAACTGGTTCATTTTGAAAGCGTGTAAAAATCTGATCCATTCACCAGTAGGCAGACTACAAAATGCTTAAGGTAAAATATGTAAATATGTAAAATTATCTGTTGAAAACCATCTCCTTTTGTGCTTGAAAGAATTTTTTAAAGCATCTTTATTTCTATTCTGCATTAATATACTGTTGAGCAGAAAAGTTACTTTTTGGCAAAACAACAAGAACCAAGGTGCTAAAAATTGAGAGATTCTAAAATGAAATCCACAGATAAAGGGAAGGACAAAAAGGATTTCTACCGAATCATCCACTCAAATGGTGTTTTTAGTAATAATTTAAAGACTATCATTAATATAACAAATTATGGAATCCATTTTTCAAAGCTCTGTTCGCTTAAAAACTTGAAATGAAACTCACCTTCAGCCTCTTCTGCCATTTCATTGCCAGGGTTCCTCTCCCCTCTTTGTGCCTGACCCAGTACTCATTTACAGAACCAGAGTCCCCTCGATAATGTCTCTAGGTACATGCCACAAATAATTGGCCACAAACAGCTTGTTATCTTTCCTAAATATTCTCAAATTAATTTTAAACAGGTATATAGAAAAATGGCAATATATTTATCATTATATTATCATTATTTAATAGAATTTTAATATATTTCATTGCAATAAAAATGGATTTGTCTGATGGCTTCCAAATTCCAAAGATAGTTTTTTTGTGTTTGTTTTTCCCCACTCTCCCTTAACCTTATTTCTTCTGGAAGGGGATTCAACCGATGAATAAATCAAGCCAACATCTTCTTGCAGCCATTTGCTGACTCTTTCTGGATGGAAATATCCCTGCTGACTGAGCATCCAAGCCAAGATGGCCAAGATGGAGGACGTGCCTAAGAGTGGGATAGGTGTGTGTGCCTGAGACAGAATCAGTTGAGCTTTCCAGCCAGGTGCATAAAACACTCGGATCCCCCTGGGGAGACTATGTACACTCAGACTGGCATTTAGTACAGCAGCACTGTGTGAAGAAAGTGCCAGTGCTTAAAACTAAAAATTGTTCTTCATTTTGTAAACTCTTGGGTATTTTAAGACCAGGCAACAGAAAGTAAAAGACTTTCTCAAAAAGTTTTCAGATCTGCTTATTTTTCTGTAAACGCTCATGTTCCTATTTCTTAGTTCCATGTTTTGTCTAAATCTCTCATTTCCACAACAGCTCCACCAAAAATTTAAAAAGTTTAAACAGATGTAAATTTAGTGTCCAGAAAGTTTTCCCAGTTCTTCCTCATGCTGATGGAAGACAGATCTGTGAGGCCTCCCTCCTAGTTCCTTCCCAAGACCTAGACAGACCTGTACCAGCCCAAAAGAGTCCAGGCAGGCAGATGTTAGGAGCCTGAGTACCTTGGACAGGTTTGGGAAGATGGGGCTCGTAGCTAGAATATGGTGTAGTGTGGTGATGTTTTGTTCATCTTGGTTTTGTTTTGCTTTTGCATTCATTTGTATTTTGAAGATATTGCACTAAAATATTATTTAGCTTATTATAGTTTTTGAGCATCTCTTCCTTAAATGCCACCAGGCAAGTGCTTCATTCACCTCCCCCTGGTGCTGGCCTTGCTGAGGGGAATGAATGTGTGTTCCCCAGGCTTCACCCTGGACCAGCCTTGGGCTTATGGTGAAGCTGTTTCACTCAGTACTTGTCCTTCAGAGGAGCTAAAGCATCTCTTTACTGGCCTTTCTCAAACCAAGTGCCTTGGAGTTTCCCTCATTAAGCCTCCCTAATTCCTTCACCTAGACTTCTGAAACTGAACAATACAATTCTAGCATTAAGAAACCTACTATGGGAAAATGCTACCGAATTAGAGCTTTTCTCCTACATTACACTAGATTATTCTGTTTAAGTGTCTCCAAAAATCACATACGTATGGTTTGCTGTTCATAGAAGTCTTGAAAAGGCAGGAGATGTGCTATTAGCATCATTATCGTTAACTGTGGCTCCTGAGTGCCGAGCATGGAGCTGAGGGCCCTAGAGTGCACACCATTTCCTTCCCCGCAGCCCTGATGGCAAATCTGAGGTTGCACAGAACTGCCCACATTAGCCACAGGGCTGAACCAGGATGTGAAGTCAGCGTCAACTCCATGGGGGACTTGGAGGTAAGTTTGATTTTATGCGTTGTTATCTTTCATAGTTTGCTGGTCTTGCTCTGTGGAGGGACGCTGAACAGCTCAGTTCTGCCCCATAAGCTGAGGACCCAGAATTGAAAACCGCTGAGCACGGGCCAGCACAGACAGGTTCCCTATGGGTGGCAAGGGGCAGAAATCCTGTCCTGCTGAGTGCAAAAGTGTAAGTCCACTTCCTCTGGAAGATGCATTCAGATGATTCAGTAGCTGGAGCACTAATTTTTAATTCTAGGTCTTTATGCAAAAAAACATAAAAACATAAAACAAAACAAAAAACTGTTTACAGTGGCAGGATAAACAGCTTTTCACCTAAAAGAGAGGCTAGTTGGGAATATAGGAAGGACCTAGGCTAGTTGTCCCCATTGGAAAGGTAAGCAGCAGGTAGTGTGTCTCTACGGGTCTTGACTGCTGAAAAGTCACCTAAACCAAAGACAAAGCAATGTCCAGCACCCAACCCAGACCACTCTTGCTGTTCATTTACCGCTCTTGTGATCCATTCTGGGTACCAAGTTCCCTGGCACTCTCACTCGCCACCTCTTTTCTCCCCCTTAGCCAGCCTGAAAGATGTTTGCTGAATGCCCTTCTCACTTGCATTCCTTCCTAGCCCTTCTCTAGTTTTTACCTTTGCATTATGCCAAGCACCCCTAGATGCATTGCCTCTTCCCAGCCAAACCTTTTGAAAATTAGCATCTCTTATACACAGGACGCATTAACTCATTTGCCACAATCAGGAACACTAAAGTCTTGGGTTGCTGTAATCAATGGCAACTCCTATGAGGTTACCTCCCCAAGAGGTAAACACTGAGCTTGAATTCTTTTTTGACTTTTCTTCCTATGGTTTTTCAACATACACTAAACACTGTTAGAACTATGAAGTATTAATTGTTATTGGTGAGTTCTGTTGATTCTTTAAAACATAAATTACATATACAGTGAGCAAGTTGTTCTTATTTAAACTCAAGCATATCTCTTAGAGATATTTGCACATATATAGGTCCAACTCAGGTTTTTTAAATTGTTGTCTGAAACTCCATACTGTGAAGATGCTCATCTATTTTGACATTTCAATATTGATGGGTATTTTGGCTTCTGCTGTTACAAATACTGCTGCAGCAATGTTCTTTCTATGTACATAAATATTTTTTGAGAATAGATGTGACAGAAGGGAAATGGCTGGGTTACAGAGTTGCAAAACTAGTCCTAAAAGATACCACTGGGCTCTCCAAAGTGGCTGCCCCTATACGTGGTCCACCAGCAACCTCTGCAGGTAGTGTCCTTATATTCTTGCCAATATCTGATATTATCAGACTTCTAAGTGCTTACCAATTTGATGGCTGACAAACGGTGTCTCATCTGATTTTCATTTCCCTTAGGATTTGATAGGGTTAAGCTTTCTTTTTTCTGTAATAAATTTACAAGTCATTTTTCATGTCCCTTCTCTGGATTGGCTGTTGGCATTCTTTAGCCATTTAACAAAATTGATTATTTTACCATTTAAAAAATATTTCTCTTTCTTATAAATAACTTTATCAGAGTTCAAGTGACATGCAAACAGCCACACTTCCTTAATGTACACACCTGGATGAGAAGAAAATGCCACGAATCTATCAGCATCACAAAGTCCATAGCATATCTGTTACTTCCCAGATTTTCTGCTTCCTCTTTCATCATTTTGAGTGTGTGGTAGTAAAAACATTTGATATATAATATTTACTCTCTTAGCAAATTTTGAGTAGATGACACACTGTTGTTAGTCACTGTGCTGTAGGGTAGATCTACAAAACTTAATTACCTTGTATACTGACTGTAGGCTTTGGGACTATCTTTTCTCCTTTCCCCCTCTCTGCCCAGCCCCTACCAATCTCCTTTTTACTCCTTGTTTCTACATATATGTGAGATCATGCCATATTTTTCATTTTGTATCTCATTTGTTCAATATAGCATCTTCCAGTTTCATCCATTTTATTCCAAACGTCAGGATTTTTTTCTTTTTAAGGCTGAATACTGTACTGTGTATATAAACAATATTTTCCATACCCATTCATCTCCCAATGGACATTTGGGTTGATTGTGTATCTTGGTTATTGTGAATAATGCTGTAATGAATATGGGGTTGAGTGCAGGTATTTTTGAGATCTTTATTTAAATTCCTGTGGGTATACATATCCAGAAGTAGTATTACTGGCATATAGTAATTCTATTTTTAATTTTTTTCAGGAATTGCCATCCTATTTTCTATAAAGCCTTCACCAATTTACATTTACCCCAATAATATACCAGTTTTCCTTTTTCTCTGCATCCTCCCCAGCATTTGCTACCTTTATTTTTAATAGCAGCTATCCTAAAGGTATGGGATGGTATCTCATTATGGCTTTGATTTGGATTTTCCTGATGACGAGTGAGGGTGGGCACTTTCCCATGTCCCTGTGGGCCTCCTGTATGTCTAGTTTGTCTTTGCAAATTATCACTGTTGCCTCACTTGGGGACTCAAAAGGGCTGGGATATGTGAGATCTCAAACCCCCAGTTCACTTTGTAGGTGGGCAAGAAGCTTTGGACCAGCTTGTGGCTCTCATAACTGGATGAGAATAAGCAAATACTTTTAGAAAGGGGTCAAATCATTACATCTTCTATGGATCCTTTCTAGTAATCCCACGGTGTTTGGGGATTGCTGATGCTGTGGTTGATACTGGCCAGGAACTCCTTGAAGATTGGAGGCCCCAGAGCATACCCTACCTCAATTTTCAATGTTGCTCAGTCCTCTATGTGTGTTGATTCCATACACAGCTGTGTACCAGTGAATGTGCTGGTCTTGGCCCTGGCTTTGGCCTATGATGTGAGGCACTGTGGAGTTTCACCTGCAGGCGCTTCCACATCTGAGTGCTAATTATGTGCAAGTTTGAACGAAACTCAGTCCCACATCATTTATACTCTGCTACATTGCTAGATGCCAATATACAATTCCATGACCTGCCCCAAATCTCCCAGGGAAAACTTAGGAAGACTGGCATTTAAACTCAGATCAGCCTTCCTGACATACCTGTGATCCTGTCTGAGTTCCTGATTTGGTCTACTGTAGAAGCTGAGAGGTGGGCAGGTCAATACAGTCAGGGTCTAGCTTCAGTACCCTGCGTACTCTTCAATGCCCATGCTCTCACCACAGTGTCCATACCCCTGGTCCTCAGAGAATGATGGATAACAGGTGCCCACACAAAGCATTACCTAGGGGCTAGGAAAGCCAGTCAGCCCAAAGGCCACCCACCTTGGTTGTCCCTGCCCAAGAGCCACGAGTGGGCCAGGAGCTTCATGAAGGTCAACAGATCAAATTCTGGTCAAATTATAATAAATTTTTCATTTGCTGCTAACATTTAATACTGAAAAATCCTTATGGTGACCTGATTCCCTCTTTTGAATTCTAGTCCTCTCAAATAACCTATCTCTTGAGGTGATGAGCTGGTGGTACCTGAATTCATTACTGCCTGATTAATTATGCTGCCTTTGTACAAGAGAAACAGGGACTTCAATGAGCTGTAGCTGCCATCCTCGGGCCCCATTCTCTCAACAGGCCGGCCACTATCAAAGAGCCTGGCCCCTCGCCCAGTGCGGGGTTGCCTGGAAGCTGGGAGTGGTGGCTGGTTAGAGGTGGCTGCCAGCAGTCAGAGGGCCTGGGGCCCGGGGCCCTTTCTGCAGTCAAAGGAGGGAGAGAGGAGCCAGGTCAGAGGTTCAGACTGTAGATTTCTGCTCTGTTCCAGGAGAGGCCTGGCTGGGAAGGAGGCTTTTCCCAGGACCCTGAACTGCCTGTCACAGCAACAATCTATAAAACAGAGTGTCCCCCTTTAGCAGGAGGCATTGGGTCTCAGAAACTGCTGTTTAGAGTGAGTGTATCCCTGGAGATACTTGATCACTTTGGCAAAGGTGAGGGTTTACTTATTAGCTATGCTGCCCTATGTGTGGGCACTGCCCTCACAGGCATCATAGCATAGCCTCAACATATTACAGGGGAGAGCAGGTACCTAGGAAGGAAAATAACTATTGACCTTGGGCTTTGCCTATTCGTTGACCTGCCAGGGCCCTTTGTCTTATGCATCCTGCATTCATCAAGGCCTACAAAGTTGTGACACAGGATTACACTTGCTAAGTTGCAGGGCACTATCCTTTTTTTTTTTTCCCCCCAGTATTAAATGTTAGTAGCAAATGGAAAACATTAACTTTTAAAATATCTCTTTTCTGTCCTCAGTCTGACCCTGACAGCATGTGTACAGGAGTGGCAGACAGGGCATGGACCAAGCCTAAATGTCTCATGGCCTCAGCAGGTCTGGTTTTGAATCTTACACTGCTAAGACTATGCTGTGTAACCATGGACAAATTACCTAACATCTCTGAGGTTTGACATTCAGAGAAAAAGCACCATGTGTCCCACAGGGTAGTTATGACAATAAACTAAGATAACCCACATGAGGTACTTTTCATTGTACCACAGTGGCTCTTGACATGGGCTAGAGGTGTAGCCAGGAAAGCCATGAGGAGTCCTGTAGTGGTTTTGGAGCATTAAGAAAAGGTGGTGGGGTTTGAGGGTGATGAGCCAGGACTGGAACTCAGTCAAGGGAACAGTACAGGTCCAGGTTGTTCAAACAGTCACAAGTCAATCACCAGAAATCTTCAGCCAGAGAGAAGTCCTGAAGTTTGGAGACCCCCACTTTGGCCCATGGTGCAGACTCAGAACCCTAGGCAGGGCAGGCTGGGGCATCTGAGCTGCCATCTGGAGCCCTACCTAGAACACACAGGTTGAGGTCCTACCAGAGATGAAGTGACTGGGTCCCAGAAAAAAAAGATGTACTAGCAGGGGCCTTTTAAAGATTAGAGCAAGGGAGACTACACTAAATATATCCAAAGGAAAATGTGGGAACAAACTTATTATAGTTCGGTTGTTACATGCCTCTAAAAGGTCCATTTTAAGGGACTGGTGTCCCTTAGTGAGGCCTATAGTAAAGTGGTGGAATCTTTAAGAGTCTAGCCTACTGGGAGGACATTAGATCTTTGGAGGTGAATAATCAGATTTCCTATTACTGAGACTCAATACCAGACAAGGAAGGGTAATTTAGCTCACAGGTTCAGAGGATTCAGTCCATGGTTAGCTGGTTCCAAAGCAGGAACATCATAGCAGAAGGGCATAGTGAAGCAGAGCTGCTTAGTTCATGGTGGCCAGGAGGTAGAGCATGGGAACAGTGCCAGATAGGAGGGGTCCAGAGATCATATATAGTACCTAAGGTCACTTCTCCATGACCCACCCAGACACGCCTAGGAGTTTGCTTTACTAATTTTTAGGCATTTCTTAGTACTTTTTTTTTTTTTTTGCAGTACCGGGGATTGAGCTCATGACCTTGCACTTGCCAGGCAAGCACTTAAGCCACTGAGCTAAATCCCCAGCCCTCTAGGCATTTCTTAATCCAATGAATTGACATATTATTAACAGTCACAAGAGTTTGCCCTTCAAGGAAGTTGTGGAATCTCAGCTCCTACAGCATTCTCTTCCTTCCTTGCTGTGAGGTGATTGGTTTTGTTCTGCAATATGTCCCACCATGGGGCGCTGTCTTGCCACAGTCCCAAATTGCCACAGGGGCCAATTAATTATAGACTATAACTTCCAAAATGATGAGTTGAGTAAAACATTTCTCTTTATAAGTATTTATCTCAGTTTTTTTGTTGAGTTACAGAAAGCTGACAAATGTAGACTCAAATCTCCATGTTTGGCAGCTGAATCTATAATGTTCAAACTTCAGTTTTAAAAGGAGGTAATTTGGAAAGACATAAGAATACTCAGGCCACTTCATCAATGATATGATCTTGAAGTGGGGGCAGTAGCCACTTCTTGGTTTTCAAGTGTCTAAGTGCATGCTCAGATGTGTACCTCTCTTCCCCCTCTGAGCTCCCAGAGAAACAGCGCAGAGCTCACTTGAAGACATTTTTCTCAGCAGGGCAGATGGGCCCCTCCTGATGCATGGATGTGATGCTGCCAAAGGGCTCCTGAAATGAGAAAAAGAGTAGACAGCAGGCAAGGACCACACTATCCCTTGGAATTCATTAGTACCCACAGCACTAGTAAGAATTTAGGGGATTTGCCCAAAGGTGAAAAACCAACTGCTATGAAATAAATGAATTGCAGACCTCCAAAATTCATACACTGAAGAAGCCCAATATGATGGTATTGGAAGATGAGGCCTTTGAGAGGTAATTTAATTTAGATGAGATCATGAGGGTAGGGTCCTTCTGATGAGATTAGTGTCCCCATAAGCAGAGACACCAGAATTCCAGTCCTATGGTAGGTGAAGATAAAAAAAAAAGGCAGCCATCTGCAAGATGAAAAAGAGAAGCCTCACCAGAACCTGAGCACGCTGGCACATTGATCTTGTATTTTTCAGCCTCTTGAACTAGAAAAAATACATCTCAATTTCAGTCATCCAGCCTGTGGTATTTTGCTGACAGCCCAGGCAGACTAACATAGGAATGAATGGTCTTTTCTTTCCTCCCTGTCTGATAATGAAGCCACATTGCTGGCCTACAGAACCAAAGGAATGCCTTGCACCAGCTAAAGGTACATTTACACAGGCAATGGTTCCTGATAAGTATGTGTACCTTCCAGAAACTGCGAAGGAAATGCCAGCACCCTGGTGGCCAGAAGATCCCACAAGGACCAGGGCTTTCTCCTACTTTCTCAGGCTTGATCTTGTCATTTGCCATCAGGTAAAAGGCTGGTACAGAGTCTCCAGAGATGGAGAAGGGAGAAAAGGGGGAAATGGTAAAAAAAAAAAAAAAAAAAAAAAAAAAAGCGTCAGCCTTCAATGCTGCCTGGACATCTAGGCACTTTAACTTATAAGCAGAACACACACAAAGGCTAAAATATGCTCCCTCAGTTTCCATACTTGCTCCACAAATGCCATCTCCAATCCCAGGGCCTCCAGACATTCTATTTTCCAGCTGCCCAATAGGCTGATCACAGCACCAAACTGAGAGTCCAAAGATGTGTTTCTATAGATCAGCTCCTCCGTTTTTAAGCTGGGGTCTTGAGGCTAATCAATCTCTCTGTGTCTTGACTTCTAATCTATAAAACATATGAACACCTCCTCCACTGGATTTTTGTAAGGATAGATGAGATAAAAAAAAAATAACAGAAGTGGGCTGGGGATTTATCTCAGCAGCATAAGAGCCTTCCTGGAAAGCACGAGATCGTGAGTTCAATCCCTGGTACCAATAAAAAAACAAAAAACAGAAGTACTGAGTTAGTGCTAGCCTGTAATTCCAGCACTGAAGTCTTGCCTGGTCAACTTAGCAAAACTCTGCCTCAAAAGAAAATAAAAATAAAAATAAAAATAGCTGAGGATGTAGCCCAGTGACAAAACACTCCTTAGTTCAATCCCTAGTACCAAAATAAAATTTAAAAAATAATAATAAAAATAGAAGCTGTATAAAAATCAATTCCTTTTCCTTCTCACTCTGCACTTTGGTCTTTGTCTCTGCTCCTTTGTTCTTAATTTTATAAGTATTTCACAAAACTCATTAACTAGAAAGAAAAATATTTTCCCAGTTACTTTTTTAAAAAGATGGAATAGTATTTTGGAAAGAATCTAGAGCTGAAGTTGGGAGGGAAAAACCAAACTACGCGATAGTTTGGATTTCAGGTTAGGAGTGGAAAACTTAAGCAGTAGTTTGTGCTGCTGCGTGAAACCTCAGGCAGTCATCTTCCCTCTGCATGGCTTCAGTTTCTTCATTTGACCAGTGGGGTGTGTGTGGGGTGAATCTTGCTTTGTAATATTTCTGTGAAAAACAAAATGCTACTATAGCGAGTGTTTTAAATAAAGAACTTGCAAAGAACAGAACAGTGACAACAGTTTACAATAACTGCAGACTGAAGATAATGTGATACCTCACTCCTTGTGTTCTTATAAAGATTCCAGGACTGAAAACACACATATGTGCATACACACACACACAAACACACACATACCACTTAATCGAGTCTCCACTCGTTTTCAACTATTAAGCAGTTATTCAAAGGAAGAGAGGGCTTCAATCATCCAATTGCTGCTTTACAATTTGGCAATAAAAAATCACATTTTTCATCTGTGAACAAAAGATTTGTCATCTGAAAACTTTAATGAGGAAGATATTTATTTCACAGTCTCTGAAGAATTACTGGTTTTCTCTACCAATGTGCTTACTCCATTAGTGAGATTCAGATACAAGATTCCCCTCTGGGTTAAACATCATAACTTGAAAACAAAAACATTCCTCTGGACAAGAAGGTCCTGTTTGACTAAGATAAGGTGTAGTGTCGTCCTTGCCTTCTGGTACTCATGATATTCTGAAGAATTTTTCCCACAGGGAAGAAGATGAGGGAGTCAGCAGCCTCTCAAAGACTCCCAACCCTAGAGGAGAGAGAGAAACAGAGAGACAGGAGTTCAAGGACACTCATGGCTGAGCAAAGAGATTTGCATTTCTGGGCATCCTGTGCTCTGTGATTTAAGCTAAATGCATTATGACACTAAACAGATGATCTGAAAATCCACGATGACACAGTTGGGTCCAGGCAGCTCTGGGAGAAGAGATGTGGACACAGACACCGCATGTAGGTTCTCACACAGGAGTCTCAGCAGCCAGGAGGGGAACAGGATGGCTTCTGAGGAGGGAGGAAAAGTTGGGGTAAGGATGGATTTGCCAGCACAGGTCAACTCCTTGGCTGAATCCTGTCTTTCCGAGGCATCAATCCTGCAGCCCCACCTCCCCAGTTGCAGGCACCCACTTGCCCTTCATTCATGGACCTGAGATTCTGGATCTGCTTTACCCTTTGCCAGAAACACTAGGCTTCTTTCTAAGCACCTGCAGATACCTGTACTCAACTATTCGGGACTGGCTGAAACATTACTTCTTCTCTGTAGCCTTCTTCTCTGCAGCCCTCTTTGGCACCAGAAGCTCTGTGGTTTTGTCTTATTCAGCACAGAACCCATGGTGCCTAGAACAAAGCCCAGCTCATAACAGGTGCTCGGTAAATACTTTAGATACGTTAAAAGGAAGAGAGAAATGAGCTCTGTAAGAAGAGTGGGCTGCTCTCTTGTCAGGCTCCTATAGTGCTCCAAGAGCCAGAATATGCAGGGCCCTGGGCTCCACCCCCAGCACTCCAAAAAAGAAAACAAAATCTAAAACTATAATGCATACTCAGTGATTTGGGGAAGCTTTCTGTGTATGACTGTCTTTTATTATTATTTTTATTGTTTATTTACTTAGTACCAGGAATCAAACTCAGGACTTTGTGCTTGCCAGGCAGACACAGTGCCACTGAACGATAGCCCCAGTCCTATTATTATTTTTTTAATCTGTGGACTACATCAATTCGCATGAGTATGGAAAGCTCAGGGACTCAGGCAGCATGTGACATTTTCTCTGAACTGCTATAAGAAAATGTCTGGCCTAAGAAGCATGGGGCACCAGTTACTCTGATTCAGTGAAAATTAGAAAAATACATCTCCACTACTTGTCACTCTAGTGACAAATCCATGTGGTCACATGAGACACAGGCATCATTCTGTTTCCCATCTACCTCTTTAGTCATTGACATGGTCTATCTTTTCCTATATCCATTCTTTCTACCTTTCTTATGCTTAACCTGTATCTCTACATATGGTTGCATTTCAGTTGTCTGATTTGACAATTTTACACTTTGACAACAGTATAGAACTCATTTGTATTTAACCTAATTCCTTCTACATTTGAGTTTAAACCTACATGGTTTCTACTTATTTTTCTATTCATTTCACCTGTTCTATGTTCCTTTCCTTCTCTTTTGCCTTCCGGAGGTAAAAGAAAACATTTTTCCATGTCATTTTCTCCTCTATTAGCTTATTAGTTATATATATATTTCCTTTAGTAGTTATAACCTTAGTAGAGTATACTATGAGCTGATTTGTGTGCCCCTCAAAAATCATATGGTAAAAAGTTAATCCTCAGTATGACTGTTCTTGAAGGTAGAGTGTTTGTGGAAGTAATTATGATTAAATGCAGTCATAAGGGTGGGGCCCTAACCTTATGGGATTAGTGTACTTATAAAGGGACATCAGAATGCCTTCTTCCTCTTTGGACATAATAAAGAGACAGCCATCTATAAGTCAGAAAGAGAGCTGTCATCAGAATCTATCAGTGCTGGCACAAAGATCATGGACTTCTTAGGCTTTAGAAAAGTGAAAAATACATTTCTGTTGTTTGAGCCACTCAGCCTGTGGTATTTTGTTATGACAGCAAGGTAAAATTTAGAAATATTACATTATGTATCCTTAATATATTAAAATCTAAAACAAAATAACAATTTTATGATATCAACAATGCAATGACTTTAACATATTTTAAGGTCCTCTATTCACTTCCTCCCACATTTTATTTTTTCATGTGTTTTGTTATTCATTTTGTTTAAATAAAACCCTACATTATTTTAAAATCAATCTTTATCCACTTATTTACCCTTTTTACTTTCTGCATTCATTCTTTTCCCTGCATTTCTAAAGTTGTGTTTGTGATAATGTTTCCTCTGCTTGAAAGACTCGCTTTTAGTTTTTCATTTGCCGCACATTTACTAGCAACAAATGCTCTCATTTTTGGGTCTGTTTTAAATATTCTTATTTAATCTTCATTCTTATAATTTTTTTTTACTGGTTACAGGATTCTACATTGGCTTTTAACACTGTTAAAATGTCATCTCATTGTCTTCTGACTTCAACAATTTGTGCTAAACAGTTCTGTTGTATCTTCAGTAAGAGTGATACATTATTTTACTTGAGTGTTTAAAAATTATCTCTTATTCTTTTATTTTCAGTAATTTTATTATGATGTGTCTACATGTGATTTTTTTCTATCTTCATGCTACTCAGGGTTCTACAGGCTTCTTAGATCAATGATTTGTCTTCTATCTACTTGGGGGAATTCTTGGCCATTATCTATTCAAATATTGCCTTTGCTTTTTTACCATTCTCCTTGTTCTTTTTCTGTGGGATGCCACTGACCTTTGTGTTAATATTATGTTCAACATGAATATGCCCATTCTGAATCTTTCTTTTTTCTATTTCAATTCAGATAGTTTCTTCTGAAATATCTTCTAATTCACTAATCTTCTCTTTATCTGGGTCTAATCTGTGCTAAACTCATAATGTGTTCTTAATTGGTTATGTTGTCAGTTATACAATTTTTTTGGTACTGGGAATCAAACTCAGGACCTTGCTCTTGCCAGGTAGGCCCTGTGCCACTGAGCTATATACCCTGCCCTCAGTTATAGAAATTCTATTCATTATTTTATGTCTTTTTTGGGTGAAATTCCTCATTTTATTATCTCCTGAAATGATCAATAGATTATTTTGAAGTCTGTGTCTGATAACTCCAATAACTGGTTATGTTTCTGTTGTCTACTTATTTTGAGTTTGTCTCCTGGTATACCTAGTAAATTTTGATCAAATACCACATGCTTTGTATGAAAAAAATATATAATCAAGCTGATCCTATGGGTGATACTATCTTTCTCCAGAGATTTCCTTTTACTTTTGTCAAGAAGTTAGTACAGAGGCAGACTATGTTAATCTGGTTTAAATAGAAAGTGCAATTTTGTGAGAGTTGCTGTTTTTTGATCTGTCCTTATTATTAGCATGGCCTTTCAGAGGCCCTCCTCAAAAGCTCAAGGTATTATCAAGGTCCTTCTGAGACAGTCAAAGCTTTGCTGAGCTTCTTAACCTTGGAAAGTACCACTCCTAAAAGCAAAAACCTTGAGGGGAAGAACAGTAACAAATGTCAGACCCACCCTCCTCTGCTTCCTTTCTTTCCAGGGTTTGCCCCCTCAAGTCCTCACTGCCTGGGTAATACTCTGATAACTTAAAACAGGTTTCAAACTTGTTCTAATTGTTCAAGGTGGGGGGTTTTGCTCAATCCAAGCTGATTTTCCATTATAAGGAGGAGAAATCTCAAGCACTTTGTTAGCATAATTCCTCACCTATAATGATGATTAGGACAAAGTTAAGGTTAAGAATATTGGTTTTGAAGTAATAAATTCCATCTGGGTAGGTTAAAAAAGAATAAATTGGTTAAACTGGTTAGAAAGTAAAAAATTATAGTTTTCTATTAAAGTAAATTATTCTAATTAAATTAGTATAAGATTTTGAGCAATGACTCAAATCATGCTATATAGCACATTTCTAATACTTTCTCACAGTGAACTGTATCTTTTGTTTACAGCAACAAGAATTAGGGGGAGCTCCTAGCATTACTGGTCTTCTGCCAGGTTCTGAATCACCCTGCAAGATGCTTGGCAGGTTCCTAAGAAGACACATGACTCTGCACCATGCTCAGGTAAATCCACCCAACAAACATACAAGTCAGCCAACTTTAAAGTTTCAGAAATCATTTTTAAAGTGCAAACATCCATAACAATAAGAAGATAAAGAGAATAGACAACACACAGAAAAAATCTGCACAGTATTGGGGAGAAGTGAAATAGCCAAGTCAACTGGCTTCTGTTGTAGGCTTTGCCTAAGCATGTGGGTCATGCCAATGGGCAAAAGCACCATCGCAGCACAAAGTTAGAACTGTTATGGCAAAGTGTCAGGGTGAGTTAGTGACTCTGAAGGTCAGGCTGCATACTGCACCTTAGCCACATGCAGCATAGAAAAGGAGGGAAGATTCGAGTTGTTGAGAAGGCCAGACGTGTACTATAGACACTCCCCTACAGATGTTTCAGTGCTAAGACTGGGCATAACCACTAGTAAATATATAGTTAAGGCTACATAGTGCAATGGCTTGGGAAATGAGTAAGTAAAAATCCATCTACGAGCACAAGAGATTGTTCCCTAAGAAAGTCACAGATTGGTTGATACAGTCATGCTTTGACCTCCAAACACAACTTTGAAATTCAAAACCAACAGTTCAAATTGGTTTGCTTCAGCTAACAAGGACAGAAAATCTATGGGGAATGTCTAAACTTCCTGGAGAGACACACGGTAGAAGGAATAAATGGTTTCCAGCAGGCTATTATCACAGAATCTGTTAGGACTAAGTGGGTCCTCCTTGTAGATCTGGTCTAACCATCTTATCTCAAAGAAGGTAAACTGAACTGACACCATGCAGGCAGTCTCTTTCCACCTATCAGGACTCCTATCAAACTTCAATTCTTCTGCAGAGCCTTCCCTGCTTCCATTTGCAGGCTTCTTCCTTTGTTGTTTTCTAATCTAATCTCTAGTGGGAGTTCTGTAATTTTAAGAGTGCAAGCAAACTGAAGGTCCTTAATAACATTTATTGAGTGAATAAGAAAGGAAGGATTATGTAAAATGTTTAGTCTCTGTCATTTGGAGCCTCAGCCTAGGCAGTTCAGCCAGACTTCAGCATGAGTTCATAAGCTTGAGAGTATCCTGAAAAGGAAATTCAAACATGATAAGAAACAGAATAATATAATAAACTTCCAAGTCAGTATTAATAATGTCCGGGCTTGTTTCTGTTTATATCTTCACCCACTTTCCTTGTCCCTCTATAGAACTACTTAGAAATAAATTCTAGTTGTTATATCAGTTCATCTAGAAATATTTTAGGATAGATTTTCAAAAGATGACTTTAAAATGTAACCATAATGCTATCACTCCTAAAAAAAAATCTAAAAATACGTCTTCAACATTGAATACCTCATAACATATTTAGATTTATAATTGTCCTATGAATGCCACATTTTTAAATCATTTGCTTGGTTTAGGATCTAAATCCATTATTGAAGAACTGGGTCATTTATTTTGCAGTTTCCCAGGATCTATATTGTTGTGATTATGTCACCATACTGCTGTTTAATATGCTTCTGTACTTTGTATTTCCTGTATATAGAAAGTTGATGTAAAGCTCATCAGATTTAGGTTTGATACATGGGGCTCAGGGACATGAGGGATATCTAGGTTGCTTCATAGTGCTGAGTCTTCTCTTAGAATACATGTAATTATGAGTCCATTAATTTATTACAGATGCAAAATGGTATTCTATCCATTGTTCTTCTTTCATTTATTACCTGGAAACACTTTTAGATGGAGAAATTTCCTCTCTGATACCATTAGAGCCCAATTTGAAAACAGTTTAATCAGGTCTGTACTTTCTCCTAAGCTGGAATCCTTGGAAACCTTCATTTATTCTTTATTTTCTAGCCAATACTGAACTAGAAGAAAGATAGGCCTTGACAGCTGCTGGAAAAGCATTCTTGCTTGGTTCTTCGCCCACCAGTTTGCTGAGAAGGGCCTCTCTACCCTGAGATTTTCTTAAAGAAGCATTGCTCCAGGGCTCACTCTAAAGGTCTGGCCTTTCTCTTTGAAAATGTTTTCTCCGGTAATTAAGCGATTTTCTAATTTGAGGAATAGATAAAAATTCATCAAATTTATATTTTCAAAAAGTCATAAACCTAAAGCTGCTAAAATCTAGCTGCAGGGAAATCCTGAATTGAGGAAGGATGCTAATCAGGACAGAATTTAAGACAATAGTTTATCATCTTCATTCTCAGGAAAGAGAATATCCCAAGGGAATGCCAACTAAAAAAGTAAAATCACTCACTGATTTTCCACTTTGAGAAACTGACCAACTTTTCTGATCAAAGGCAAGCTTGAGTGGACAGATAAAGTATTCCTCCAGGGCACCTCCCCTTTGGGTCTTCACATGCTGTGACTTTGAAAAAACACGCACAGAGACCTGGCCACTAAGGAAACAAAGGATGCTTGACTTCCAATACCTGGATTCTGTAACAGTGCCCTCTGGCCCGTGCCAGTGTCAGGCCGGGAGAAGGTTGGTCTCTGTCCTGCTAACTGCAAAGGTTAAAGGGGATTGCTAGGCCTCCACTGGGGAAAAAAAAGGCATCTTATCTTCCTTATTAATTTTGGAGAAGCTGGAAATTCCAGGGCTATCTGGCTTGGTGCACTGCTGGTCAACTGGGAGGATCCAGCAGGTGGGTGCCTGGCCTCTCTGAGATGCTGGCCCTTCTGCTGTACTACTGGGAAAATCCTGGTCTCCATCAGGCCACTCATGTTAGGCTTTATGGATTGCTAACTCAGGGAGCTGCCTTCTTGTGCCTCAGTTTCTCCAAGTGTAACGTCATAAAGGACTGAACCCTGAGTCTTAGAATAATTCCAGGAAGCTTTTTCCAAAACCTCCAGTCTTGGTGACTCTGGGGACCCACTTATCAGAATGGGGGCGGAACTGGAAAAGGCCCTCAAGGCTTAGCCTGGGCTGGAACTCCGGAACTCCTACTCGCCCCAGTGCCTGGTCCCGGAGCTCGCCCTCGGCCAGGGTGGGGTGCTGAGCGTCTCACTGCCCGTTCCCGGAGGCTGGGCGGGGCGGACTCCTCCGAGCAGCCCCACCGGAAAGACTTGTTTCACCCCGACCTGGCGGAGGCTGGGCGGAAACAGACTTGTCGCGCCGCCAGAGGCCCTCCCTTCCCTCCGCCCCGGCGTGGTCCCGCCAGGGTCCCCCTAAGCCAACCTGCTGTGGCGGTGGTTCCAGGTCACCCCCCTCACCTGCCCCGCCCACAGGTGGCGCCCTCCTGGCCACACCTGGCTGTGACTCGGCGGAGCTTCCGTGGGGGAGGGGAGAAAAAACTGAAGGGACCTGGCAGGACGCGAGTCGGACACCGCTGACCTAGAAGCGCGACGCCAGTGCGGGGCTCTGTCCCCTGCAGCCCCCGCTCAGCTGCCCCCCGCCCCCGTTGTCCTGTGGAGCCTCCTGCAGTTGGAGTGCTCAGGCGACCCCAGGCGACAAGAACCTCGGCCTGCAGCTCATGGCACCAGTGCGCGGGGCAGCCACAGGGCGACCCCAGCTCAGCTGCCCCGCACCCCCAGCCGGAAAGCCCGGCCTGGTCCCGCCGCCTGTCGGATCGAGGTCTCGGCCCTTAGGCGGCGTCGGGCCCCAGACCTAAATCTATAAGGATGGGTCAGGCCGATTGGCTCAGGTACACATGGGCCTGGAGGTTGCCAGTGCCCGCTTGGGGCTGGGGCTAGAGGCTGGGCAGTCCAGGCAGCCGGGAGACAGTGGAGCGCCTCCCCCGTTGCGGAGGGACCTGGGCACCCGGGGCCTGCCCGCGCTAAGGTCCTTCGGTCCCCACCGGCCACGCACCGCGCCCTTTATGCCGCAGAGCAGCCCACTGTTCGCAGGGTAGATCGGTACCCCAGGTCTCTGCGTACAGCCTTCGGGGGCTACTGTGGATCACTGAGTAACACGTCACGCATCTTACAGAGCAAACCGGGAAGATGCTCAGGCAGCCAAAGGCCCCTCTGCGAATGGCTGGAAATTCTTCGGGTTTGGTCCCTGCCACGATTTGGTCTGGAAAACATTCACAGGACCTGTGGGCACCTGAGAGTAAAGTGCCCCTTAATCTCCTTGCTTGGTTTAGTCGGAAACCAGTCTGGAGACCAATTAAGGGAAACGCAAGTCCAATGCACTGGACTTGGCCTCGGGAAATCTGGGTGAAAGATATGTCCTGTTCTTTAATCCTGCGTGACCTTGGACAACTTATTTAAAGTCTCTGAGCCTCACAGTGTGCTCTTGCATAAAAAGAGCCTGCCCTATCTATGCCTCCAGAGTACAGGGAGAACAAAATGTGGCAATTAGCATCACAACTGTTGCATCTTTTGAAGCCCCAACCATGAGGGAGATTTTCTTATCACTTAGTAAAGAATGTGCAACTGTCAAAAATGCTGGGAGGGAGACAATGCCATCCTGGAAGGAAGAGACCTTAAATAACTTTTCTTTTTCATCCTATAAAAATCAAATCCATTGTTGGAGAAATATAAAAATGTAAGCATCATTAGAAGCCACTTGTTGTTTAACTTCCCATAAAATAAATGGTCTTAGGTAATTGGCTTAACCTCTCTATGCTTCTGTTTCTTCATCTGTAAAATGGAGAAAATTATAGCACCAACCTGTGGAGCAGGTGGACAATTTAATTAGATAATGAATGTAAAAGGATTTGATGTAGGACTCAGCAATTGTAGTACATGATAAATGCTAGGAAAAAATACCCTTTCAAATCATGTCCCAGTGACCCACTCCTTAACCATGCTCTACCTGCTAACATTACATTCAGCTATGAACTTGTCGATGGAGTGAGCCTGTAATGAGTGTAGCACTTGGGATGAGACTTTTTCTCTTTTTTTGAGACTGTTTAGATATGCAGTTTAGGCTGGCCTTGAACTCACTTTGCAGCCCAGGCTGGCCTCAGACTCAGAGTGCTGGGATTACAGGTGTGTATGACCACATCCAGCCACGTGAGACTTTCAAAGGACACTTTAGATCTAAACCTTAACAGTTAGTCAGGCTTGACTGATGCATGGGGACTAGAATCAGGTAGAGGCACCTTCATGCACATATGTGGGAGTGCTCATAGAGTGCTTGGTCCTCCTCTCAGCATGGTAGACTCAAAAGTACTCAGATTTCTTATTTGGTAGTTCATGGGTCCAAGAGTAAATTCTAACAAACAAGGCAGAAGTTGATTTTATAATTCTGCCTTGGAAGTTACACAGCATCAATTTTTATTGGCCACAGCAACCACAGATCCTGGTGATGTGGCAGGGTTATTTTGTAGGAGATTTGTGGGATGGGAGATCTTAAGGAGTTTGTAGCACCTTTGGAGGTGGCATATTGGCTCCTTAGCTCATAACCATTCTTGTTCAAAATGCCCATTCCCTCCTAGGGTGCCCCCATTTTATTCCATTAAATCATCCTGAGAATCCATATTGCTTGTTAGGTATGGTTTCTAGTACTCTTCTCTATTTGAAGACCTGTGAACTAAACAACAGAGCTTCATTCTGGGATTTTACTTCTGCCCTCAAATTCCTCTTTCCTTTTCTGTAAGAAATGTCCTTGACTGTTTGTGACTAAGTAACCACTGAGCCTCCTTGCCACCCACAAAATATGAAAGTTCAAAGCTTCTTCATTTTAAACTATCTCTGGTCCTTTCAGGCCATGTACACTCATCCATTTTGCATTACTAGGATGCTTTTATAAAGAAAATAGCTTTATTCTGACACATAGTTTTGTAGGTGCAAGGTCAAGAGACTACATCTGGTCATGACTTTGCTAGCAGAGTTCTAAGGGTTATCATGTGGCAAGCAACAGATAGCCTATGTATGTCTACTCTCTCTCCCTCTCTCTTACTATGAAATCATCGGTATTTAATGATGAGGGCTCCACTCTGATAATTTTATCTAATCCTAATCACCTCCCAAAAGCCCCCTTTTACCACCACATAATAGGGCTTACAATGCAACACGTGAATCCTAAGGGGGCACAGATTATATCCAAACAATAGCACCCAGCCAATTGAATTTCTTTAAAACTTTGTGGGTTTCTTCTGTATCAATTTGTAATCTATTCTACTGAACAAAAATTCTACTCTTAAATTTATAATTTCAGTATAAGCCTTATTTTACTTTGGACTCCCAGTGAGATTGCTATGGAACAATATCCTTAACATTCTTTGAAGTATGTTATTTAATATAGGATTCACAAGGTACCCTGTTCATACCCTTAAAAGGTTTTTTGTCTGTATATAAAAAAGTCTACAAGTCACAACCTTAAAACTTTATGATATCTGAACAAGTCAAGTCAAGGCACTCGGCTTCCCCTTTACCCAAAGATGTTTTCCTCACAGTGCCCTGGATTTTATCAATGAGCTGAACTCACTTTTACTTTGCAAATCTTCCACTGAGAGAAACCTGAATCAGTCCTGATTTCTAAATTCCATTCAAAACTAAGATTTCCTTCTTTAGTTCATATTTCTCTATCCATATCTTATGATGATGCATAGCTAACAATCAGTTTGAAAAATCTTAGGCTGATCTTGATTTGATGGTGAAGAGTAAGATCTTCTCTTACTCATGAATAGAACTGGGATGATTTGAAAATTAAGACAACTAAATTAAGTGATTCCATATGGCCTCTTCATTCATTTGGTTTCATTTACATGGTGGTGGCCTCAAGCTAATAGAATTCCTTCCCTGATGGCTCAAGGCTTCAAGCACAAATGCTCCACTGAATTAAATAGAAGCATCATGAACTTTTCTGAACCAGCCTTGTAAGCTTTACAGTATTATTTCCACTGAAGCAGTCAGAAACCCATCTAGACTCCAAGAGAGGGAAATGGTATGGTTTCATTGTACCAGGGTAAATGAGAAGAAAAATGCTCTTTTGGTCATTTTTAGAAACCACAGTCTGCCTCCCCACTAGTTACAGCTTGTATCCAGATGTCCTCCACAAAGCCTCATGTGTTTTTCAGTGGTGGTTGGTTTTAGGGTGTGAGATACTGGTGTGATGGTGGGTTTATGCTATGTGACGTGGGGATCAAGAGTATATGACTACTAAATTAGTCCACCGATTGGTTAAGTGTAGTTTTGGGTGTGGATAATAGGAAGGGCTATACTAGATGTGGGTGGTACCACCCAAAAGGCAGGTAGCCTGGAAAGGGACAAAAGGGAGAGGCCTCTGCCTTGTCGCATGCTGCTTGCTTCACTGCCTTTTCCTGCCCACCATGAACTGTTTTTCATCTGCGATGTCCCTCTGCCAAGCAACCCTGTCTTAGAATCAGCCTATTATAGACTGAAATACACCAACTGTGAGCCAAAATAAGACTTTTTGCTGGGGATTTAGCTCAGAGGCATAAGCGCCTGCCTTGCAAGTGTGCAGTGGTGAGTTTGATCCCTGGTACCAAAAAAAAAAAAAAAAAAAAAAAGCCTTTTCTTCCTTCACTTGTAGATGTTGGGTATTTTGTCTCAATAAGAAAAAGTAACTACAACATCACCCAAAGTTTGATGCCTTTCAAAGTAAATTGCAAACATGTTTACATTTCCCTAGCAAAAATTCATAAGGACTGCTGGGGAAATAGTTCAGTGGTACACCCCTGCCTAGCAATGAGGAGGTCTTGAGTTCAATTCCCAGTACAAAAAGAAAAGAAAAGAAAAGAAAAGAAAAGAAAATCATAAGGATTCCAACTGCCCAAATCCCCACCAACGTATGAGTTGACAATTTTTTTTACATTTTAATTACCCTGGTTGATTTGCCTTAGTATCTCATCATGGTTTAATTTGCATTTCCCAGGTAACCAATGATGTCGAGTACATTTTCTGTGCTTACTCATCACTCCTAGTATCCTTTGTAAGGCACCTCTTCAATTCTTTTGGTCACTTTTTGGACTTTTTGTTATTAAGTTAGTAAGGATTCTCCCAGATATCAGTCCTTTGTCAGATAAATGTTTTTGTGAATGTTTTCTTCTAGTTTGTGATTTATCTTTTCATTTTTCAATGATTTTTTTATGAGAAAAAGGTTTTGGCTGTTTTGTTTTGTTAAGATTGCATTATCTAGTTCAGGCTACCCTTGAACTCATGGTGATCCTTCTGTCTCAGACTCCTGAGTGCTGGAATTAAATGTGGGTGCCACCATCCCCAGTGAAAGTTTTAATTGAAGCCTATCAGTTTTTTCTTTTATACTAGTTGCTTCCAGTATATTATACATATGCTTACTCTAAGTTGTAAAAATATATTTCTATGTTTTCTGTTATAAGTTTTATAATTTTAACACTTCTATTTAGGTCTGTGAACCATGTTGATTTTTTTTCAGTACTGGGGGCTGAACAAAGGTCTTCACAGTGAGCGATACCCTAGAGCCTTTATATATTTTAATTTTGAGACAGGGTTTGTGCCCAGTTGCTAAGTTTCCCAGGTTGGACTTGAACTTGCAATCCTCCTATCTCATTCCCCTAGAGTGCTGGAATTACAAGTGTGCACCACCGTGTCCAGCTTGAACACTTTCTAATGTGATTTGAGTTAAGGGTTGTGGATGTTTCTTCCTGTGTCTACTTAGTTAAACTAGAACTACATGTCCCTGTCCTGTGTGGTTCCAATATGAGAAACTGGTGCCATATTCAGAAGGCAGAAGTGAAAGAGTCACCAGCATGAAGCTCCAGTGATTCATCCAGGGTGAGGCCCATTGTCACTTGCCTGTTGGCTCACCTACTTGATAAGCAGCATTATGCATATGGTTCCTCCAGCCCCTGCCATCTCCTTCTGCTTCACAGATCCCTGAGCCGCTCTACATGTCATTGAGGGTAGCAGTGATGAGTTGCAGGGTAAATTTGTCTTGGTGTCTCCCAGTTTGTATTCCTGAGATCCAGTTTGTCCTTGTTCCTCCCCTTCATCTTTCATTTCTGCCTTCCACTCCTGCTGATATCTAGCCCAGCACCTGAGCAATTGCAAGCCTCACATAAACTGCAGAATCAGCTCTCACAACTTCCTATAATCAAACTCTTGCTGTTTTACTCACAGTGACCACTTCCCTGTGTGTGCTATTAGCCTGTCAGTCACTTAGTAGCTGCCTCGATTATCAGACTGACTGTCATGATATCACAGGTTTCTATACAGGATTTTGTACTAACAGAGGTTTCAGGCATTCATTGTGGGTCTTGGAACATAACCTGTGTGCATAGCAGGGACCATGGTGTGTATAAAAATGCATGTAAAAACAAATATAGAAATGTATATTTACATAAATTTATTTATATTTGTACATACTATATATAAACACATTCATATGTTTTCTGTTTTCTGAGAGTCTCTGAAGGCAGTAGACCTTACTGCAAAAGCCATGAGTTCACTTAGCATCCAGATCTTCCTCTCTAAATATAATTCTCCACTTGAAAGGATGAGTTTGAGACATCTCATGGAGAAAGAAATTGTTTCAAGAATGATTGAGACATACATGTCAGAGGGACACAGAAGGAGATGCTGCTGTCAACTCTAGTCAATTATAATCCACTGAAAAATACAGAAATCCATGTGTGGGTCCATAGTCATAAAAATATAAATGGAAAGAGTAGTAGAATGATTCCCCTCAGCATGATGCCAAGAGTACAAGGAATGATGAATGATGGAGTGAAAAAGTCATCTCATGACCAGCACAGTGGTAACTAACTCATTCAAGAATCATCAGTGGGTACTACATTAGTGGGTGGGGCTTGATGAGGAATCAGTTAATGAGCCTTAAAGCAGCATCTTCCACAACATGTTTATCAATTGCAAAGGTAAGAGGAGAAGTTTGGAGCATACAACTACATTATAGTCAGATGAACATTCTCATCGATAGGACCAAATAAAATGAGATGCAATAAGAAGAGCACAGCATCACCTCTGGGATATTTCTGCTTTAGTCACATTACCTACATCTAAACAGGAGACATCAGGCAAACCAACTAAGGGACTATAAAGTAACTTGCCTGGGCTCAAGTTCATGAAAGGCAAAGGGAGGTCGAAGGACAGATCTGACTATAAGAGAGGGGAAAAAAACACAATGAAACCCAATATTCTATACAATGAATATGCAGTAATAAAAATATGTGTATTGAAAATACAAAAGACAAAATGTACATTAAAAGGAATAAAGTAGTTCTTAGAACTGTACTCATGACTTTTCTGTAGGGTTTTGATTATTTAAAAATAAAATTATCTTTAAAGATATACAGATAGGTGATAAGTATATGAAAAGATGTTTGACATCATTTGTCATTAACGAAGTGCAAATTAAAACAAGAACATGAAACTACTATACACATGTTAGAATTCCTAGGATCCAGAAACTGACAGTACCACTTTCTGTTGAGAGGATGCAGAGCAGCAGGGACTCTTGCTCATGGCTGTGACACAGCAAAGTGCTGCAGCCTCTTTGAAATAGTCTGGCAGTTCCTTACCAAGCTAAACATCACCTTACCATTCAATCTAGCAGTCATGCACCTAGGTATTTGCTCAACTGATTTGAAAACCCATGCTCACACAAAAGTATGCATGTGAGTATTTACAGATTTGTTTATCATCACCAAAAACTGGAAAGAACAACCAAAGTGTTCTTCAGTAAATGAAAGGACAAGCAAAGATGGCAGATCATTCCATGGAATGTAGTTTAGTGATAAAAAAGGATGAATATTAAATGCTTATTTCTAAATGAAAGAAGCCAATCTGAAGAGGCTACATGCTATATGATTTTGGAAAAGGTAAAACCATAGACAGTAACTAGATCAATAGTAAATTGCAGGTGAGGTTTTTTTTCAGGTGGTGTCTTAGTTACTTTTCTTGTTGTTAAGACAAAATACCCAACACCCAAAGTTAAAGGAGGAAAGGTTTATTTAGCTCATAGTTTGTAGAGATTTCAGTCCATAGTCAGTGGGTTCCAAGGCATGGTGGTGGAAGATACCAAAAGGAACAAGAGAGGAAGGGAGAGAAAGTCTCTTTCTGTCCCTAATACACCCCAGGGCAGGTGTAGTGTTAATACCCTTAACTCAGCTTTAGACCAGGAATCAGTCACAAACTCCAGATTCAGCTGCCTCTGAAACCCCCCCCCCATGACCACATGAGGCTTTTGGGGGATATCCAGACATAAGCCATAACAGGTAGGGAATGTATTCTGCACTATTTTGTAATGGTGGGTATATGATGCTGCACTTACCAAATCGGTAGAAATTTGTAACACAAAGAATGAACCTAAATTATGCAAAATTTAAAAATCATTTAGGGCAAACCGTGTGGGGCCCAAGAAGACAGAAGACAGATTGCCCTCTCTGTAAGTTGGCAGAAGCCATACTGGGTCTGGGAGGAGCACATCAAGAAGCAAGTTCACCCTTCTGGTAGGCTGTGCAAACCATGCGGGGCCCAAGAAGAGAGAAACCAGTTGTCCTTCTCGTGAGCTGACCTGTGTGCAGACTGAGAATCAACTCCCCCACTTCCATAAGCAACTGGTTAATTCAGAGTACAGGCTGAATTATTTTTGTACAACTGAGGTACAAAAACAATTAAATGCTTGCATTGATTGATTGACTTTGCAGGCCTAAGGCTAATAGTCTGAGCATCTATTAGGATAACAATATGCAATATAGCAAATATGTGGGATTTCCTTCTGTCTTATTTTTGAAATCCAATATTGTTCTCACTGTTTTGTTTTGTTCCAATTCATCATTTGGTTTTATTCAATGTTCTGTTTTGATTGGTTTTATTCTGTTTTGTTTTATTTGATTTTACTATGTCTGATGATATTGACAACTATTGTGAAGATAACGAGATACTATGGTAGTCATAGTAGATTTCCTATTATCCTGCTCAAAGTTCTGTACCATTTTTGCTGCCTTGTTTTGATAGACCTTACTCTGTTTTGTTTTGTTGGGTTTTGTTCTCTTTAAAATAAAAAAAAAAAAACATTTTTAGGAGGTTGAAGAATCCTAGAATGGAATGTAGATGTTTATAAAGCAATGCAGCTGTATTACAAATGTGTGAAATAGTTTGAGTGTGGTGGCACATGTGGGTGATTGCAGCTCTGTAGGAGGCCGAGGCAGGCAGATCTCATGTTTGAGCCCAGCCTGTGCAATTTAGCAACTTAATGAGACCCTGGCTCAGTAAAACCAAACCAAAGTAAAACAAACAAACAAACAAACAAAATACTGAAAAGGGCTGAGGATGTAACTCACTTCAAAGGTCTTGGAATTCTTGTCTTTCTATAACATTGAATGGATATACCTCAAATAATATTTTCTGTCTATTTTTGTATAGCACTGAATGGAAATGCCTCAATTTGTTTTACATGAAATAATTTCACTGAAGAGGTTGGAAGAAATTTGTATGGATCTAATTAGCTATGGAAAAGAGTAGAGATTTGAGACTACAGGCTGTAGGAACTGTACATAAGCCAATCTAGTTGGGAAAGTTATATCTGATGGACATAAGGGTTAACAATTATGAAACCTCTATACTTTGGAATTTAATAAATAATTGTGTGGTGGATGGCTGGATCCAGATGCTTACAAATAAGCAAGGAGAGAAGGTTAAAATGACCCATCTGGTAATGAGTTCATCCTTATCATAATATGAATAAATATGGCTATATATCAAAAATTAATAGAGTTGTGTATATCCACCAGTTAGTATACACAGTAATATTTTTCTTGTTCTTTCATTTGAGAGGACCTAGAAGCAATGACTCCAACAGCAATGAGCACTATTATACCATTCTCTAATGAAGGAGAGCAGGGCATATGGTTAATTTTATGTGTTGACTTGACCAAACCATCGAGATTTTTTTTTATATATACCAGAAGTCAAACTTGGAACCTTGTGCTAGCCAGGGAGGCACTGTGCCAGGGAGCTACATCCCCAGCCTGATTTCCTAGTTATTTGATTAAACATTATTCTGAGCATATCTGTGAGGGTGTTTCTGGATAATATTAACATGTAAATCTGTACACTACTCTTCCCAATGTGGATGATCTTTGTTTTTTGGTCCAAGACGGCCTGAATAGAAGAAAAGTACTGAATTAGGAACAATCCACACAAGTTTTTGAGATGGAAGATTGGTTTGCTCCTGCCTTTGAACCTGGTCTTAGACTAGCACTTATACCTTTGATTCTTCTGGTTCTTGGATTTTTAAACTCAGATTGGAATTATAACATTGCCTTTCATCCACCTTGCCTCCACCTTGCCAATCAATTACAGATCTTGAGACTTTTCAACTTCCAGAATCACATGAGCCAATTCCTCATAAAACATCTGTCATCTGTCTGTCTGCCTGCCTGCCTGTATCCTGCCTGAATATCTATCTATCTATCTATCTATCTATCTATCTATCTATCTATCTATCTATTTATCTATCTGCCTATCTGTCATCTTCTATCATCTATCTATCTATGTGCCATGTCCTATTGATTCTTTTTCTCTAAAAAATCCTGACACAGGGCTCCTTGGGCAGATGGCTATTTCAAAGACTGGTGTATAGATAAGTCAGGAGTTTATCTTATAATGTCAGGAAACAAGGAAGGGATCCAAAAAAGCAGTTATGGAAATATGAGAAAGGGACACAGGAATTAACTGAAAGAGCTTTCAACAGCAAAAAATGAAACATTTGTTTAACTAAATAAATAGTATTAGGTTGTAATTCAAATGACATTATAGATAACTATGAATGTCCATTGATTTTATATATATATAAATTATTGGATAAATAATGGGAAAATAAGCTAATCTTCCATACAGAATTACACATAATTTGTGTATGTATTCTGTCCTCAAGAATGTTGAATATAGCTGCCCATAGGCATCATAACTTCCTTCCAAAGATTACAGGATGGAAAAGGGGGAAAGAAGAGCTTTACAGTGAAGAAACTATGTTGACCGGAAGAGAGAGGTCATGTTGACAGCATAGAGCCTTGATACCATTTTATCAGAATGGCACTACTACTATTTCTACTATCAATTCTGCTACTGTTGAAACTACTATTTCTACTACTACTTCTAATACTACTATTACTTCTACTATTACTAATGCAACTATTATTATTTTATAGATGATATTCTACTACAACCGCAAAACTATTTCTATTACTGCTGTACTTCTATTGCAACTATATTTCTTTTCTTTTCCTTTCTTTCTTTCTTTCTTTCTTTCTTTCTTTCTTTCTTTCTTTCTTTCTTTCTCTTTCTTTCTTTCTTTCTTTCTTTCTTTCTTTCTTTTTTTTTTTTGTCTTTTTGAGACAAAGTCTCACTATGCAGTTCAGGCTAGACTTGAGCTCACTTTGTAGCCCAGGTTGATCTCAAACTCGCAATAATCCTCCTGCCTCAGCCTCCAGAGTGCTGGAATTATAGGCATGTACCACCATGCTAGGCTTGCAATTATATTTCTAGTACTACTGTTATTTCTATTATTACTATTGCAACTGCTCTCTCTATTATTAATATTACAACTGCTACTACTATTGCAACTATTATTTTTAGTACTATTATTACATCTATTGTTATTACTATTATAACTACTACTATTTCTACTGTTATATTGCCAAGGACCAGTCAAATGTGGTAGAGAGGAAGCAATAATTAATATTAATGAATTGACATAAAAATAAATTGAGTTTGTCCTAGGCCCATGTGACTTGTAGGGAGATCCCTGGCTGGCTTAACAAAAGATTAATCTTTCAGTCAATGGCCAGAGTTGAGAATAGCAAACAGTCTGTGAAGTTCTGGTATCTCAAAGCAAAATAATATGGCAGCTAAACACTTGACTCATATGAATTCCATCTAACTCAGTAGTTACAGCAAGCAGACAATCAAGTTACTAGTTAACCCTGATCTGTTCCTGTGTGCTTTTCCAAAAATTCATTGTTCGCAATTCTCAAACCTTGTCTGCATCACCCCTTCTGCTTCCTGCAGCCCACCAGAACACCCCAATCATGCTGTGCACCTAAAAAAAGGTCAAGGACATTGATGCCTCATGTCATGGCCTATCACTGAGCTTTGACTGTCCTGGTGTCCCCTGCAAATAAATATATGTTTTGTCTGTGTTTTATTCTGTCATCATACCTGTGAGCAGGAGATCAGTGGTCCTAGGCCAGGGTCCCAGTACTACATTGCTTCTATTACTGCGGCAATTGCTACTATTTCTGTTACTGCTATTGCTTTACTATTATTAGTGTTATTTCTATTACTACTTTTACTTCTAATACTTCACTTCTATTTAACTACTACTTCTTCTATTACTGCTATTACTTCTTGTACTTCTATGATTACAACTATTACTTCTAATACTATTGTTACTGCTATTGCTACCACTGCTTCTACTACTGCTGCTGCTGCCACTATTTCTATCTCTCCTTCTAGTAGTAGCAGTAGTCACTGCAGAAGATTCAGAAGAGGCAGGTTTGTCTTCTGTCCACATTTTCAGGCTGGTCTAGTATACTTCCGAATGCATGGTTGGTAGAAATTTTATAGTCTTTGCTATACACTAGAGTTTTTCAAGGTGTTTTTGGCAAGCATGCTAGAACAACTTGTCCATTTCTGATTCTGGTTGATGGAATCCATCTGAAATTCCAAAAACTGCCTTAGAACTTCAGCAACAAAAAGAACTCTGGGAGGGGTTTAGCCCTTAATATCATTTTTAAACTAACAGGCCTTATTTTTTAGAGCAGTTTTTAGTTTATTATAGAAAATTTTAAGTGAAAGTACAGGGAATTCTCATATACTGCCTTACTCCCAGCTCTGCATTACTGTGATACATTTGTCAAAATTGATGAGCGATTATGAATGTTATTACTAATTAAAGTCCATAGTTTACTTTAGGGTTCATTCTGTGTTGTATATTCTTTGGGTTTTCAAATGTACCCCACATTATCATGTCATATAGAGTAGTTTACTGCCCTAGACCCACTGTGCTCTGCCAGTTCATTCCTCTCCTCCTAACCCTCCGAAAACCACTCATCTTTTTTACTGTCTTCATAGTTTTGCTTTATCCAAATTGTCACAGTTGAAATCACATGCTATGGACCTTTTCAGATTGCCTTCTCATGCCTAAAAATACACATTTAAGCTTCCTCCGTGTCTTCCTATGGGCCAATATTCTCTATCTATTTTGTATAACATTTCATTGAATTGATGAATGTTTGTGAAACCATTCTCTGTCAAAAGATAACTTGGTTGCATCCAAGTCTTGGATAAATAAAGCCGCTATAAATAGTCATGCTCCAAAAGGCTGGGGATGTGACTCAGTGGCAGAGCACCTGTGTTCCATCCATTTTGTTGAGGAAAAAAAAAAGCTAGAGCAAGTGGTGTGGGCATAAATTTTCAGCTCATTTGGATAGGTCATAAGGAACAAATTGCTGAATCATATGGTTAGACAAATTTGTCTTGTAAGAAACCATCAAGTCGTCTTCCAAAATGGTTGTATTTTGCATTACCATTAGCAAAGAATGAGTTCCTGCCGTTCCACATTCTCACCTGTACTTGGCAGTGTGGGTGTTTCCTGTATTAGACATTCTAGTAGGTGTGCTGTGGTGTCTCCTTATGGTTTAAATTTGTAATTCCCTTGTGAAATAAGATGCTGATCATCTTTCATAACTTCATTTGCTTTTCCTGTATGTGTGAAGTATCTGGTTGTTTTGTTCTGTGTTTTGTTTTGTTTTGCAGTACAGAGATAGAACCTAAGTCATTCTCACTGAGCTATGTCCTTTCTTGTTTTAATTTTATTTTGAGACAGTGTCTCACTAAGTTACTACATTGCCCAGGCCAAGCTTGAACTTGAAATCCTTCTGCCTCAGCCTCCCAAGGTACTGGGGTACAGACTTTCACCAATACATCTTATCCAGCCCTGATAAGATATTTTGTCTATTTTTAAATTGGATTATTTGTTGATTTTTAAGAGTTCTTTGTATATTTTGGATACAAGTCTTTTATCAGATACACATTTTGCAGGTTTTACTCAAGTCTGTGGTTTGTCTTTCCAGTCTCTTGCCAGTGTCTTTCACAGAACACAAGTTCTTAATTTTAATCAAGTCCTGCCTATCAATTCTTTCTTTCAAGGATCATGTTTTTTGATGTCGTATATAAAAGCCATTGACAAATCCAAAAGGACCTAGATTTCCTCTTACGTTTTCTAGGAGTTTGTTTAACACTTTATATTTAGGTCCATGAAAACCTCTTTTTTCAGTTTTTATTTTTTTCTTAGTATATTTTTGGAGTGCATAATGATTACATTCCTCATGAGGCGTGGGTACGTGGACATAACACATCTTAATTCACTTTTCATCTCTTTCTCCTCCTCTTTCTTCCCCCTCTGTTCATATCTTGGTCCCTTTTCCTTCTGCAAAAGATCTATCTTTCTATTTCCTATTATCTATCATTTTGTTCTTTATATGTTGAGTTTCTCATGTAAGAGAAACAATGCAATATTTAAGCTTGCGTGTCTGATTTATTTCATGCAACATTATAGTCTCAAGGTGCATCCATCTTTCTACAAATGAACCAAATTTATTCTTTTGTATGGCAGAGGTGGACTCCATTGTGTATTAACGCCACATTTTCTTTACCTATTCATTGTTGATGGGCACGTAGGCTCCTTTCAAGATTTAGTTATTATGAATTGTGCCACTACAAACACGGGTATGCATGTAGTGCTGTCTTCCATGAAGACCTCTATTTAATTGCAAACCTCAAGGGGTTGAATGCACCATCAATGTTTGAAAAACCCAGAAAGAAAATAATAAATAATAATTGAAGATGGGAGTTGAAAGAACGTACAGGTGTGGCAGGCAAGATTTCATCTTGCTAGAAAGATAGCAAGCTTCTCTTTAAGGAGACACTAGGAATTTCTCCCCTAGGGATACACTGCTTTCCTGCACATTTCCTGATTCCTTTACAACCATGTGGGGAGTGATCTTATCAAGGAGAGAGTCTGGAAGAGAAATATTCCTGCTGGAGGGCTGAAAGGCTCTTCTGTGTCCATCTTCAGGGTCATTCCCACCTCCCTAAGAAGGGTAGGAAAACAGATCTGGCCTCAGAAGAGAGAAAAAAAAAATCCATTCTGTTATTCATACTAGGGAACTGCAGAGGAAGAAAAAAAAAGGCAGGAATCAAGACTTGAAATTATTACTCACTTGAGGTGTTATTATCATTATTATATTCACATCTGATTCCAAGAAAAGGACAGGTCTCAAGATTACATTCCATATTTTGCTCTACTGCTTTGGTCAGAAATAGGGACCAGGAAAGGGATGCTGGCTGGCCTGAAACTCCACAAGGGAAGTTTCTTGTGTGTGTGAACCTTGAGCAAACCCCTTCTCTGGATAAGAGTTGTATCTTCTCCAAGTTAGCTTCATATCTGTCCAGGGGGAAATACACCATCCATTGAGAAGCAGAACTGAAAGAACTGGGGCAAGATGAGTGGGGAGGAGGAGTCAGGATGGAGTCTCTGACGAGGTACCCACTTAAACAATGAGAAGGAGAAGCCAGAGATCTCTGTTTAAATAGAGCAATGCATGCCACTGCATGAACAAGGACTTCTGTTTCCTGGCGTTACCTTGGGTTCTGGCTAGAAAGGGGCAATTGCAGAGGTAAGCGGTCCAGCAAAGACCCTTCTTTTTTGCATCCTTCTCATGAAAACCCTTTTGATGGTCCAGTGGATCTTAGGCCAAAAGAAGGAAAGAGTTCATGAAAAACCACTCAAAGAACTAAAAATAACTCATTTATTTCTCAGTTAGACCGACTTTGCTCAACTCTTGGAAAAAGCAAGGGGAAAAAAAAGCTTGAGAGCAAAAATCCATGGCAACAAGAAACATCTGATTATGGATAGCATCCTGGGAAAGTAAGTAACTGACTGCTCCAGAGCAGAAGGAAAAGGGGCAGTCATTCTTGTGTCTATCCATTTAATTTCCTCTGCTTGAGCAAACAGAAAGCCTGAATTCTTGTATTTTTGTTTGACAAGACATATGCCATATCGTTTCAAGAGTTTTAAATAAATATTATAGTATTAGTGTGATTGCTGAATTACAAACTGGTTTCCTATGGCATGCATTAATTACCAAGAAGGGAGGACAGGAGGAAAAAGGTAGGTATTAAGCATAGACTCTAATTTCTAGCTAAAATTACTGTGACGTTTTTATTTAAACTACTGATTGCCCATCTTCTTTGAGTCTTACAATTGATTTCAAACATACAATAAAAGCAAAAGTGATCGATATTCTATATCTCTAAATATTTGAAACCTTCTTACTTTAGAATGTCTTTCAGATTGTTCTCATTTTTCCAGGTGTTAGAATGACAGTCCTCTGGCTTGCTGCAGCAGACTCCTCCTCGTGGTGATTTGTAATTTATTATTGTGAACTCAGCTTCAGTCAGTGTTTCTTTCTCTAGGAGTCTCATGTGCTTCAGTTGTAAAAGTAACATTAAGTGGAGATTCTGCTAGATATTTGATACTCCTACCAAAGTGCCAGAACCCAGGTCTCATTTCTGCCCAGAGCACCTGAGGATCCAGCAGAGCTGCCTTTACTGGCATGTGTATTAGAGTGCAAGCTCTCAGACAGGGCCGGGTGCAGAGAGAAGCAACAGTGTGGGAAAACACGTGTCTTTTTGAAACCCTATCACCACCCCCACCCCACATACACACTGGGTACTGGCGCCTGTTCTGGTTTTTTTGTTTGTTTGTTTGTTTTTTATCAGTACCAGGGATCAAACTCATGACCATGTACTTGCATGGCAGGTGCTTATGCCACTGAGCTAAATCCCCAGCCTGATAATCTTTTCTTTTTTCTTTTTTTTTTTTAATCAGTACTGGGGATCGAACTCATGACTGCATGCTTGCAAGGCAGGTGCCTATACTGCTGAGCTAAATCCCCCTGGCTCCTGTTCTGAAACCCTTCTCCATGAATAAATGCATTCTGCTTCCCTCTGCCAGAGTTTTTGTCCAATCAACACTTTCCTACTACAGACCAACCAAGGTCTCCATGGATTTGCTAGTATGCAGATCTGTAAGTATGTGAGAGTGCAGTTATTCAGATGTGCAGGTGTGCAGGCATAGTGGCGTGGAGGTACACAAGTATGTGGATGTGCAGTTGTGTGGGTGTGTGGACATTAGGTGTGCAGTTGTGTGAGTGTGGAGCCATCAAGTGTGCAAGAATGTAAGGGAGAGTCTGGGAGCCAGGCTGGTGTCCTCTGGATGAAGTGGCAAACTGACCTCTCTGGAGTCCTTTTGTCTGACAAAGCCAGGGTCTCCCATTATTGGCTAGAGGTTATTATCACTTTAGCTTTCTCATGGTAAGGAATCCTGGGGCTCTAGCACTATGATTGTTGCAGTGGACCCTACTGATACATTGTACTCACTGCAGGGAAGTCATGAACTTGAAGACAGTTCCAGGCTTGATGATGTCACAGCTCAGGGTCTCTGTGCCTGCTTCACTGGGCAACTGCTTCTCCTCAAGGAAGGTTATGTTTCTAGAACTCTTGGGTCTTTAGAAATGAGAACTCCTATTATAGGAATTGGGCCAGAAAAGAGAAGAGGAGCAAAATCTCAGAAACAGGGACAGTGATGGGTGATGGAGAGTAACGGGAAGTCTGCCTCTGTCAGCTGCAAAGCAGCAGGACAGTGAAGGCATCGCTCCCTTGTTGGGTGTCTGGAAATCAGAACCAGGTGAAGGAGGCTCACCTCTCCTGAGATATCCAGATTTGGGGAAATGAGGCAAATTTTAAAAATTCCTCAGCATGGAGATTCTCAAAAAACTAGGATTAGAAGTCCCATTCAACCCAGCTATTTCCCCCTATGGGTATTTTCCCAGAAGAATTAAAAACATCATACTGCAGTGCCATGTGCACCCATGTTTATAGCAGCACAACTTATAACTACTAAATCTTGGAAGCAACCCAAATGTCCATCAACTGAGGAATGGATAAAAGATGTGGTATATTTATACAATGGAGTACTACTCAGCTATAGAGAATGATAAACTCAAGGCTTTTATAGGTAATGAATGCAACTAGAGACCATATACATAAGTGAAATAAATCAAAATTGCACGTGTAAACATTGTGTTGTCTCCCTAGTATAAGAAACTAAAAGACTAAATAAGATTCAAAATCTACAATGGACATTGTGAAAGGAAAAGAAACAGCTCAAAAGGAAAAAAAAACTATTATATATATATATATGTAATAGCTAAAATAATTAGACTAATTTCTTTAAGTTCATTGAAAAGTACGGTTTGTGCTTATAGTGTTTGATCAATTTTGCATGCTTGTAATCTGAGCAACTACTTTGACCATAACAATACACAATATATTAACCACTGTTAATTTCCTATTATCCTGCCAGCTCCAAGCCTTCCAATTCCAAACTAGTTTTGAAATATTGAACATATTCAAATAGTGGGTTTTATTTTTACCCATGCCAAAGGTTACACAAAATAAATGCACATCATGTGATTGTCATTCAGTCAGCATTTGTAAAATGTCTTCTATGTTGCAGGCATAAGGATTGGTGTGAATGAGTCAAAACAGGCCAAGATCCATCTCCAGGGAGTTAAGAATTAGACATGGGGGGGGGCGGAAATAATGCTATGAAGAATAAGTGTTAGTAGTATGCAAAGTCACATGGAAGTAACTGGATGAGCAGGAAAGGATGCTTATGTTCCTGGACCTCTTGGGCCCTTTGGATGGAGTGAGAGCCATAAGGTGGTTTTGAGCTGTGGCCTTAATGACAAGAAGAAAACAGCTACAAAGATCAGAGGGAAGAAGTTTCTAGGTAGAGACAGAGGAGTAATCAGTGCAAAGGCCCTGAGGCAAGGAAGGGTTGGAGGTGTTTCTAACATTGGCTGACACTAGGGTAGCTGAAGCCTTGGGGAAGAAGTATAGAACTGAGAGGTGCCAAAGAGAAGCAGGGGCAAGGGCAGGCAGGCCTTGGGCCACAGTTCTGAAGACAGTGGGAAACCATTTGACGGTTTAAAGCTGGGTGTGACATGAACCAAAACATCTTTTACAAAGTTCCCTCTGGCCATGCATGAAGTGTTATGGAGGACTGGAGAAGAGCTGGGCACCAGGTCCAGGGCAGCAGATAGAATGTCATTGCATGTGTCCCAGTGGTGGGACAGAGGCCTGAGCCCAGATGACAGGAAGCAGTCACACTGCTGTCTTGGAGGACTTGCCAAACTTACTTGATGAGAGAGCCCTTCTACCCTAGAACTGCCTTATTCTTGCGGCCTGAGTGTTCCCCAGAACACAAAGACTTTTGTGCCACTCACTTCAGCTAAATTCCTATTCATGAGATCTATCTTCTTTTGCTGGTTTTACCCAGTCTAGTTGCTCTGGGAAAGAGATTAAATTCTCTCTTTGCAGAAGAGATTACAGAAGTCAATTATTCCAGAATCTTGTGACACTTAGCCTGACTTTTCCCCTAAGGGTTTGGAAACATAAGGGTTTGGGAAAAAATTTAGGAAACTAACTAACTCCCAAATCAGTCAGCATTACAGACACAGATTCCTGCCTGAATATCCCAGAGGATGTTAGAAGTTGGGTTAACACTGTCTCCTTTTTTTTTTTTTTTTTTGTACCGGGGATTGAACTTACAACCTTGAGCTTGCCAAGCAGGCACATATGCTGCTGAGCTAAAATCTCCAGCCCAACACTTTCTTTCCACAAACAAATCCTGTTTCTGTTGGTAAGTATCTTTATTTCTTCACTCAATATTTTATTTTTTAATCCATAGGTTCAGCAGAACTCTGTGGCACTGCTGTGGAGCCTAAATTTAAGTACAAATTATACACTTTAAAAATACAGGTCATTATTTTAATCAGAATAATTGCTAATACTATAGGTGCCAACAGAAAGGTGAAACCCAAAAGATACAATTTGCCTGTGGTGGGATCAATTATCATACTTCACTAGGCTACAGCTCACTTCCTCCATTCCCAGGAGCAATAGACTTTGCACTGAAGATTCTCACCTAAATCCTACTGTTGTATTATCATCTGCAAAACATGACACTAATGTAAGCATCTTAGAAAACACTTACATGTACACATGTAAATAGTGGAAAAATAAACTAAACAAATCAGCAAAGTTGCTGCTCTTCGGGGAGTGAACAAAAGGTAACTGCAAACAAAGACACAAAAGCATCTTCAATAGTCAAGATGGTTCACCAGCCCAGGACATTGCATAATGTCACAGGGCTCTACGGTGGCAGTCCCACACATACGGCTCGAGGTTTAGACCAGCTGTTGCAACAAGGAGTAAATATGGAACCCACCCAGGCCATCCATGAAATGCATCTCACAGCGGCAGATTGACAGGATATTTGAAAAAGTCAGTTGCTTCAAACATGATTCTTGGATGCATTATAACTGAACTATTTGGAAATATGCTATGGTTGGATTATTGAAGCCTATTAACATTTATACATGACATCCAAATATGACAACCAGAAGGGCCAACTATTTCCATCCCCAATCAATAAGATGCGATCTTCTTTTCTATAAAAGAGAGGAAAGGACAAAGGAAACACTTAGTGGTTGGGCTTTGATGTATTTCTGAGGCCAAACTGGAGTCAATGGGTAGGCATGGAGAAGAAGCTTAGGTGAGTTCTGCTCTTGGCACTTTAGTTCTTTCTTTTTGCTTCATTTGTGCTGAATCAGGTCTTGTTTATGCCTCTGCAGCAGGAGGAGGAGAAGGGGTGGGTGGAGTCATTCTCCAAGTTACCACTGAGACTGTCCTCATGACCCACAGGGAGAGACAGCTTCAGCACACACCTTCCAGGGACTTCAAGCAGCACACCAAAACAGTGGTTTGAGATGTTACAAGTCATTTTAGATCCTAAACTCTTTATGATGGCTTTCATTTCTGAGGAACACTAATATTTTTTGGAGATTTCAATTAGCAGTGACACTGTAGAGAGAAACCTGCAGTCTAAACATGGGACACAGCTTGGCACACAGAAACATTTCAGCTTATTCTTCCCTGGGCTCTCTCTATTCTAGGACCTTAAGAGTTCAGGAATCACAGAGAACTCTGATAGACTGGTAGGGAGATAGGATCTCCCTAGAGGAGCAGCTCAAGGAGCTATAAAGTGTCCATCAGTAGCTGTAGGGTACAGCAGGGATAATGCAGGTACGAGGATGGGGCTAGACAGGGGTGGATGAGAGGCAGGGTGTTGGGGGCTGATCTGAACACTGAGAGAGTAGCAGTTTATGCATAGGTGCCAAGGAGTGAACCTGGCCTGGGCAGCAAGGGGAGGTAAGATGTAGATAGACAGGTGAGTGGGGGCCAAGGTTGAACCTGGGGGTTCTCAAAGAAATAGGAGATTTCCAGCAGCACACAGCCCAAATATCACTGCTCAGAGGGAAACATCTTGCTATTGAATAGAATAAGGCTCTAGGAAGGTGTCTTAGTTACTGTTTTCATTGCTGGGATAAAATATCCAACACCCACAAGTTAAGCAAGGAAAGGTTTATTTAACTCACAATTTGTAGAGGTTTCAGTCCTTACCTGACTTCAAGGCAGGGCAGCATGGCAGAAGGGCATCACAGAGGAGAAATAGTTCATTGACAGCAAAGGTGGCAAAGAAGCAAATAGCAGTAGCCAGCTTGCCTTTCCCTTTTATTCTATCCAAGCTACTGTTCTTGTGAGTGGTGCCACCTAGAACTATGCTAATTCCAGTCAGTGGACTAATTTAGTACCACTCACTTCTAAACCCAGTATCACACACCCTAGACCAGCCTGTTTCGAAAAGCTTCACCCACAAGCACATGAGGCTTTGGGGGGACACCTAGCTACTGGCCATAACTGAAGGTAAGACTGACAAATGTATTTAAGCAGCACCATCCACACCCTGTCCATATGTGAGAACACATCCATTCCTAGAAGTAGCAATCAAAGACATGGCAGTGGAGTTGGCAGCCGGAGCACAGAATGATCAGTGACAGCTACTGTTGCAGTTCCCTGCCACATGGCCTTCATTGCTGTCTATGTTTTGTTGGTTTGGTTGGTTTGTTTGGGGGCTTTTTGATTTGCTTGCTTGTTTGTTTGTTTTTGGTGGCCTTGGGTATTAAATCCAGGGTCTTCACATGAAACTACATCCCCAACCCTATGTTTATTTTATTTTGAGATATTGTTCTGCTATGTCATTAACATTGCCTAGGCTGGGTTCAAACTTGGGATCCTCCTGCCTCAGCTTCCCACAGTGCTGGGATTATTGATCTGCACACCACAATCAGTTAGGTGTGTGTATAATTCTGAGAAGGATTGACAGGAAACAGTACTCCCTATGCTTTCACCACTAAAATAAGAAAGTCTGTGTTTGGGGGAGATCTCTGGTGGGGCTCAATTTGCTCCAGGGGTCTTAAGGGGCTTTATGTTTTTCAGCTGGCTCTACCCTGAATCAGAAAGCACAGCTCTGAGGATGATTTGAGCATACATGGTAGCAAAAGCCAAGTCCTGACCTTAACTTCTTCAGCAAGAATTGCTTACCCTGCAGGTTTCTCTGGTTTCACAATGCAAAGCTTAGGATTTGAGATCAAATCCAACAATTCAAAACATAAACAAGGAAACTTCTTTCTGGCAAACAATTTTTACATACAGGTCTAAAACTTCCCAGGATATTCTGAATTCAACCTCCCTTTCCTGGGCACCAGCCCAGCAAGACCTTGTGCAGCTCTGCCAATAAGCTCTAGAGCAAACAGACATCTGCAGAACCCAGGAAATTAGACAAAGGAAAGCAGGCCTGTGGGAAATGCAGCAGCACCTATGAGCTGGAGAGAAAGTCCACGAGCCCTTTCTCCATGGTCAGCTCATCGTCAGGTTTCACCTGGAACATCTTTGGCCCACATCCAGATGAAATGCCAGTTAGAACGCTGCCTGCCTGCTTCTCTGGGCAGCCCGCAACAGTGGTGAGCGCTAATCATTTACAAAGGTCACGATCAGGAGCGAGCCCTGCAGCAATCATTTAAAATTCGATTGATCCCTATTTGTAGTCAGGAAAAGAAAATGGGCACTTGGACTGTATTGTAATTATGAGGCTTCCAGGCAACCGTAAATAGATGTGCAATCTCTACACTGGCAAATACCTGGGAGAAGAAATTATTACTCTGGCATAGCACATTGCTAGGAAAGGTTGAAGATAAAATTGCACATTAAAAAAAATCAATCATCTTTTGGCTAATTTGCCTTGCTCACCACCCGTCAGGGTTATCACAATTATCAGATGCCTGCTGAATATATTAAGAGGAGGGTCTACTTGCTGAAAATGATCACCAAGAAAACAAAGGCCTTAAACTCAGTGGAATCTCCAGAGAGATGGCATTTAGGGCTAGGTAGGTTCCAGAGGTCACACACACAAAGGAAGAGCCTAAGGGTGGCTGGCTCTCCCTGAGCCTCTTGCCGAGAGACAGCCCCTCCACCAGATCTTTGGAGCATTAGTCTCTGTGGATCCTGCCAACACCATCTCAATTTTCCCCTGCTGGAAAAAGTAGCCTTAGAGGAGGAGGCTCTATGTGTCCTCTGGGTGGCCAGAGAACAGCAAGTTCTGTGCTGCTTAATCCTTCAGGATGGCTGTGGTACTTGGACATCCGTAACCTTAACCTTCACCATGACCCCAAGAAATAAGTAGTGTCTACCCCAGACAGTCAGTGAGGAAACTGAGGCTGTGTTAGCCAACTTTCTGTCAGTATGTAACAAACACCAGAGATAACTGACTTAGAACAGGTTTATTTTGGCTGATAGGTTCAGAGGTTTCAATTCGTGCTTGGTTGGTGTCATTGTTTTGGGCCTGAGGCAGGCAGCACATCATGGCAGGAGCACAGGGCACCGTGATCTACTCATCACAGGCCAGGAATCAAAAGAGAGAGGGCTGGGGATATATCTCAATGGCACAGCTCCTGCCTGGTAAACGCAAGGTTCTGAGTTTGGTTCCCTGAACTTAAAAACTCCCAGCACCTCACACAAGCTACCAAGCAGCTTTCTGTGCAAAGAGTCAATACCATTCATGGGTGGGAGGACACAGATGAGGAGCTGATGGCTGACAAAAGGGAGTTCCACCTGCCAGATGAGGGGGAAGGAGGGTATAGCCTGCCTGATAGTCTGCACCACAGAGCAAACACAGCTCAGACATCTAAAGGGGCTCAATTTATCCTTAGGTGATTCTAAAAATCTATCCCAGGGATATAGAGTGCAGCTAGAGATTATGCCCAAGGATGTTGACTATGACATCATTTAGATAGTGGAATAGTAGAAAGGACCTGAATACCAAACTTGAAGTGCAGCACACTTCATATAATGATCACAATGCTTTATTAAAATTTCTAGAGACAAGTGAAAATACTTATGAAAAACAATCTAAGCAACAACCACTACAAAAACCTAGGTATAAAATTCTATAAAACCTTATCAAGAAAAAACTGCCTAACTGTGAAGATTACTGGTGGTGGCACTCTGCCTTCACATGCTATATTTTCAAAACTGTCTATGGTTAACCCATATGCCCCCCTGCTCCTGGCCTCTGGTGACCTTGCAGTTGTGGTTGGGGTCCTGGCCTGGGCCCCAGGTCAGCCATGCAGACAGCAGCCCAGGAATTCCAATTTGAGTTACCAGCTGGAGTTACTCTTTAAAAAAAAAAATTCATCAGGTTTGAGACAAGATGGCTGATCAATGAGCAGCAAAATACAAAGCCTCACGGGAGAAACAACTCAAATGCCAGAATAAAACACCCTGGAGAGACCCAGACAGTGGGAGACAGATCCTCTTGACACAGGAAGAAAATAAATGTAAAAATGCTCATCAAATATTTTGGGACTACAACTGAAACAGCTAAAAATTACGGAATACAGCGTTTTCACAGTGACCCGCCAGGTTTGCACCAGCTTGAATCCATGCTGGGCAACAGAGCCACCCAAACTCATTCCCGCCACCACTCACAGGAAACACAGCAGCACTGAAGTCAGGGGTTGGTGAGCCCAGTGGAGAGCAGAGCTGGAGAAGGGACCTTCATTAATCCATGGTCAGTGCTGGGAGTGAGACACCGCCCCCCCAAAGGGAAGGGTGCAACCCGGTGGGCAACATGTTGGATTTGGGCAGGAGGAGCCTGAACTGTGAGTGACAGTGACTGGGAGTTGGTTGCTCCCTCCCCAGAGGAGATACATGGGATTTGCTTAGACTGGGCTGCACCCCTGGCCAGGACCCAATGAGCCATCCCAAATCAATTCTCTGTGCCTAGCATCACTAACCGGGTAAAGGCCCCTGAAGTTTGGCTGGCCCAGTGGGGAGGGGCAGGCATACGCTGCCTGCTTACACCTCAGTGACAAGAGCAGGCAGGAGAGGGAAGAGGTCCCTCGCCAGCATGCTTCGGAGGAACTGTGGCCAACAGGGAAAGGGGCTGGGACCTACACTGTAACCTGAGTGGAGAAAGCCAAGGCCAGGACAGGAGAGAGAGGCAGGAGGAGTCCCCCAGCCCAGAACCCTGAGAGCACTGATCCAGGAGAAGGAAAAACGAGGGAGACTGAGGGTGGCAAACACATAACATCAGACATGGCTTCAATGGACATTAAGAGATACCTTTGGGGCCTTATACACGAGCTCAAAACTGAAATATTAAATCAGGTAAAGCAGGATATGAATAGAGTAATAAAAGAAATGCTCTCAGGAAGTATCTCTCAGGATGATACAGACGGAAGAAGGGAGGAACACAAAGGAGAGAAACACATTTGATAAACAATATAAAGAAAATATAGAATACATGAAGCAGATTCAAACAGACTATCAGGAAATTAAAAACTCCATTGAAATCTGGTAAAACTCCTTCAAAGAAACTAAGGATAGACTATCAAAACTTGAAGACAAGTTTGCAGTGTGTGATCATGAAAGGAAAGATCTCTTAAAAATAACAAGGAAACAGGCAGTAACAATACAAAGGCTAGAAGATGACAAGAGAATCCACAATTTAAGAATAAGAAATGTGAATGAAGAAGCAGGAATATATAGAGGTGAATTACAAAGGCTATTCACAGAAATAATTAAGGAAAACTTCCCAAGCATGGGAAAAGAAAATAACATTCAGTTGTGTGAGGCATACAGAACTCCAGCCACCTACAACCAAAACAGATCTACATCCAGACATATAATAATCAAGATACCAGAAATTCAGTATAAAAACAGAATATTAAAAGCCATCAGAGAAAAGAAACAGATTACCTATAAAGGTAAGCCCATCAGAATCATGGCTGACTTCCCGACACAGACCATCAGATCAAGAAAAGCTTGGAGCAAAGTGTTACAAGCCCTGAAAGAGAATAACCTCCAGTCCAGATTGATGTATCCTGCAAAACTTTCACTAGAAATTGATGGAGAAACAAGGTGCTTCCATGACAGAGAGGAACTGGAGGAGTTTGTGATCACCAATCCAACCCTACAGAGAATACTGAAGGACATTCTAGAGAGAGAGAGAAAAGAAATACCAGGATTTTAGGAATAGTGGCAGAAAGGCCTCAATGAGTGGGGCAGGCAGTAGAATGAAGGAGAAAAATAGACAAACAAAGGCAGGAAAATAGCATGGCAGAAGTAAGGCAGAGAAGGATAACTAGAAACTCTAACATCGATGGCCTTGATACACTATATTGTTAATAGTGCACCAGGATTTAAAACCCACAGTACTCACCCTATTCTGCTTAGATGTATTATATTCTGTTCCAGTCATTCTTACCTGTACTAGATTTGAGGGCACAGACAGTAATCCCAAAAATAACAGGATATAGTATGGTAATCATCCTTAATTTCCTATTAACTTAATCTAAAGCTCTGTAAAACCTACACTGTTTTACCATGACTGATCATAATCGAATCTGGTTTGTTGGATTGCGGTTTTGTATTGATAGATTTTATTCAAAGCCATTATGATTGATAGTATCAAGTCTGAGAGTATAGGCAACTGCACTTAAGATGAGAAGATCCACTAGAATATCCACTATGGTTTGATTATTACCTGCCTTTGAAATTTTATACTGTCCACAATATTTTATTTTTACTAATATTGTTATTTACTGCTATACTTAGTTATACTGCTATCTTCAATTATGCCTGATGATATAGACATTCTATTGAATATAATAAGAAACAACACAGTAATCATTGTAGATCACCTTGTACTGTGGTTTTATACGACTTTTTGGTTTCATGTTTTTATAGGAATTTGTTTTGTTTTGTCTTGCTAAGTTTTGTTTTTCCCTCTAATACAGAAAGTATAGAAATACATGCAGAGATTCATGCATGTGTAGCTGTCTACACTCTCACTGTTTGACTATCTACTTTGTATGCTTTAATTTTTTACCTTGAACAACTATTTCTAAGAGGACAATATGTAATTTATTAACTAGTGATTTCTTATTATCTTTTTTTGGAATTCTGTATTACCTCTACCATTTATATGCTTTTGTTTCTCTTTAAATAAAAAAAAAATTCACCATTTCAGTTTAGGAATCCAGTTCATTGGCATTGAGTTCACCCACCACAGTTATTCACCTCTAGGACCTTTTCCTCTTCCCAAACTCAGCATCCATTAAATGACAGCCCCCATTTTCCTCTCTCCCCAAGGCACTGGGAACCTCTATTGGGCTTTCTGTCTCTGAGGCTGCCTCCTTTTATTTATTTATATAAAATGAAAGCAGACGGTGTTTGGCCCTTCGTGCCTGGCTTCTTCCACTTTGCATGTCTTCAAGGCTCATTCATGCCGGTGCACCCAGCTGTCCAGACCTCTGTTTAATTGTCATTGAACCCAGGTCTGGCAGGAGTGGCAGAGTTGTTCTCACTTAATAGTTGATGAGACCCAGGACTTATCCTCAGTTTGATTCTGAGTCCATCACTCACTGCAGACAGGAAAGTGGTCCATGCTCAGGTGAGGAAGCAGCAATGGTCTGGCCTCTTGACATTGCACATCTGTGTTGACCTCAGCGGATGTGATTCTCTCCCCTACTCAGGCCAAAGATTGCTCATCACATCCCCCCAAAAAAACTTCCCTGAGGTCACCAAGGTCTTGGGTAAGACTCTCCATTTCTGGGTGACCTCCCTCAGCTGGCCCCTTCACATAGCACAGTGGTTGGACACCCTGGCCTTCCAGCCTTCCTCCCCACCTGTGGATGCAAGGTAAGTGGGCCCCATTATCCACTCATCATCCCACTGCCCTCCCCATGGCTCCTCCCCACAAGCAGCATCTGGGGTCCCATGGGAAGTGTGCATGCCAGGATGGATGACATCCTGCACAAGTGAGGGCCGAGCTGCAGCCCTGGGCCACGTGCACCCACCTCCCCCTAAGGACACCATGGTCCTACACCTGCCCACCCTGGGGTCCCAAAAGAAAAGTCTCATCAGGAGCCACCTCTCATTCTCCCAAGGGACTTGGAGAGCCCATGGCAGTGGGAGAATAACTGTCCTCAGAAACAAGTCTTCCAACCCTGTCCTTTTACACCTGCTGTGAGAGGCACACATAGCCCGAAAACTATTATAGTATTGGGTTGATTTGTGAAAAACCTACCCCATTAAGGGTACATTTTCCACCACCCAATCACAACAGCTAATTAATTGATAGAGTCCTCTTAAACAAGTACCATACCTGCTAACAACACACACCTGAGTGAATGCATTACCTGTGAATGATGTTGGGTAATTATCAGGTTTCTACTCTATTTAGTACAACACATGGTTACATCACTGCCATGGCTCAGGAACCCTGGGAATGAGAATTTTGTCACTCCATGTAGCATGTTATGCTATAGCGGTCATAGCCAACAATTCTGGAAGCTTGTGTCCTTGTTTGCTCTCTGCCACTGTCCCTGATTGGATAGTTGTGGGGCTTCCTCAGCACCCACCTGCATTTTACTCCTGTCTCCTTGAATCCCTTCTCACAAAAGCTCAGTAACTTTTAAAGTGCAAATCAGTTGTCACAGTCTGTAATCCTAGCATTCAGGAGGCTGAGGCAGAGAACCTCTGCAAGTTTGAGGCCAGCCTGGACCACATAGTAAGTTCAAGGCCAGCCTAAACTATATAACACCTTATCTCAAAACAAAACAAAACAAAACAACTCCTTCCTGGTAAACTGCAGCAGTGTGAGTGAGCAGCAGGCATGCCAGGGAGAGAACAAGTTAGTGTCTCCCATGAGCCTACCGGCGCATGGTCTGAAAATCAAACATCTCATATTTCCCCCTCCCCTTAGCAACTGGATGATATCAAGGACAGCCAGAGTTGATAGCAACTAAGGCACATAAAGCAACTAAATGCTTGTATTGTTGGGTTGATTATGCCGACCTGGGGCCAGAGGGCTGAGCATCTCTTGGGAGAATAACTATATGCAATGTAGCAAATACAGGGGATTTCCTTCTGTCTTTTCTTTGAAGGCAAATATTCTTTTCACTGTTTTGCTCTGTTCTGATCAATTGTTTTGCTCTATTCAATATTCTGTTTTGATAGGTTTTATAATGTTCTTTTTTGGTTTGATTTTGCTATACCTGATTGAATGGACAACTATTGTGAAGGTAACAAGATACACTATGGTACATATTATTGTTATCCTGGTATCGTGCTCTGAAGTTCTCTACCAATTTCACTGCATTGTCTCGATTGGCTTTATTCTATCTTGTTTTATTGTATTTTACTACCTTCAAAAAAAAAAAAAAGGAAACAAGAAAAAAATGCAAACCAGAGCAGGTCATTTCTGCTCTAAGAGCTCCAAAGGCTTCATTCACGTGACCACTGGACTCACCTCACACCTTCTCTGTAGCTGAAGATGACCTGTGTAATATGACCCAGCCCTCCCTGCCTTGTTCCCTCCACTCACCTGGTCCCTCATTGGTCAGGTTCACAGTTTCCTCCCTCTGCCTTGAACACCAGCCCCAAGGCCTTTGCACTGGCACATTGTCCCCCATTTCTCTGCTCAGCCCACCCTTTTTGTCCACAAACCAGCACAATTAATTGTGACTTCTTCAGGTCTTCCCCTAACCAGTCTAACTAAAGTGGTCTTGTAGTTCTCTATCGTGTCGTCCTCATTTATTTCTTTATGCTTTTGACCTATCTAAAATTGTATTGCCAGATTCATAACTTTGGGGGTCATTTCTCCTTATTACCATTCATTCACCAAAGATAGAAGCTTTCTGTATTTGATAACTATTCTCAGAGATGATTACTGATAGCCCATAATATTTGTTGACTAACATTGTACAAGGAATTTTTGAAGTCCTTCATTTATCCTAAGCCTTCCTTTAGCCTCTGCTTTTTCCTGTGCCCCTTAAAATGAATTGTCCTTCATACTGATTCACCTAGCCCAGTGGCTTCCAAACTTCCCAGTGCCTTGGATCAACCTACCCACACTCTCCATGGAATGTGAACCCAGCCCCTTGCCAAGTGTCTCTGCATTGCCCTCTCCCTGCCACCTGCTCCTCCCGTAGAGTTCCCCACCCAACCTCTTGCCCAAGCCAGGAACTCAGGAGGCTGAAGCGGGGATGCCTGTTCTGTCCCCCGTCCTTTCAAGGGTAAACTCAGAAGTACTTATGCAGAGGCCCCTATAGGACTGCGTTACTGTTGCCCACTGTGATCTCCAGCTCAATTATTCACCTGTACAGGGTCTTTCACATCCTGTTCTCTTCTCTGTGTACCCTTCCTCTACTCTCTGGGTCCCCCTCCTGCACCCAGGCTTGAGTCCCAAGCTGGTTTTCAGTGTCACCAACTTGATGTTTCCTTAGATACAATCATTCCCTCACCTAGCACATACAGTCAACCCCTAGATCTCAATGACACTGTCCATGTTAATTTCCTGTAGCTGCTATAACAAACTTCCACAGACTCAGTGGCTTAAAACAATAAAAAGGTAGTCTTGCCCAGCTCTGGAGACCAGGAGTCCAAAAATCAGTACCAGCAGGCTGGCATTAGTACATCTACAGGGTCACTGTCCTGCAAGGACTAGAGGAGTATCCTGCCTCTTCCAGTTCAGGTGGCGTGTGGCCCCATCAGTCCTATCTTTGCTTTTGTGGTTATATCACCTTCTCTTTTTCTGCCTGGTTCAAATTTCTTTCCATCTCCCTCTTTCAATAATGCATGCAGATATATGCAGAGCCCACCCCAATAATCCAGGAGAATCTCCCATTTCAAAATGCTTAACTTAATCATATACACAAAACTTTGTTTTGTGTATATGATTTGGCTTTTTTTTTTTTTTTTTTTTTTGGTACTGGAGATTGAACCCAGGGACTTCACAATGACCTATATTTCCAGTCCCTTTTTTTAAATTTTGAGACAAAGTGTCTAAATCAATAAGTTTCTCAGGCTACATGCAAACTTGTGATTCTCTTGCCTCAGCTTTATAGAATCCTGGGATTACAGGCATGAGCCCCCACACCTAGCTTGCAAAGTTTTTTTTTTTTTTTTTTTGACATACACTGTAAGGTAGCATGTACTTATTCTACGGATTAAGAAGTAACATATTGGGGGGATGTTATTCACCCACTATGTGCATTATTCAGCATTCCCTTCACTGGAACACAGTATAAAGCATACACAGTTGAAAGGAGGATACATTTACTTTGGTTTGTGGTTTCAGAAGATTCAGTCCATGGCTGACTGGCTCCAACACAGAAATATCCAGATAGAAGGCATGTCCAGAAGCAGAGCAGGGAAACTGCACCAGAGAGGAAAGGGCCAGGGACCAGATATAGAACCCTAGGTCATGCCTCTGCAACCTACCCAGACACAACCAGAAATGTGCTGTCCTGGTTCCATAGGTACCTCTCAAGAGGATCAAGTTTACAGCTAAGACATCACCTCTCCCCTGAAGTATTGTGTGCCACCTCCTGACTGGCCCCTGAAATTCATTCTCCCAGCTACACTCAGAGACATCTTTCTGAAAGGCAAAATACAACACTCTCTGCCTGGCAAGACCTTGCCTGTCCTCTGCCCGGGCACCTCACATATCTTGGGGGACAGAAGTCTTTATAGTCCTATGTCTGGGGTATGTAGGTACAATTAACTGCTGTCAGGTGAAAATTCAGGTGTCAAATTAAGAGAATCCAGAAATCCAGGTTTGGTTGGCCTTTATTTCTAGTGTAAACCTCTCAGTATTTAAATGCTGGCAGCTAATTAAAAAAAGAAACTGCAGTTTACACAGGCCACACAGCTTGGAGCTGCCTCCTTACAGCCATTGCCCAGCAGCTGAAGCACGTGGCTTCTTTCTGTCCCCAGGCCTTTGCCTGACCTTCCCCTTTTGCTGGAAACACTCCCTGTGCTCCACCCCTGCCTGCCCCCTGCCTCAATATGTCCTTGTCAGGCTAACTCCTGCTCCTTTGTTTCCAGGTCTAAGCCACATTTCTGTGGAGGGACTGAGGGGCTTCTCGTCCTACTCCCATCTCAGCTCAGGTCCCTCTTCAGAAATGGCTCTGAGATCTGCCACCTGTGCACTGTGAATTTTTGAATGGCAAGGATGAGTCCCCCACTGTCAATGCAGCAGTAGGGAGCCCTCACCAGATGCTGCGGTCCCCTTGTCTGCAATTTCACTCTCGATCATCTCAGTGAGTCTCAGTTGTCATGGACCCATGTCCAACCATTGATGTGGTTATGGCTCCAGATCTAGGATCACTGCTGTTGCTGATCCTCCTTCTGATGCATCAGCCAAAGATCTTAGTAGCCTGACACTGTGTCACCATGGACCTCTCTCCCTCCCCTTGTCTTTTCCTGTGCACACTACATCAAATCACATTATCACAAGGGTGACTACAGTACAATTAAGATATTTTATATATTCACTGATGACATTCACATAATCTTATTATACTACCTATATTGTTACAATTGTTCCATTTGATTAGAGCTGTTATTAGTCTCTTACTGTGCCTAGTTTATCACTTGAACTATCCAAGGTATATATGTAGAGGAAAAAGCAAAGCTTACATTAGGTTCAGTTTGAGCTGAGGACTCAGGTACCCACTAGGGGTCTTGGAATATGTCCCCTGTAGATAAACACTACTGTGTTTGTAGGGATATGAATGTATTTCTAGCCTTTAAGAAAACCGAAAATATTTTCTTTTCAAGGCATTATAACAAGCTACAAGAATCACCAAATATGGAAATGTGAATTTGGGTTAATCTTGTCTCAAAATGAATCCTCAGGCTTAGATTTAAGAATTGTTTGCTATTCCAGGAAAGGACCAACAGGGAAAAGTAGATGTTGCCTGCACTTTATGGGCAGTTTCACCATTTGCTGATTTGTCAGCGTTTGCTGTGCACTCGGTAGATTCACTCTGCCTTCAGTATTTCTAACACACACATCCATTTGCACACATCCACATATCCCTTTATCCACACCTGCCAACCCTGAAGTAACCAACACTCATCACTCTTATGAGTGTTGAATTGAAACTCACTCATCCACCTTGCATGTGACTACTTCATCTTACTCAAACTGTAGCAGACCATCTACCAAGGAGGAAGTGGGCATCGCCACTTTAGGTAAATCATGTTGCAGGGTGATTATAACTCTTACATTCACTATCACTGCCAAGGGAAACCACCACATTTAGAATGCTTCCTTTCCTTCTCCCTGAAAAGTCCACTGAAAGAGTTCACTGTACAATAACCACTACAAAGGAGTGAAGCTAAAGCTCAGAACTTAAGGATTAGACTCAGCTGGCTCATGTGATCTTTGAATAAAAACAAATACTGGAGAAAAGATAGCCTCTCATCCCACTCCCATAATTTGGGTAAAAATGGTTATCTGTGTGCAGAAGAATGACTTTAGACCCATATCTCTCACCCTCTTCTAAAATAAAATCAAAGCATATCAATGACTTAGAAATAAAAACAGAAACACTTCACTGCTGGAAGATAAAATAGGTAAAACTCTTGAAAGCATAGGCTTAGGCAAGGACTTATGGAACAGAACATCAATTGCTCAAGAAACAATATAAATAATTAACAAATGGGATTATATCAAGTAAAAAATTTCTACACATCAAAGTAAATGAAGAGACAACCTAATGGTGGAGAAAAAATTTATTAGCAACTCTTTGGACACAGGACTAAAATCTAAATACAGAAAGAACTAAAATAACAATTAGACTCCAAAAAACAAAAGATCCAATCCAAAAGTAGGCCATAGAAAAAAAATGGACTCTTCTCAAAAGAAGAAACATGGGATCACACGAAGACAAGATGGCCAATCAGTGAGCAACAAAATACAAAGCCTCCTGGGAGAAACAACTCAAATGCCAGAATAAAACACCCTGGAGAGACCCAGACAGAAGGAGATGGATCCTCTTGACACAGGAAGAAATTAAAACTTAAAAAAGCTCATCAAATATTTCAAGACTACAACTGAAACAGCTAAAAATTAAGAGACACAGCGTTTTCATGGTGACTCGCCAAGTTTGCACCAGCTTGAATCCACACCGGCCAGCAGAGATGCCCAAACTCGTTCTTGCTGCCACTCACAGGAAGCACAGCAGCACTGAAGTCGGGGGTTGGTGAGCCCAATGGAGAGCGGAGCTGGCAAAGGGAACTTCATTGATCCACAGTCAGTGCTGGGAATCAGACCCTCCCACACACGGGAAGGGCGCGACCAGATGGGCGACATGTTGGAATCGGGCAGGAGGAGCCTGAACTGGGAGCAACAGTGACTTCAGTTGATTGCTCCCTCCCCAGAGCAGATTCATGGGATTTGCTTGGACTGGGCCACGCCTCTAGTTGGGACCCAATGAGCCGTCCCAAATCAATTCCCTGCACCTAGCAAGTACTAACTTGGTTAAGGCAGCTGAAGTTTGGCTGGCCCGGTAGGGAGGGGCAGGCATACACAACTGCTGCTTACACCTCAGTGACAAGAGCAGGCAGGAGAGGGCGGAGTTCCCTCACCAGAGTGCTTCAGAGGAAACGTGGCCAACAGGGAAGGGGGCTGGGACCTACACTGTATCCTGTGTGGAGAAAGCCAGGGCCATGACAGGAGGGAGAGGCAGGAGGAGGCCGCCAACCCAGAACCCTGAGAGTACTGATCCAGGAGAAGGAAAAACAAGGGAGACTGAGGGCGGCAAACACACAACATCAGACATGGCTTCAATGGACATTAAGAGATATCTTCGGGACCTTGTAGACGAGCTCAAAACTGAAATATTAAACCAGGTAAAGCAGGATATGAGCAGAGTGATAAAAGAAATGCTCTCAGGAAGTATCTCTCAGGATGATACAGCAGGAAGAAGGGAGGAACACAAAAAAAGGAGAGAAACATTTGATAAAGAATATAAAGAAAATATAGAATACATGAAGCAGATTCAAACAGACTATCAGGAAATTAAAAACTCCATTGAAAGCTGGTAAAACTCCTTCAAAGAAACTAAGGATAGACTATCAAAACTTGAAGACAAGTTGGCAGTGTGTGATCATGAAAGGAAAGATTTCTTAAAAAATAACAAAGACACAGGCAGTAACAATACAAAGGCTAGAAGATGACAAGAGAATCTACAATTTAAGAATAAGAAATGTGAATGAAGAAGCAGCAATACATAGAGGTGAATTACAAAGGCTATTCACAGAAATAATTAAGGAAAACTTCCCAAGCATGGGAAAATAAAATGACATTTGGTCGCTTGAGGCATACAGAACTCCAGCCACCTACAACCAAAACAGATCTACACTCAGACATATAATAATCAAGATGCCAGAAATTCAATATAAAAACAGAATATTAAAAGCCATCAGAGAAAAGAAGCAGATTACCTATAAAGGTAAGCCCATCAGAATCACAGCTGACTTCTCGACACAGACCATCAGATCAAGAACAGGTTGGGGTGAAGTGTTACAAGCCCTGAAAGAAAATAACCTCCAGCCCAGAATGATGTATCCTGAAAAACTGTCACTAGAAGTTGATGGAGAAACGAGACGCTTCCATTACAAAGAGGAACTGGGGGAGTTTGTGACCACCAATCCAACACTAGAGAATACTGAGGGACATTCTAGAGAGAGAGAAAAAAGAAATACCAGGATTTTAGGAACAGTGGCAGAAAGGCCTCAATGAGTGGGGCAGGAAGTAGAATGAAGGAGAAAAATAGACAAACAAAGGCAGGAAAATAGCATGGCAGAAATGAGGCAGAGAAGGATAACTAGAAACTATAATATAGATGGTCTTGATATGCTATATTGTAAATAGTGCACCAGGATTTAAAACCCACATTACCCACACTACTCTGCTTAGATGTATTATATTCTGTTCCAGTCATTTTTACCTGTACTAGATTTGAGGGCACAGACAGTAATCCCAAAAATAACAGGATATAGTATGGTAATCATCCTTAATTTCCTATTAACTTAATCTAAACCTCTGTAAAACTTACACTTTTTTACCATGCCTGATCGTAATCGAATCTGGTTTGTTAGATCGCTGTTTTGTATTGATAGATTTTATTCAAAGCTGTTATGATTGATAGTATTAAGTCTGAGAGTATAGGCAACTGCACTTAAGATGAGAAGATCCACTAGAATATCCACTATGGTTTGATTATTACCTGCCTTTGAAGTTTTATACTGTCTACAATATTTTATTTTTACTAATATTGTTATTTACTGCTATACTCAATCATACTGCTATATTCAATTATGCCTGATGATGTAGACATTCTATTGAAGATAATAAGAAACAACAGGTAATCATTGTAGATCACCTTGTACTGTGGTTTTATACAACTTTTTGGTTTCATGTTTTTATAGAAATTTGTTTTGTTTTGTCTTGCTAAGTTCTGTTTTTCCCTCTAATCCAGAAAATATAGAAATACATGCAGATATTCATGCATGCATAGTGTCTACACTCTCACTGTTTGACTATCTACTTTGTATGCTTTAATTTTGTAACTTGAGCAACTATTTCTAAGAGGACAATATGTAATTTTAACTAGTATTTTCTTATTGTTTATCTTTTTTTTTTTTTTTTGGAAT
>PVLA01001511.1:0-10506 GCA_004027455.1 Hydrochoerus hydrochaeris | reverse complement strand
ACCACTATGGAATTCAGTATGGAGTTCCCTCAAGACACTGAAATAGAAATTCCATTTGACCCAGCTATACCTCTCCTGGCTTCTTCCTAAGAGAGCTGAAGTTGTCATATTGCCATGACACATACATACTCATGGTTGTAGTAACACACTTTATAAGAGCTCAATTTTAGAAATGGCCTATATGCTCATCAATGGATGGATGGAGAAAAATATGGAATATATGCCCAATGGAGTACTCCACAGTCATAAATTGGGATGAATTTGAGCCATTAATAGATGGACCTGGAGATCATAATGCTAAGCAAAGTTAATCAGACACATAAAGTTATATATCTCTTCAATTCTTTTATATGAGCAACTCAAATTATAAATAATTTAAAGAGCAAAATAAAGAGATGGAAATGGGGAGATAGAGTTTTTGAAGATGAGAAGGGGACTTAGGGAAGAGGAGAGGAAAGCAAAAATGATCAAGGTGCCAAGTGAATATATACCAATTCCTCCAAATGAATGTGACTTTTATGCACTGCAGACATATACTAATAAAAATAAAAGAACAAAATCAGCTGGCTTATAAACAGAGAATTATACAGGTGTGCTGGGGACATGTACTTTACCCAAACAAGGTAAAACAAGTTTCTTCTGAAATAGTCTGACAGCTTTGCACTTTGCAAATTGTGTGCCATCAACATGTATTACCTTTATCATCAAACAAAATGACAAACTTTTGAAGTGTTTGGAGAAACTGTTACTCCATTAGCAGAGGTTTTCCCAAGAGCCCACAGTACTGCTGGACTCTGGGGCAACATGAAGTAGCAAGTTTTAACCTCCACAGTGTCCAGGACTTGGGAATCAAATGCACCGTGTGTAACCCACAGTGCCCCGTGGAGGCTGCAAGGACAGAGTGGCCAGTGGGCACTCAGCCAGCTGTTTGAGGCTGTTCAGGAAGATTCTGGGATTCCAAGAGACCCTCACACCAGGGAAAAACCTTATGGGGCTTTCAGATGCTATTTTAATACTGCTTTCATTTCACTATAATTATTACTTCTTTCACCTCCTCATTTTCTTGTAATTCAAGAGGCAAATTTCTTACAAAAGGAATAATGTCTGGCACAGAAGCATTCTTTTAATGCAGAGAGCCGTTAGCTCAAGTACCAGTACACAGTGAGAGGTCCCAAGCCTGTGGCCCTCCGGGAAACTTCTCTTAGACACCTTGTGCATGACCATTTCAGTGCCTGGCACAGTCCCTGGCAGACTTACATGGTGGCTAAATGAATCTTGAAGGATCAAGGATTACATCCAAGCATCTTCTCTAACTCTGACAACAGCAAACTGTACTGGCAGGTGTGACCTTCAAGGAGGCAATATCTATACCTCTCTTGACCTTTCCCAGGGAGAGAAGATTAAGCTGCTGGACTTGTAAGTCAATATTTAAACATCCAGGAGAACAACAGGGTGATCTGGAAAGCTTGCTCCATAGACAAGACTTTTTTTTCTTTAAGAAGCTGATTTTGTCCCCACAGAGGCAGCCCAGGGTTTCCTGAGTTAGAAAGGTGCCTAGTTCTGTGTCCTCTGGTGGCGGGAGTGGCTCCTGTGTCCCTTGGCACCCTCCTGCCAGATGCAAGCCTGAAATTTAGTTAAACACACACACACACACACACACACACACACACACACAGGAAGGAGAAGTGGCACACTATAGAAAGTTGAGGGGAGTGGTACAGCCTGCAACTGGCATTTCTCAATGAATTTAGAAACAGCAGTGTGTTCTGGAAGGGATGAATTCATCACCATACTCAACACCATTTGGATACTGGATGGGATATGGCTACATTTTCCATCCCCATCTCTATAGGACAGTAAGCTAGGAAGCAGGAAGTTCCTACAGGAAGCAACTGCTGAGCTTCAGGAACAGAAAGGTATTAATTTATGAAACTGCTCAGTTTCCAAAACTGGAAACCTCCCCAGGATACTCCTCTCCTCTCACTGTTCAGGCCCAGATATCTCTGCATCCTTTCTCATCTCTACTGGTTCTTATACTGCTTGTTTCATGCCTAGATATTTAAAAGACCTCCACTACCACATTGCACAATGGTTTAGAAAATGACATGAAAAGCGCTCCAGCATCGTAACCCCTGCAGAAGGGGGCAGGTGCCTCCTTTATAAATCCAAATCTGATGCTGTCTGCACTCTGCCTCAAACCCTCTGGTCTCCTCTGCCCTGGCTATTCCCTGACTCAGGATCTTAATGAGTCTTCACAGCCCAGGGATGCACCATACACATTCCCAATCCCTTGCTCTTGCACTTGCTGCTCCTTGTCCAGAAAACTCTTCACCATTGCAGTCTAATAAATGCCCTTCATCTTGCAAAACTAAAGATCAAGGCTACCTCCTGGTGACATCTTCCTCTCCTGGCTGTAACTTTTATACTTAACAGAGCATCCTCTCTGTCTCTGAAAATATGCATTACTTCTGCCTGGCTCTTGCAATCCACTGCTTCTTCTTTTTCCTCCTCCTCCTCCTCTTCCTCCTCCTCGTTGCCTCTCCTCTTCTTCTTTTTCCTCTTCTTCCTCTTTCTGTTTTCCTTTCCCCTCCTTCTTCTTCTACCTCTTCTCCTCCTCCCTTATGCATGCATCCAAAATTCAGTCTTCTCCCTAGTGTGTGTGTACATGCGTGTTATGAGTGCATGCAAGTGTGTGTGTGTGTGTGTGTGCACTTACATATGTGTGACACTGGGAATTAAACCCAGAGCCTTCGCTGAGCTACCTCCTTTTTTTCATTATTATTTTTAAATTTTGAGACAGGGCCCTCTAAGGCACTAAGTTTCCTAGGCCAGATTTGAATTTGCAGTCTTCCTTCCTTAGTTTCCCAGAGTGCTGGGATTACAGGTGTGCCCCCACCGCAGCTGGCTTCCTGCAAGCTTCTTATAGGCAGCAGATGGAGTCTTTTTCACCTGCGTATCCTTCGTTATCTGCCTTGACTCTACCAAAGGACAGGTGCTCAGATCTTATCCGAGCACCTGAACTGGAGTTGTGGGAAGTACAGCTGAGAGGTCACGACTGTAACCTAGGTCTTCAAATTTTTACCTTCTTCTGGTATTCTGTGTCACAGCAGGGTGACCACTGTTAGCAGTAAAAGTATTGTCCACTTTAAATTGGGTAGAAGAGAGGATTTTGAATATTCTCATCACAAAGAATGATAAATATTTGAGATAATGGATATGCTAACTGACTTATTTGATCATTTCACAGTGTACACATGTATCAAAACTTCATGTTGCAGCTCAGCATAGGTATGGTTATTATGTGCCCATTAAAAATAAAATAAAACTTGAAATTCTCAAGGTCAAACAGGTTGAATTCCAACAGAGGCAGCTTCTTTTGCCTGTTAGATTCAAGTTAGTATCCACCATCACTTTCTCCCTTTATTCCCTACATCTAATGGCTTCTGCTCCCAGGCCTGGAGTTGTGAAGATAGAAATATGCCCAAGAATCTCTGCACCTTCCCATGACATCCTGCAGACCTGCCTGGGCTCCTGCAGAGCCAAAAAGCCTGTGAGATGGTCACCAGCCCCAGGGCTGGAGCTCATATCGGGCATGCACTAAGTGATGCAGTGCTGAGTGGCCTGCCTAGGTCACATCTGAAGGTTGGAAGTGTAGCCCTTTGGGAACCAAGTGGTGCTTCCCTGTCTTTGCAGCTGTCTGTCTCCCTTCCCCTTTCTCTGCCTTCCCAAGCTGCTCATAGCCTGGAATGAGCCAGACACATCTATACCCTCATACTGGCCAGTTCTGCTCATCCACAAATGTCCCTCCCTCTGTGAGTTCAGTCCCTTCCCTAATGTAGTCAGGATGGCCCCCGATCACTTGCCACACTTTGTCCATTTCCCACCTCCCTCTGCTATATGGTCCCAAGAACAGGAAGGAGTGCTTTTGTCCCTGGCTTCCCTCAGGGTGGGGCTGTTTTGCACACCACAAGTATGCAAGGCAAACTCATAGAACAGCAACAGTAGTTGCTGCTCCAAAGGATGAAAAAAAAAAAAAAAATCCTGGGAAACAACTTCTCTGGTCCATACCCTTCCCTAGGAAGAGCAAGAATAAAATCTTTTCTTTCTTTCAGGAAATATCTTTGGTCAGTGTCTCTGCAAGTGATTCTGTACAATTACTACAAATGCTATGGATGGGTGAACAGACTGTGATGAAGATGTTAACTCACCACAAAGTCTGATAATGGGGTTATTTAATCGGTCTCCTGTGCAGAGACTGCCAGACGTTTCTGGGGGGGAAAAATTTAGCTACCTCTTTTCCACCAATGAGAAATTGCTGCCTTTTCCTAGCTTACAATTCTTAATTTTAATCAAAGAATTGGAAAGCCCTGAAACTAAACATCCAAAGTATCCTGTGAAGGTAGGAAAAGGAGGCAGCATACTATTTAAAGGTACAAACTGCTTCTATGATTGGGTCTATGGTCTGATGAAGCTTAGGTATTGTTCTTAAAAATTAGAATTTTTTTTTTTGAAGACCCATGCTATACCTAAAACCTCAGTTCTGGTAAATGGAGTTCTTTAGAACAACAACAACAAAATCTCAATTGAAATCACCTGCTGCACCCTGTTTTCTTCCTGAGCAGATTAGGCCCCAGGGGAGAAGGCGCTTGTGCAGAGGATGCCCCAGTGCAACCCGGTTTCCAGAGGCATCCCCCTTCCTCTGCATAGGGAGCAGCAAACTGCTGGACAAGATGCCAACAGCCGTGTTCCTCAGCCCACACCCTCTTTTACCAGATGAAGGGCTCCGATTCATGGAGAGACAAATATTCCAGGCCATTTTTTCAGACACTGACAAGAAGTAAATTAGGAAATCATGTAAGTACAATACACGAGCCATCCCTTCCTATTGATCACATATAATTTACATCTTACAAAGATGTGAATTCTTGCATTCTCACTCCACAAGGAAAATCTCAATGATTTATTCATTTCAAATGAAAAATAGAAGGTAGATGAGAAGAATGACTTCACAGACTGCATCGTTCTCGGGGCACTGGTGCGAGGCTCTCTCGCATACTGCCCGGAGGCCTCCGTGTTCAAGTCCCTCTAATTAACAAGGTGAATCAGGCAGCAGCTCTCTAATTAGTGAGCATGACAAGCCAGCAGAAACAGGCAGGCAGACTGGTGCACAGAGCTGGCCAACAAAGGCACAGCACATTCCAAGAGGAAAATGCAGATTTCTTCTAAATAACTCTAAAAAGTAAGATGGTGGGGACATAAAAACCCACTTCATTTTAATTCTCAGAATTCCTGTGTCTTATTCATTCTCAGGGACAACTCCTTGCTAAGGCAAGGTTTGCCCCAGATATTTATACAACCTTTCCAGGCTCTCTGAAAACACAGGCAACTAATTTTTAAAAATTTATTGTGGTCAGTATGGTTAAAATGTGGTCTGCCCTTTTAACAAATGCTTAATCATAAAAGACAAGATTGTCAACTACAGATACAATGACATCAGCAGATCTCTAGAACTTACACATCTTGCTTAACTGAAACTAGGCTCATTTATTAGTAACTACTCATTTTTCCCTCCCTAGACCCTAGCAACCACCATTCAACTCTGTGATGCTCTGAATTTGACTATTTTAGATATTGCCTGTAAGTAGACTCATGCAATATTTGTCTTTCTAAAAAGCATGTGCACTTTGGTTTGAAATAAGAATCAGAATCCTTGTTTGACTTATGATTAATTTGTCTGTATTTTAGTCCAAGGAGCAGTGGTTGCCATTTATCTTTATTCCTAGTTTTTTCTAAAACCAGCAATGTCTGGTGTGAAATTCTATTTGGTGACTCATTTGAAGCCATTAAGTCCCATGGGACACCCTGCAAGGAGCCCCCGAATGGAAAAAGCTGGCGGAAAGGTTCAGATCTGGGAAAACAACCTGGCTCAAGGTGAACTGGGCTGTGGCTGGCACTGGGCTTGGCTCACTGAATCTTTGCCAATTTTACCAGTCTTTGCTTATCTGCCAACGGGAGGCTTTCCTTCCTCAGGTGCTGACCAGTCTGGTCTGAATGTGCTCAGCACTGGAGGGGGCATCCTCAGGGCACCGCCAGACCAGCGCTCCCTATATCATCCAAGCTGCCTGAGAGCAATCTCACAGCACCACTGTGTGCAAAGAGCCTGTGTCTGCAGAGACATGAGTGTTTGTGCTCATCTCCAGACTGACGGCACCAGAGGACACATGGGAGCTGTCCCTTGCAGTCTGGTGGATCTGACTTCATAGAGAACTGTGGATGACCTCTGTGTCCTTTATGTTTTAGCAGCTTACCATGAAGTTTGGAAGGCATTTTCTTTTAGCATCAGGTATTAGATGTCAGATGCTAACAACAGTCTTATGATCGGAGAGCATACTGACTCAGCTTTAGATGCTGCAAACACCTATTGGACACTGGCCCTTTTGCCAAACACTGTGCTAAACATTTCCTCTAGTGCATAGTTGTCATTGCTATGCTTTTACAGTCTGTGACACTGAGTACCAAAACGGTTCAGAAGTCCTCCCATGGCCCTTCTGCTAGAAAATACCCCTGGAAGCAGAATAAGAAATCTGGGTTCAAAACCAGCCTGCATCTGCTCCAACCCTGTCCTTTCTAAGACTCATGTGCCAGGCTTTAGGAACCTGGTAAACCTGGCATCAGCTCCCTGCCCTTCTCAGCCAAAGGCTGGTCACAGCAGCAACCCTGACACCAAGGAGCAACTCAGCAGTTCTTCACAGTGAATGGTCTTCCTACCTCTCTCTGGCGAACAATAAGAATGACAGGTTTAGAAGTGTGGGGCCCTTTTACCAGCAGACTCACCTCTGCACCATCACTCTCCTTGGAAGACTGATACTTCTATCACATCATTTCAAGGCAGGCAGATATGTGAAAGAGATCTGAAAAACAGCCACTGAGGTGGAAACCATCAAAAGAAGACACCAGAGGGAAGCCATGGCCAAGTGGGAAGCTGAACTCACTGCCACTCTGCTGCTGCCTGGGGTCCTACCTACTGGTTTAAATATTATTATTATTACTATTTTTTTTGTACCAGGGATTGAACTCATGACCTTGTGCTTGCCAGGCAGACACTTGTGCTACTGAGCTAAATCCCAAGCCCCTGCTGGTTTAAATTTTCCAGATTTTTTTCTGCACGTGCTATGGCTCAAGTGATCCTCCAATGTACATGTTAAGATGTAATTGCATTGTAACAGCATTAAAGAGAGGGTTTTGAGTTGCAATTAAGTCATAAAGCTCCGGCTTCATGAATGGGTTGTGTCACAGGCGAGGTTTGGTCGTGGTGAGAGTGGGTTTGGTGTAAGCACGGCCCTCCCTCGCCGCTCTCTCCTCACGCATGCACACTTGCCCTTCCACCACGTTATCACACAGCAGGGAGACTGTCACCAGATGCTGAACAGATGCCAGGGCTGTGCCCTTGGACTTCCCACCCTCCAGGATTGTGAGCCAAATAAACTTCTAATCTTTACAAATTAACTAAACTGGGCATGCTGACACAGGCCTGTAATCCCAGTACTATGAGAGGCTGAGACAGGAGGATTATAAATTGGAGTCCAGCCTGGGTAATTTAGTGACTTAATGAGATCCCTTTTCAGCATAATAAGAAGAAAGGTCTAGGACTGCAGCACAGTACGAAGGCCCTGGGTTTAAACCCAAGCACTGCAAAAAGTAAATTTTTTAAAAATACCTAGTATCAGGTATTTTGTGATAGCCGTGAAAAACAGACTAAGACAGCAGCCTAAGAAAGTGAATGCCAGAGCACTCAGCACAAGAGAATATCCAGTGACTGAGTCAGAAGCAAGGATTTTTGTCTCCTTCCCTTGTGTGTGTCTGAACCTGACAAAGCAATTGGACAAGAGAGCTGCTCTCAATAAATGACTATCTGTGAAAGAATGAGAAAAGAGAAGGTGCTATCAATTCATGTTTCTTTTGAAATTTTTATATTTTATGCCTTTCGACAAGTCACAGTCCCAGCATTTTCAATCTATGAAATGAGAGAAAATCTGTCAGCCTCACCAAATTGCTTCCAGAATTAATACTTATAAAATGTAAGTCTAGAAAAAAAAGAGTGTGAAATCGTAAAACAAGGACTCTTTCAGAAATACAGTTAATTATTTCATCGAAGGGAGCATCATAGACAAAAGCATATATTAGGCTTATTGTAATTCCATGCTTTTTACTTGGTCAAAATTTGATGGTTACTTTTTTGCTTGACACCAAACATTTCTGAGTGAGTCATATGAGATAATATGCTGAAGTTCTTTTTACATTAAACATGTGAAGCTTTTGAAATTTCATTTTAAAAATTGATGGCACATTTTTGTATAAATAATTTAAAATGTCTAAACTGGGTATAGTGACACTCTATACTCTAGGAGGCAGAGGCAGGACAATCACAAATTTGAGTTTAGCCTGGGGAACTCAGCAATTTATTGAGACCCTATCTCCAAAAACTAAAAAAGGACAATGGTATAGCTCAGTGTGAGGGACCTGGCTTCCATCCCTCAGTAACTTAAAAAAAAGATGAAGAGGTCTAAATTTTCTTACTGAAACATTAGTGTATAGTTTTAAACATCCTCAAATAACAAATTTTTAGAGATTTGTAAAGCAATGAAATAAACAGGCTAACTTAACTTATGTGGGGGGCAGAATGGTAAACACTCATTTAAGAAAATTATAATTTGTCTTTAGGAATATCTTTTGGTGCTAATGCCTTCTATATACATACCCTGAAATGCTTATTTTATCTAGAAGGAGCTCCTTTTAAAAGCACTAGACATAACTTATTTGGCCTCAAAATACTTTTCTTTGCTGGGAGAAATTCCCCACAACTGGAAAGTCACCTAAGGCCATATATATGGCTTTGCAGCCTTAGAACTTGGCTTCCACCAACATCAGAGACCAAGTCAATGAAAGTAAACCTTTGATTCAGAGTTTCCTGGTGAAAAGTCTGGCAAAGGATGTAACCATTTCCTGAGGTTGCCATAAGAAAGTACCACAGACTGGGTAACTTAACCAAGAGAAATTCATTCCTTCACAATTTGGAGGTCAGAAGTTCAAGACCCACGGATGAGCAGGGTTGGCTCCTTCTAAACGGATTCTCAGAGTCTGTCTCCCCATCCTGCTTGAGTGGATCAGTCCTGCTTCTAAGAAATACAGCTTTTTTGAGACCTGCCCAGGAACTCATTTAATGACAAGATAACAACATAAAACAGCTTGCTTCAGTTCCTTTACATTTCATCATTTATATCTGGGATCCATTCATTGTTCCTTTATTTACAAGTTCTTGGGTACATTTTTATGGTCCCAAACTACACACTCATCACCTCCCAAAGAGATACATATTTTAATGTATCCTCAAACCTGCACTTTTCACTGTAATATTATACTTGATGCCTTAATAGTCAGTTTCTTGTTACTCTAACAGAACGCCAGAGACAGGCTACTTCACAGAGAAAAGATATTGATGTGGCTCACCAGTAGGAATATGCAGACAGCATGGTGCAGGCTCTCACACGGTCTGCTCTTGGCTGCATTACTTCATGGGGGGAGTGAGCACATAGCTCTTTGTCTATATGATCTCTCATCTTCTCCTCATGAAACCACCAGAATTCAATCACATAACCTAATGTAATCTAATTACTTCCAGCTTCCCACTTCTGAGCACCACAGTCAGATTCCTCTCCACTCTCTTACTATTATCTTGTGACTTTGGAGATTAAACTCCCTCATGAGTTTAAAGGATGGAAAGGATTGGGGAGGACAACTGGTATTTCAACCACAGCAGTGACCTTCCTGAAGGAGGAGAGGAAGGTCCTGAATTTTCTGAATTCAGGTCCTAAAGTCTCCTCTCTGAATTTCTTCCCTTGGGTTTAGGGGCTGGTCAGACAGCTTATCAAGCCCCACAAGAGACTCTAAGACAGCAGGAGCATGTGTGAAATGGTGAATAGCCAGGAGGGGCAGAGCATCAAGGCTGGGGGAGGGGCAGGGTTTACAGGAGAAAGCAAGAATAAAGCAATACTATAAAAACTCCTACCTTCCTTCCTTCTTTCCTTCCTTCCTTCTCTCCTCCCTTCCTTCTTTCCTTCTTTTCTTTCTTTTAGTACTTGGGATAGAACCCAGGAGTTAGCACTGAGCTACATTTCTAGCCCCCTTTTTTTAAGAGAAAAAAAACATGTAAATGGTAGAGATAACACATAATTTTTTAAAAAAGATAAACAGTAGGAAATCACTAGTTCATAAATTATATATTGTCCTCTTAGAAATAGTTGTTCAAGTTACAAAATTAAAGCATACAAAGTAGATATTCAAACAGTGAGACTGTAAACAACTACATATGCATGAGTCTATGTATGTATTTCTATAAACTTAAAGCTTTAAAATCTTACTGAGATAAAGTAAATAATACTTTATTTACTGTGTCTGAGGATTTGAAGACCCTTTTTTTCTTTAATTTAAAGAGAAACAAAAGCATGT